>CAWTZB010000015.1:175000-318007 GCA_963919705.1 Alexandromys oeconomus | reverse complement strand
CAATATAAATGGGTCAATTGGGGCCCATATGGTTAACTTATTAACTATTTTTCTGAAATATCACCACTTGTGATTTGCTTAGTGTTACCGGGATGAATCAAGCCAAGAATAAAAGTTAACAGGAAGCCAGATCCAAATTCAGAAGATCATAGCTGCCTCAAAACCTGTTCAGGTTTTTAATGGCTCATTTGTTGGAACAGCAGTACCTACTTCTACTTATTAATTTACCTTACTCAGAAATACTAATGTTACTACCTATGTAACACTAACACGCGTATTTTTAGTTGGAAGCATCAATTTCACTACTGGAATTAGTAGGTTATGATTTTCAATTGTATTCATGTATTAATTCCTCTGTTAAGTTTAATCCTCATCATCACTCATGATACTACAGCAACATTCACATATTTGGCTGTCTGTAAACCTAGGTCAGTCTTGGGCTCAAAATCCTCTAGATCATAATCTTGTAGAATTCTTTAATAAGATATTGAAAAGAACAAAGTGCATGTTAGAATTAGTAATAGCAGTAATTCATAACCTTATTGCTGTTGCTTGTGTGTCGCGGGTGGGGCAACGGTATAAAGATTCTCAGGAACTGGACTCAGCAAGCTCAAATAGATACTCAACCTCAGGCAGAGATTGATGTGCTTAAGAAATCTGTGGGATGGTTGGGAAAAAAATACTTATCTGTGCAGAAACATATTACTTTGCTTTGTGATTGGAATTCGACCACTTTTGGCATTAGTGATTAAGCTTATAGTGAATTTTTACATGAATGGAAGGTTATTCATACTTATCTTTTGGGCAATGCCGCTCTTTGATCTCTCGTTGATCATTTACATGATGCTATAGAATTTACTTTTCCTAATCATTTCCTGATTCAGATGCCTCTACCATTGCACAATTGTTTGATAACAAAGTGACAGGACAATATGGACAAATTGTATGATAAGGGATTTGTACAAAGTATTCCTCATTCCTCTGGTGTCATGCTTCTTGTAAACATTGTTATGCTCTTCTATTTTTGATTATGTATCAGTTACTTTCAAACAAATGCTGAAAATTTACATACTTTATGAATAAAACTCCAATTACTGAAAAAATTTAAAAGGAGGAAATTATGGAGGCACAAACTAGCTTAGAGTGCAGGCTCTTCATAGGACAGATGAGACAAAGTTGGGAAACGGTTGCATGAGAAAACAAGCATAGATGAAAGCCAACTCTGCATATTTCTCAAACGTTCTCTCAGAATCTTTACCATGGATAAAGAATTGGTTTTTGAGCTCAGTTGCTCACTCTACAAAGGAGTACTTTGCTTCTGTGTACTTTTTGCATTGTATCTATGTACTTGTTTTCACTTTTATTACTGATTAATTGAGGTATTTTTTCTGGGAAGGGGAGGCAAGAGCTTCTTATGAACATGTAGGTGAGTACAGAAATGTTTCAGAGTTGAGGTATTTCTTTTTAATATGTATAAAAAGCAATACTAAATGAATCTTATTGTGCAGTTGTTCATACTATGCATCCCTGTGTACTGATTTACAAGACAACCATACCAAGAGAACACAACGCACCAGATGTTGAAAAGCGGGACCAGAACAGGGACCATAAAGAGTAAAAGTTAGGAGGGTTTTCTTTTTTTAAAAAAAATTTTTTTTTTATTTATTATGTCTACTGCATTTATTCCATGTGTGCCCGGAAGCCAGAAGGGAGCGCTAGGTCTCACCATAGATGGCTGTGAGCCACCATGTGGTTGCTGGGAATTGAACTCAGGACCTCTGGAATAGCAATCAGCGCTCTTAACCACTGAGCCATGTGTCCAGCCCCTAGATGTTGGCTCTTTAGTGCTGTGCTGCATTTCTTGTTTCCCCAGCTCTCATATTTTCTCCAGTTGCCTGTCTTTGAGACTTTTTTTTCTTTTCATCCACAAACTGTGTTTTCACATTGAAGACCTGGTGACTGCCCTTCCAAAATGTCAGTTTGATTTCCCTGAGACAGTGG
This sequence comes from Alexandromys oeconomus, assembly GCA_963919705.1. Taxonomy (NCBI): domain Eukaryota; kingdom Metazoa; phylum Chordata; class Mammalia; order Rodentia; family Cricetidae; genus Alexandromys; species Alexandromys oeconomus. The sequence goes on along the minus strand of CAWTZB010000015.1, from coordinate 316,006 downwards.
ACACTTCCGCTGATTCAACACAAGATGGCGCCCTGAGTCCACCTTTGACTCAGGTTCCTAGCCTGGGACATAGTGACTGACACCTGAAATCTCAGCACTCTCTTAAGGATGAAACAGTAGGATTGCCACCAGTTTGAGGCTATATTGAGCTTTCCCCCCTGGTTCTTTCAGGCAAAGTAGCTGGCTATGGTTTAGCATGTCTGGCAAGATTGACTTTTTCCTGGGGCTTTTAGCACACCTTCTCTATCTCTGAGACTATTCTTAGGCTTGAATTCTCTACAGTGAGAGGGCTATGAATCCTGTTCTGTTTGATGGTTGACCTCTGGCACAGTCACCTTCGAAACTGAGAGCTTGTGAGGAGAGATAGCTGGACCTTAAGTGCTCTTGGCTTGAAACTACCGTTTTCTCTGCAGTGATAAGGGACAGAGAACAACTCTCCTGTCACCTCCAGTACCCTAAAGAGACAGGCCCCCTAAATGTTTTGGGTTCCTGAAATCAGGAAAACCCAAGATTTATGGCTTCAGAAAATAATTCCAGAGCTAGGTAGTAAGAAGCAGAATTGGAGGCTTATTAAAAATATTAGGAGGTTGGGCATGGTGGTGCACACCTTTAATCATAGCACTTGAGAGGCAGAGGTAGGTGAATCCCTGTTGAGTTCGAGACCTGCCTGGTCTACAAAATGAGTTCGAGGACAGCAAAAGATGCACAGAGGAACTCTATATTGGAAACACAAACACACTCACACACACAATACTAAGAGGAACATAAATGGAAGTTTGTCTTTCCCAGTCCTGCAGCTGTTCAGTCTCAAAGCACACAGAAGCTTATATAAATTATAAATTGTTTGGCCTAGCAAACAATTTATAATATTATAAATATTATATAATATAAATAATATAATAAGTTTTTGAGCTAGGATCTCTGTTTAGACCTGGCTGGCCTCAAACTCGCACAGATCCACCAGCCTCTGCCTCCCAAATACTGGAATTAAAGGTGTGCACCATTGTGCCCAACCTTTGGGTTTTGTTGTTTGTTTTCAAGACAGGCTTTGCTTGCACATAGCTACAGCTGTCCTGGAACTCACTCTATGGACCAGAGTGATCTTGATCTCACAGAGATCCAGTTCCTCAGCCTCTGCCTCCCAGCTGAGATTAAAGTATCTGTCACCGTACCTGGCTTCAGTTTTTGTTTTTAATTATTAAGAATTGCATTTGCTGCGTGGTAGTGGTGAGTGCCTTTAATCCCAGAATTTGGGCAGAGGCAGGCCGATTTCTGAGTTCTGAGTTTGAGGCACACCTAGTCTCCAGAGAGAATTCCAGGACAGTGAGGGCTTCACAAGGAAGCCATGTCCTGAAAATACAACAAAAAAGTTATTTGAGTGTGGGACTGTGTATATTTCTGGTATATATGGTTTATGAGTTTTTCTATTTACAAAGAAAAGCAAATGAAAATAACTGGCCGCTGTGTCATAACAGTAAGTAGTGCCAGCTGCACAAGTAAGGGCCATGTATAAAAAAATCAAATATTTGGCTTATTTGTCAATGGGATCAGGAGTTATATAGCCCTTGATCTCTTTCTACAATTGCTGATAGAACTAAACTTAGCCCATGGTCCCATGAGAAAGGTTTTATAAACCTAACATTCCATTTAAAGTATTATTATTGGTTACGTATTATTATTGGTTACTTATCAATCTCATGGAGGCATTTTAGCTCAAATTAGAATACATGTTTCAGCTTTCAGAAGCTTTACAAATTCCTGCAGTTTCTATTACTGGAACTTTGAATATCATTTACGAAAAGAAAATTATGGGACTATTTACATAAAAATCACTTGTAATGAATAATTGTAGCTTTCAGGGGCTATAGAGATTGCTCAGAGGTTAATAGCACTGGCTACTCTTCCTGTGGTCCTGAGTACAATTCCCAGCAACCACATGGTGGCTCACAACCATCTGTACTGGGATCTGGAGCCCTCTTCTGGTACGCAGGCATACATCGATAAAGCCAGAATGCTTAAAAAAAATATTGTAGCTTTCAATCCTTCACCTGATGCATTAACTATTATTACTGATGGTTGAAAAACTAAGTGCGTATTGGACAGAATTATTACTGATGGTTGAAAAACTAAGTGCATATTGGACAGAATTTAAATACTGGCTAGAAGTTACAGTTTACTCTTCTATACAACAAAATTAATTGTACGCTGTTGTTAAAGCCAAGCAAGATTTACCTCAAGAATTAAATATTGTAGGTAATTGTACACAATACATTTAATGCCTTACTTCATTAGTAAGCATTATTTTTCAACTATGTTTAAATTAGTATTAACTTTTAATCAAAATAAAAATTCTCTTACTCATGTCCAAAAAAACAAATTTGATTGGATATGTTACATTTGAAAATGCTAACGTGATCAATTAGCACCTTTTCCTCTGTTCAAGAAGAGAATGAACATTTACATACTAATGATAATAATGTACATGTCCAATATAAAATTACATTTGGACAAGATAAATAAATTATTTTAAATTATCAAATTTGTCATCTGTTACATATCCATTATATTCCTCAGGGGGTTAAGCATCAAGGATCTCCATGAAATAAAATTTGGCAAATGGTTGTTACGCATTACAGAATTTGGACGTTTATCTTTCCTCCAAGTAACCATAAATATCCTTTGATCATTTATATGGGCAAATCCTTTAGCTGGAGAAGACACAAGATATACAACATTTATTAAAAGCCTTTTCCATCATGGGAGATCCCTCTTTGACTAAAACACATAATGGACCTACTTAGATAATTCCAAAGAATTTCCTAGGTTCTGTGAATCACAGATCATTGCTCATATTACAGGCCCTGAATATAATCCATAAGAATAAGCTATTGTGAACTGTGTCCCTGATACACTAAAAAAAATTTAAAAATGAAAAACGAGAAGAAAGTAGGATTATGGTATGGAATTAATGTGGGATTTTCAGAATAATGTGAGAACCAGTTTACATCAAGCGTTGTTTATATAAAATTTACTAAATATGATGAATGCGCATATTTTAACCAGCAAAGAAACATTTCATAAACACCACAAATGCCAAATACACACAAAATAAATTGGGACAAAAATGACAGATAATGAATGGCAGCTGGCATTGCAAATGGTGAAAGGGAGAGGATATAGTCTTGTCTCTCTGCAAGATGGGCGTCAGTTATGGATCAAGGTTCGGAAAAGAGCAGAAACTAGACACAGGAATGAAATGTAGTAAAGATGGCAACTTTGTCAAGCATGACATTCTACAATTGCCCATAGCACAATTCTCTCTATGGAAGCGACCTTGATGACATAGGTCTACTCATCCTAACTGACATTGGGTCAGGTGATTTCTATGGCAGCTTAGGTTCAGATTATTGTCCAGCATTCCAGAATACCTGTTATGGCTGAACATCATTTTCTGGCCCTGAGCGCTCTGCTCTCTGTGACTTCAGTTCGGGGATCAGATGTCAGTAAATGGGCTCATGTCCCTAACCCACCAATATTTCAGCCTGTCTTTCGGGGAGATGATGATGAGTTAGCTTATGCCATTCCCAGTATCCTTACTCCTCCTTGGAATAATTGGACTAAATTTTACTTATATGGTTAAAAGGGAGCCAATACGATTTGGAAATGGTCCTTGGTTTTCAATGGGATTTCAGCAGTGGTCACAACCTGGTAATAAAATGGGAAAATCTGGCAATCATCCCCAAAGATTGAGCAAAGTCCATTAATGAGACACGGGATAATACTAAAAATTATGAACTTGCATATCCTCTATGTCCAGATTTTAAATATTATACTTTAAAATATTAGCCAATAATTTGGAAAATTTCTTTCAGCAAATTTGGAAAATTATTCAAAATAAATGGATCATCATAAAATCTGTTCAGGTTTTTCATGGATCATTAGTTGGAACAGAAGTATACGCTTCTCCTTATATATTTACCTTATTTAGAAGTAATAATGTTACTGCCTCTGTGCCGCTACCATAAGTATTTTTATTTGAAAGAATCAATTATACTACTGGAATTAGTTTTAATGATTATCAATTGCAGTCATGCCCTAATTCCTCTTTTCAGTTAAATCCTCATCATCACTCATGATACTAGAGCAACATACACAAATTTAGCTGCCTGTAAACTTAGGTCATTCTTGGGCTCAAAAGTTCTCGATCATATTTTTGTTGAACTCTTCAATAAGATGTTGAAAAGAATGAAGTTTATTTTAGAGTTAGTAATAGCTGTAATTCCTGACCTTGTTGCTGTTGCTGATACTGCTGATGTGGCCGGTATTGATTTACATACATCCTTGCAGACAAAACACTCTGTATAGCAATGGCATATTCTCATAAACTAGTTTCAGAAAGTTAAAGTATATGCTAGACTTTGGACAGAGACTGATGCACTAAAGCAAACTATGGGTTTGCTGAAAAAAAATTGTATCGTTGCAGGAACAAATTAATTTGTGTGGTGATTGAAATTCAACCACTATCTGTATTACTGATTTTGGTTATAATGATTCTTTACAGGAATGGAATGATATTCCAGCTTACCTTTTAGGCAATGCCTCTGCTCAATCTTTCAATGATCACTTACATGATCTATTCAATGATAACTTACATGGGACTTTTGCTAAATCATAACCCTCGAACGCTGCACAAATTTTTGATGACAAATTGGCAGGATTAGATCATAAGGGATTCTTACAAAGCATTCTTCATACCTCCAGTGGTATAATTCTCGTAATCATGCTTATACTTTAAAATATGAAATTGTGGAGACACAGAACTGGCTCAAAGTGCAGTCCCCTCCTGGGGCAGATGTGATAAAGCTGGGAAACAGTTGTTTTACAACCCAAGCATAGATGAAAGCAAACTTTCTCTGCACATATTTCAAATGTTATGCCTGAATCAGAACCCTGGATTGAGGAATGGCCTTTGAGCTCAGTTCTTCAGACTCTACCAGTTATAAAAGAGTAGAGGAATGAAACCAGATACATATCTATCTACATGCACAAAACTAAAGTACAACTGAATCTCCAAAATATATAAAGAGATCAAGAAATTAGACATGAAAAGATCAAAATAAAAAATTACATATAAACCAAATGAAAATGGAATACGAAACTAAACAGATGTCTCAACAGAAGAATATGAAATGGCTGAAAGCCATACTGGGAAGAAACTCGGCCCCCTGAATGTCGCTGACAGTGGTATATTTTGGGCAGACTGATAAGCCACTGGCAGTGCACCAGGATTTATCTCTACTGCTTGTACTGGCTTTTTTTTATTGGGACCAATGGGCAACCCTGAGGATTTCTTTCTCTTTTTTCTAAAGATTTATTATGTATACAACATTCTGCCTGCATGTATGGCCACTGCCAGAAGAGGGCGCCAGATTTCCATTACAGATGATTGTGAGCCACCAAGTGGTTGTTGGGAATTGAAATAAGGACCTCAGGAAGAGCAGCCGGTGCTTGTCTCTCCAGCCCCTTGTACTGGCTTTTTGTGAAGACAGGCTCCTTGAATGGACACCTTGTTCAACAGAGATATGAAGGAAGTTGCATGGACTCTACCAAAAGCAATGTGCCTTACCTTCTCTGAGGACTGGATGGATATGGTAGGGGAGCCTGTTTGTTTGTTCCCAGATGCTCAGACCTAAATATTAAAAGAGAATCCATATTACTTGGAATACTCATTGAACAATATCTTAAGCGTATTTCTGGCTAACCCACATCATAAATTAAACCCATCTCCATTAATCTGTATATAGTCTTCCCTTGTAAAGTTCCAGCATCTGTCTCCATACAAGCTACATTGCTTTTCTCTGACTCTGCATTCAACATTGACTTTCAATTTCACAACTTTCTCAAACACTACAAAGTCACTATCTGAAACAGATTTGTTACTAAAGAACAGTATTCACAGCAAAGACAGATGGGACTCTCATATGACCTTAATCTGCAGAGAAAGATGCTAATAGTATGCTCTCATTCTCCTGGGGTTACAACCATATATTTCTTTACCTCTACTTTTCCATTTCTGGAACCTACATTTTTATATTCTCAATTATTATGATTTATGATTTCCAACAAGTCTGCTTCAAAGTGAGGAAATAAAAACTCCATAATAAAAAATGCAACGGGACTGGGGGAAACTGTTGAAGTAGTTTCTCTGTCACACTGAGCATGCACCCAAGCAAGCACTCCCTTTTGTCTGTGATGTCCCTGGCCAGCAAGTGGCCTGATCCTATAACAGAAGTACCATCCCTCAGGAGGGTGAGTGCCCCTGCCCTGGGAACACAGGCCAAAAACCCCAAATTACCCAAAACTACGCCTACCATTCATAGGGGCTTCTCCCTGGCTACTGAATTTCTCTACTTATCCCATCCCTGCTTGCCACCAAGAAATCCTATCCATCTGCAGTGTGTTGGGGTACACCACCACAGTCTACTCCAGGGTGGAATGGATGTAACAGACTACAGAGCTAAGAAAACTAAGAGAAGGCAGACCAAGAAAAAACAACAAGCAGACAGGTAGCCACTGCAAAGTTCATACAAAGCAGCCAAGACTCTCCTAACAGGATTTGTACAGATGCGTATACGTTAATATAAGAATACCTCAGACAAAGATTGTTTCCTGGCTTTCTCTCTTGTCTAGTCAGTCTCTCATTCATGATAAGATAGCTCCCTTTTGTAGCCAAGCACACTTTCTCAGTAGAGGAGCCTTCATACATCAATTATCAATCCACACAATTTCCTCCAGCTACAGCAGTCTATGACTTTTATGAAAAAAGGCTCCATGAACACAGTTGAGCAGTGGTCCTTATGGTAGGATCTTTTGGATATATGTCCAAGAGTGGTATAGCTGCGTCTTGCGGTAGATTGATTCACAAATTCCTGAGGACTGCATGTTGATTTTCCATATTGGCTGTACAAGTTTGCACTTATACATGTCCTTGCCACATGTTCTTGCAAGCATTAGCTGTCACTTGTATTATGGATCTTAACAATTCTAACAAGTGTAAGATGAAATCTCAAAGTAGTTTTGATATTAATTTTCCCTGATGGCTAAAGATGTTGGACATGTCTTCAAGTGTTTCTCACTGACTTTGAATTCTTTTACTGAGAAATCTGTTTAGAGGTGCTCCCCATTATAATTGGATTATTTGCTTTGTTGTTGTCTAGTTTCTTGAATTCTCTAATATCCTAGGTGAAGAAACCCAGAATCACATAGAAATATGATATTTACTCACTTATAGGTGGATATTAGCAGTTAATCACAGTTAATCACAGTACAATACATAGACACAGAGGCTAACTAACAACAGCTCTAGGGGGAGATGCATGGATCTCCTTGGTACGCAGAAATAGAATAGATCTTGTAGGTATACTGGAGGCAGGGTGAGCGAGAAGGGACAGATGGGGGAGAAGACAGGGAGAGATGGCTGGAATAGGGGAGCTTTTAAAAGGGGTGTGGAAACAGTATAGTGAAAACTTTCTGGAAACTATAAACCTACTGAGTGCTCCTAGTATGGGGGCTGAACTAGCCATGTTCTGTAACCACATAAAGCTCCCAGTGGGACTGGGACACCAAGCCAACCACAAAACAGTCAACCACTTGGACCACCTGAAAGATATGCTGGGGCACTGGTGACTCTGAGATTTCTTAGTGGCCAATAAATGACTGGTCTAACTTGAAGCCCATGCTGTGGGAGGAAGCCCATAACTGACACTGCCTAGATAGCCAGGAATTAGAAATTGAATGGCTCAGAGAACAGAGGTAGAACCAAATAACAACTGACTGAGAAAAAAATAGCAATAAAATGATTCTTAACTATTTCCTGCTATAATCATAGGTTGGCACCTGGCCTACTTGTTATTAAAGAAGCTTCTTCGAGGGGCTGATGTTAGCCCAGCAGAGATCCTTACCCAAACATAAGCTTGAGCTGGAGCGATCTTGTAGAAGAAGGGTATGAGGATTGTAGCATTTAGTGGTTGAGAAAATCAGGAGAACATGGCCCGCACAATCAACTAATTAGGACATATAGTGGCTCAAAGAAAACTGAAGTAGCAATCACAGAGTCTTCATGGCTTTGTGCCAGGGCCTCTGTATACATGCTATGGTTGTTTAGCTTGGGGTGTTTGTGAAACTCTTAAATGTAAGAGTCATGGCATCTCTGAATCTTTCATCTGTTTTTAGGTCCCTTTTCCTTCTATTGCCTTGGTCTTGTCTAGCTTTGAAATAAGAGTTTGTGCCTAGTATTATTTTAACACAGTGAAATTCCCAGGGAAGCTCAAATTTCATAGTGTCTATTATTTCATTAGATGTTAGCCAACAAAAGAAATTTAAATGTATCTTAGAATATCCTTATTCCTACCAGGCAGAAAAGTAATGGGGATTGATGGGGTGGAGACTAAAAAAGAGCTTTACATTCATGTGGAGACTGCAAAATGGGGCTGTAGAATACTGTCACTGACAGTTACACGAGGTGCCAAAAAGTAAAAAATGGAAGACGTGGAGGAGGCTGAAGCACCATAGTAGAGTGGATACAGAGCACAGATGGTGCCAAACTACTTAAGTGTACCCTATGCACAGCTCGTTGGCATTTGACCCTTGGGCTTTGCAAACAATTCTTTCAAACACAGCTCCATGTAAGTATCTGATTAACTTAGCATTATAGTGACTTCAGTTCAAGTCTCAGGATCTCCCCACAATCTGGATGTCATCTGGTGACCATCGTTCAAAACTCCTAACTAGACATTTTGTAGGCATCAAGGAAGTATAAGATTCCATTCAGATAAAGTCAGACTCCATGACTGCAAGTTCCTTTTCTCTCCTTTAGAGGAAGTAAAAACTTAACCAGGGGTCCATCTGACATGTGAGATAATGGGTTCCAATAGATTTCTATTACCCACATTGGAGAAAAACTCATTATTTTGACTTTTGTTAAATGGTCAACCATCTTGTAAAGTATTTTATTGCCAATTTCCATCCTGATTATTTTTGTACTTACCCTCCTTGTAAAGTATTTTATTGCCAATTTCCATCCTGATTATTTTTGTACTTACCCTCATTTAATGGAATTTTTGTGCCCTTAACCATAACCTCTGAAAGTAGCTTGCTGTCATACAGAGAGAATCAAGAGGTAAGTGACCAGCCTCCAGCTATGAAACCACATTTCGAGGCCTTCCATTGTGAGGCAAAAACCTGGACCTCTACTCAGACTGCCTCAGTTTCTGTAGCCAGTCAAAAGGAGTTTCCTGCAGGTAGGCTGGATCAATACCTACTCAGATCCACTGGACCCCCACAAGCAACAAACACCATCCTGCACCCAAATTCACCTATCCTGCAACCTCAGTGGTACTCTGAAATACAATACTGAGAGTACCAATACCTTTCTCCACTTCTTTTCCTGTCTCTGTCTTTTCCCATCTCTCTGCCTCTCTTCTCTTCTGCTGCTCCTTTAAAGACTGGTATACCCACCCTTTTCACATTCCCTTTACCCTAATAAAAAAGCCCTCCTTGTGAGCTCTTTTGTGATGCTTTTTTAAATTTACAAGGTCTTAGCTGAAAATTAGGTAAAAGACACAGAAGATGAAGACTGCTTTGGAGCATATGTGGCCTGTCAATCTTGATGTTTGATCTAAAAGATAACTGTACCAATGCCACAATTCTCAGATACAAAAGATAGAGAACAGTAATAAAAAAAACTTCAAAGAAATGGTCACTTGACAGCACTGTATACTGTTCTTAGATGGATGGCTGTTATAAACTCAATTAACCTATATAGTTGTATGGGTGTTTTGCCAGCATGTCTGTGCACAATACCTAGATGCCAGAAGAAGGCAGAAGATGCCTGGGACTGAAGTTACAGCAAATGGTTAAATACCATGTAGATTCTGGGAATGGAACCTTGGGATCTGTAACAACACCCAGTGTTCTTTTTTAAAAAAAAATATTTATTAATTATGTATACAATATTCTGTCTGTGTGTATGCCCGCAGGCCAGAAGAGGGCACCAGACCTCATTACAGATGATTTTGAGCCACCATGTGATTGCTGGGAACTGAACTCAGGACCTTTAGATGAGAAGGCAATTCTCTTCACCTATGAGCCATCTCTCCAGACCTCACCCAGTGTTCTTAATTGTTGAGCTGTCTCTCTAGTCCCTCTTTTTATTTAAAACTTATTTCCATAATGGTGAGGGAGGTCCTTCTGTCTATGTGTTAATTTTATTAGTTAATGGATGAAGAAAACTGGCTTGGTCTATAGCATGGGAGAAGGAAGACAGAGTTAGAAGCCATGGATCTGCCAGAGACAGACACTGGTTGGAATCTAGCCAGTAAGCCAGGCACATGGCAATACACAGATTAATATAAATGGGTTAAATTAATATGTAAGAACTAACCAATAAGAAGCTAGAGCTAATGAGCCAAGCAGTTATTTAATTAATAGTTTTTTTGTGTGATCATTTTGTGTCTAAGCAAGCCAGACAGCCAGAAACCAACTAGCAACCTCCCTACAACACTATAAAATAACTAAAGATATTGCATCACTTTCCCATTTCATCTTTTCATTCCCTCCCTTCCCAAATCCATCACAATTTCTTCCTTGTTAAGTATGGGGTCAATACATATGCTGAAACACATGAATACAAACTGATGCATCCATTCTTATTGATTGTGAATATATGGATAATTGGCTGATCATGTGGTATTGGATAAACAGGGAGCTCATCCCTTCCCGAGATTTTCTCAAATAGAAGATTTTACTTTTTAACCAGCATCAGGTATTTGAGCCTGACTAGGCTGCCTTGGACAGTAAAATCAAGAATAGAAACTTAGTCTAAAAAATATCTTATCAGTTAGGAGCACTGAAGATTCTGACAGAGCATGCAGATTCTATTCATGATACATATAAAAGTTCACTACTATCTGTAACTCTAGTACCAGGGACTATGACACAATCTTCTGGCCTCCTTGGCCATGATAAGAACAGGAGATGTAGACCATAAAATTATTTTCAAGCTATATGTGGTAATGCATTCTTTTGGTACCTGCAAGCTGGACACCAGAGGCAGGAAGATCACTGTGAGTTTTAAAGCCTGTGCTACATAGTCTACACACAAACACACACACACAGAGAGAGAGAGAGAGAGAGAGAGAGAGAGAGAGAGAGAGAGAGAAAAAACATAGGAAAATAACAACCTAATAACGTACAGATAGGAATATTGGAGAATTGGGACATGCAATACCAAATTAAAGTCATTTCAAGTGTTTGCCACTGGTTTCCATAGAACCATATTAAAAAAAAATAAAAGTCAATCGTATGAGCACATGCCATTTATCCAAGGCACTGGAAGAATCTGAGTATTTGACAGTGGGCCAACAACTTAACATGAGACCTGAACTGCCTGACCATCATGAGCTGTGTTACTCGCCCCACCAAGTAATAAAGTAGGACAAGCACAGCAACAATCTATTTTCAAATGATGTGGTATATAAGATATCAGGTCCAAGCTGGGGAACATGATTGCCAACAAAGAATCCCTCATTAGCTAGGACCACATGGCTGGGATTCAAGACAATAGCAAGTTACCACAATCCCATAATGGTAGATAGTATTACCTCCTCAGAGGTAGGTGGGATAAGAAAGAACTGGAGGTAGAAATCAACTATACATTTTGAGAAAAAGAAAAACAACTCTCATGGCTCCCCTATTGGCTACCCTCATGGCTCACAATCTACTTCCCATTGGTGCTCCTAATTGCTAGGCTTGCCCAGAATGCATCAAGAACTAGAATTGCCCAGCTGAGACTCAAGACAGTAGCAGTTGCCCTACTGATGAACAGAAATCAAATGACAAAGCCAGTACATACCTTCCAGCTCTGCCATTCCACCCTAAGGGAACAGAGCTCCAAGTCTGGAAAATTGGTATTTTAGTAGAAACTCTTCCAGGATCTCAGAGCAATTCCTGTTATTCTTCCAAAATATGGTGTCCCTTGCATGTGTGTTCCATTACAGATTCACTGACCAGTGTAATCAACCCTTTCCCTCATAGCTCAGATATTCTGAAGCCTATCCTAAGTCACATTAAAACAGCAACTCTTGATAAAGCAAAATTCATGCTTTTTCTCATTTCTGGAAAGTCTTAGAGGCAAGGTGATGATGTAAATGATGTAATTATGATCCACAAAAATTAATCAATAGCAGCAAACAGGTTTATGGTCATGTGCTCCAAAGTTTAGTGATTTACATTAGAGCACACAAGGATTAGTAACACATTTTATCTCAGGCTGTACATCTTAAATACGTAAAATAGCAGTTCTTTTAGGCAGGGAACACCATTTTATCATGTTCTATTTTTCACAGTAGTGCAACTACTTTAATTTGGTTCTTGATTCCTTAATTGGTGGATGCAAGAAATGGTCAGAAAGAACATTTAGCAATCATCTAAAATTGATTGACTAACAACCTACTTCTTATGTGAGGCTATGGTCTAAGGGGGAAAGATTTCATGCTCCTTCTTACCCATATCTCTCTGTGCTGAGACTATACCTGATTTACAGTTTGTCAGTAAACTCAATTCTTACATGAGTCCCTGTTTATTTGCAAGTTCACAATATAATACAGATTAGTTGGAGGACACTCATCTATTTTCCTCCTCAATGACCAATTAAGGCCCAGCCTTGAAGCAGCTGCAAGACTTTCTTTCCAGTACTGAGCAACAGAAGCAGGATTGGGTGTTCAAAACAATTCTAAACTACATAGTGTGAGAAAGGTAGGTCTCTATAAATTCAATGTCAGCCTGGTCTACAAATCTAGTTGTGGGACTAGGACTACACAAAGAAACCCTGTCTTGAACAACAAAAATTTATTAATTTAGTTGTCTGTGGTGTACCAAACTATAATTCAGGTACACCTGAATTATAAGGTGGCCAGATAGCTCTGATTTTCTACAAGATCCTAGTCTATACACTGAGTTACAAGACAGCCAGGGATTCATAATTAGGCTATTACTTAATATAAAAAATAAAAAAGAAAAAATAAAAGATTATTAAGAAAAGTAATAAACATATTTTTGAGTGAAACTAATTTGAAACGTAATAAAGATATAAGGTGATTAATTTATCCTTGGGGTCGTAACAGATTTAGATGTATGATAAGGGCTATTCAAAAGTAAGTTAATATAGCGAAATCATATAATGAAAGCATTTTGATGTCTGAACCCCTCCTGTGTCTCCTATAAGGTGGTCAAATGAGTAAATGTTTCTTCAGTAGATATGGCCTCCCCTGAAGGAGTCAGTCTTTTTCCAGAGAGAAATTCGGAAACTGAAATTTCATAATGTCTATTATTTCAGTAGTTGTTAGCCAATGGAATAAATTTAAATGTATCTTAGAATATCCTTATTCTTGCCACGCAGACAAGTATTGGGGATTCATGGGATGGAGACTAAAGAGCTTTATATTCCTGTGGAGACTGCAAAATGGGGGCTGTAGGATACTGTCACTGACCGTTACATGGGGTGCCAAAAAAGTAAATAGTGGAAGACCTGAAGGAGGCTGAACCACCATTGAAGAGTGGATACAGAGCACAGATGGTGCCAACCTACTTAAGTGCACCCTATGCACAGCTCATTGGCATTTGATCCTTGGGCTTTTGCAAAAAATTCTTTCAACCACAGCTTTATGTAAGTATCTGATTAACTTAGTCTTATAGTGACTTCAGTTCCAGTGACTTGAGTTCAAGTCTCAGGATCTCACCACAATCTGGATGTCATCTGGTGACCATCATTCAAAACTAACTAGATTTTGTAGGCATCAGGGAAGCACAATAAAATTCCATTCAGATAAAAGTCAAACTACATGCCTGCAAGTTCCTTTTCTCTTGTTCAGAGGACATCAAGGAAGCACTGCTCCCCACCGTCAATACCCAAAGCTGACATTCTACTTAAACTACTTCTTGTACATAAATTTACCTAATACATAATACATTTATGTATATCGTACATTAAACTATATTCCCCTAGCATGTAAACATGTATTATACATTATTTTCCAAGACATCAAACCCTTAATCAACATAATTCTTGCAGAACATGCCTATTAAGAATAACTAATTAATGTCTATATACATACATAGACCATTAAGTCATAAACACTGCTTGTCCATAAGACTATCCCCACCCCATTTGATATATTAATATTCTATCCTCCATGAAATCAGCAACCCGCCCACCCATGCCCCTCTCCTCGCTCTGGGCCCATTTTTAACTTGGGGGTGACAATCAGGCATCTGGTTCTTACCTCAAGGCCATATATTATTTTATCGTCCACATGTTCCCCTTAAATAAGACATCTCGATGGTACGGGTCTAATCAGCCCATTCCCAGCATGACTGTAGTCTTGGGCAGTTGGTATCTCTTTATTTTCGGGATGCTGTGACTCAGCATAGCCATCAAGACATAAAGGTCAACTTGTCCTGTAGACAAACTTCCTATTCAAGTGTCATTTATACCCATAATTACCCTACCAACATATTAATCAATGGATCTGGGACACTTACAAGTCGTATTAACCATGCAAATGTTTTTCTCCTCCCAACAACCTCCAAGAGCATATATTCCATGTTAGATAGACATAAGCTCAATTGAGTAAAATGTTTACTAGCCACCCCCACCTGATGGTCTAACCCTGCCAAACTCCAAAAACATAACCCATGCTCTCGTACTTTAGAGTAATCACCCAACTACAACTTAAAATTTAGTGTTAGCAAAAATAAATAAATAAATAAAATTTTGATCCCAAAAAACAACCCAAAAACCAAAAAATCTTCAAGTACAATTTCAGTATTGATTTTACACCTGTTAATGTAGCTTATTCAAAGCAAAGCACAGAAAATGCTTAGATGGATGCAAGCATCTGAAAAACAACACAAGGTTTGGTCCTGGCCTTATAATTAGTTGGAGGCAGAATTACACATGCAAATTTCCATAAACCAGCGTCAAATCATTCAGAGATTTTTTAACTCTTAGGAGAGGGCATCAAGTACATTCATAGCTAAAGACACCTTGCCTAGCCATGCCCCCACGGACCCAGCAGTGATAAAAAATTAAGCAATGAACAAAAGTTTGACTGAGCCATGCCTCTTTAAGGATTGGCAAATTTGTGCCAGCCACCCGGTCATATGATTAACCAAAACTAATTATTCTAGGCGTAAAAAGTGTTACTAGTAGCATACAAAATATAATTAAAATCCATCCAATATGTGAAAATTCATCGCTGTACCTAAAAACAATGACCAGAAGAAGTATTTCTAACAAGCCTGATACAACGATAGCTAAGATCAAAACTGGGATTAGATACCCCACTATGCTTAGCCATAAACTTTAATAATTTAGAAACAAAAATATTTGCCTGAGAACTACTGGCCACAGCTTAAAACTCAAAAGAATTGGCGGTACTTTATATCCATCTAGAGGAGCCTGTTCCATAATTGATAAACCCCGTTATACCGTCAACACACCTTGCTAATACAGCCTATATACCACCACCTTCAGCAAACCCTAAGAAGGAGCAAAAAGTAAGCAACAGAATTAACATAAAAATGTTAGGTCAAGGTGTAGCCAATGAGGTGGGAAGCAATGGGCTACATTTTCTTATAAAGAACATTATGCTACCCTTTATGAAACTAAAGGACAAAGGAGGATATAGTAGTAAATTAAGAATAGAGAGCTGAATTGAATTGAGCAATGAAGTATGTACACACTGCCCATCACCCTCCTCAAAATAAATAAAAGACTATATAATTTTATCAAACTTTTACAAGGTAAGCATACTGGAAAGTGTGCTTGGAATAACCATGATGTAGCTTAATTAGCAAAAGCATCTGGCCTACACCCAGAAGACTCCACAACCAATGGACATCATGAACTAAGCCTAGCCCTAGCAAATTCTAAATTCAACTATAAGCCATAGTAAAACAAACCAGTTGACAAAAGAAAGTATTGGAGAAAGAAATCTACTTCAGGAGCTATAGAGAATGTACTGCAAGGGAAAGATGAAAGAACACTTAAAAGTAAAAATAAGCAAAGATTAAACCTTGTACCTTTTGCATAATAAGTTAACTAGAAAACGTCTAAGAGATCTTAAGCTAGATACCCTGAAACCAAATGAGCTACCTAAGAGCAGTACAAAGAACCAACCTGTCTATGTAGCAATAGTGGGAGACTCCTAGGTAGAGGTGAAAAGCCTACTGAGCTTGCTGATAGCTGGTTACCTGATAAAGAATTTCAGTTCAACTTTAAGATTACCACAAGAAATAACAATCAAAATGTAATCTTAAATTTTAGCCTGAAGAGGGACAGCTCTTTAGGAATGGAAACAACCTTTTATAGTGAATAAATCTTATCTCTCCAAACCATTGTTGGCCTAAAGGCAGCCACCAATAAAGAAAGCGTTAAAGCTCAACACTATAAATTCCAAATCATAATGAATTCCTATAAACACTAATCAGGTTAATCTATAACTATAGAGATGAGATACTGTTAACATGAGTAACAAGAACACTGTTCTCAAAGCACAAGCCTATAACAACCAGGATAACCATTGTTAGTTAACATCAACAGGTGAAAATCCCACCAATAAAGCCAACCTATACCTTAAAATGTTAATCCAACACAGGTGTGCAACAAGGAAAGCTTAAAAGAAGTAATAGGAACTCGGCAAACAAGAATCCGGCCTGTTTACCAAAAACATCACCTGTAGCATAAAAAGTATTATAGGCACTGCCTGCCCAGTGACAAACGTTCAATGGCCCCAGTATCCTGACCATGCAAAAGTATCATAATCACTTGGTCCTTAATTGGGAACTGGAATGAATGACCTCATGAGGATTCAACTGTCTCTTACCTGTAATCAGTGAAATTGACCTGTGAGGATCAAGATGTACGAAAATCTATTCGCCTCTTTCATTACCCATACAATATTGCGCTGCTCGCAACTCCCTCCCTCCCCCAGCTTCCTCGCTACCCTCTCCCGCCACCCCTCCCCACGCATTCCCCCCAAACACCCCACTCACCACCCCCCATGCCGGCCTAGGAGCCCTGGTCGCCACAGTTCCGGGCACGAGTGAGAAGCAGCCCAGCTGCTGCGGGAACCAGAGCTCTGAACCTTCCCCCTCCCCCAGCTCCTAACCATCACCTGGGATTCCCCTGTGGCAATCGCGGCTACAAAAGCAGTGGAAGCTGGAGCTGCCGCGGCAGTTTTTCTCCTTTTTTCTCCCTCAACCGCATGTGTTAGGACCCAGCTATGAGCCTGGCCAGAGCAACCTGTCTGTATTTCCCCGGCAGGCAGAAAGGAAGGAGCCCTGGAGGGATTCCAGGCCAGGAATCATGGGAGACCGAGTCCTCCTGGACCTGTCCCAGAGGCGGGGCATGGGATCCCGGCGGGGCATTTCCAGGCACACAGAGACTCCCACGGAGGCTGGGGGGTCAGCCCCCCGCTCCACGCGTCCCCCCCCAGCTCCAGGGCCCTAGCTCCCACGATTCCCCAAAACGGCCATTTTCCCAGGGCTCCTTTCTTCCTGACTGCCTGCCCGCCTCTCCCGCCATGCTGGTAGCCAGCTCCTAGCAGGCAGGAGAAGCAAAGAAATTAAAAAAAAAAAAAAAAAGGAGAAAAACTGCAGCTTTTACCCACTGCTGCTGCTCTGCAGCATCCGCCACTGCTTGTGGACCCGCGATATCCGCGGGGAATCGGAGGTTAAGGTTTGGAGTGGGGAGAGGGGGAGGGGCGGAGCACTGGGTCCCGTGGCTCCACAGCAGCTTCCCGCAGGTCAGAACCGGGGCAACTGGGGCTCCCGGGCCTGCGGGCTCCTTCCCTCCCCGTGCCTCTCATTAAAGACTGGGCTCTCGCGCCCTCACGTGACTCCTCATGCTTATAAACAGACTGGGGTGCCACCAAAAATTAAAATAAGGAGGGGGACTCTCAAAACTTTTTTCCGATTAATTATGCATGCAGACATCACACTCATACAAAGCACACAGCAGAGACATTCAGACACAGTCACAGCACACACATTCACACAATACATACACACTTATCTGGGACTCGAGGCCTGCTACGTGGAAAGGACCTGTCCTAGCTCGGTGGGAACCTAAAATGTTAGGAATATTTCCTAAGCGAGCTCTCTGACGACGCAAAAATTCCCAATCAAGCCAAATCAGGACAATCCAAATTAAGAAATATGCAGGTTTAATGGGAGATCTGCCCTCTCAGGTGGCCCAGAGGGGGAAATGGGAAGCCACAGGAACGTAGCTCCCAGGAGGAAGAAAGGAAGACCACGTGTTTCTCTTTTGGGGATCACTTATGTACCCTGGGGAGGGGTCAGGACCTGGCATGCTGGGATTTGAAATCCAGAACAGGACTGGTGGTTGGGAAAGATGCTAAGGACTGGGGCCTATGCTCCCAACCTAACACTTTGTGTGACTTAATGTCTCCTAAGAACTGGTAAATACTAATACCATTAATTATATTATGAATTCTATTCTTCTACATCACAGTTTAGCAGCAGAGTGCTACTCTACACAGGAGAAACCTTTTACAAGCCCCACAAAATTAACTACAGATGAATCCTAAACCTAAATGTTAAAAGTGCAGAACTTCTGAAGACCCAGGAGAGACCACAAGTCTACAAGTTTGGCTCAGTGTATGTCTTTTGAGAGCCGGGTGGAGGCCCCCCAAAAAGTAAAAACAACAACAGGTTTTATCCTCACAGCTTCATGGCATGAACTCTCACAGTCTCTTCACTGGGTTTCTGACTCTGCCAATCATGGATGCCAGTAACAATGCTGAGTTGTAACCACAAACTCAGAACCCAGTACTTTAAATTTGATTTTTTTTCTTGTTTCCAGGACCAGCACATGATAAGTGGTCCTGAAAAGTTTAACTTCTTAATTGATAGACACTAACACACTTGGACCACAGGCATAGCCGGTTTTGTATGAAGTTGCTTCCTAGGACTAGGAATCACTTTGCTTACTCCTTACATAAATTGGTTTATGTGGATGTAGTCTTACTCCCGGAGCAATAGAGTTGATCCTAAACCGGAAAGACCACATTTCCCAGAAACACAGCACCGAGGAAAAGGCCGCACATGTGCAGAGTACAGCGTCTTCCCGCCTGATCTAAAAGACCACATTTCCAAGAAGCACCGGAAAAGGCCAAGCATGCGCAGAATAAAGTGTTGTCGTACCTGGGGAAGTCCACATTTCCCAGGAGTAACCAGCATCAGGCATCCCGCCCCCCACTTAAAAGTCAAAGATGTCATCCATCTGCCCTCTTTGTAACCACTCTCGGCCAGCCTTTCCAATAATAAAACCATGTTTCCTTTCACACTCCCCGAAAAGAAACAACAGTGTCTATCCATGTCTCTATCTTCTGCCAGGCTGCCTTTTGTTTCCCTGCCTGGGACCGGCCACTGCTAGGGGACCAGCAGCTGTCTCTGCCTGTGACAGGCTGCTCTGAGGGCCCCCTGCATGCTTCCACATGGAGCACACTTTGGGACAAGCAGCCATTTCTGCCTGGGACTGGCTGCTCCCAGAATTCATTGGCTGCCACCACATGGCCAGCCACCACCACTAAGGAAAACACTCTGGGACCAGCAGCCATTTCTGTCTAGGAGTGGCTGCTCCTATGGTCCGCTGTCTGCCGCCACATGGCCCACTACCAACATTTTTGGACATACAGCAATTTGGCTGCTGACTTCAGCCATGGATCTTGCAGAATTTTTTTTTTTTTTAATTTAAAAAGGTGCAGAAACTCTGAAGATAGTGGAGACCAGTAGGCTCCGAGTTGGGAAAATTTGTTGATATGTCTCACATGCAACAACATAAGCATGACAACATAAGGCAGCACCATTTGTGGATTGCAGCACTCTGCTCTGTGCAGACACAGCCCAGGCAGTTATTCACAGGCTGCCAGCAGGGTGTTGCAAGAATCACTTAGGGGGCTGGAGAGATTGCTCAGCGGTTGAGAGCACTGACTGTTCTTCCAGAGGACCTGAGTTCAATTCCCAGCAACCACATGGTGGCTCACAACCATCTGTAATGAGATCTGGCACCCTCTGACCTGGAGGCATAGATGGAGGCTGACTTTCTATACATAATAAATAAAATCTTTAAAAAAATCACTTAGGACTACTTAGGAAAAGACAGAAACACACTAAACTCTGTGTTTGTTGACTGGCTCCCACCCAGCCATGGGAGGACGCATAACACTGGCCACAAGCCTCAGGAGGCCACTCCACCTAATTTGGGGACAGTGACCTGAAGGTGAAGGTGTAAGTCACAACTAATCCCACACCACTTTGCAATTATGATTAATAGAATGGTTATTTATTTAAAAGGGAAAAAAAACTTACAGATCACCGTTGCAGACAACAGCCCTCTGCACAATCAGGAAGGGAGTCTAGTAGCCAGGAGCAGAGCAGGAAGTAAGAGAAAGTGAGGAGGGAAATGGCCGCTTTTTTAAAGGGAGAGAGACCACGCCCCAATGGGCTGGTATCTCAGCGGCTATTGGCTGGAGGAGCAGAAGGACCTCCCGCAACAATGACCACTCACCCACCAAGCCAAGACACTCCTCTGTGCATGGAGAGAGCAGCCACATGCACCAAGGCCTGTCACTCCTTCCCAGGAGGACATTAGCCCCTTATCCACCTTGGCCCACCACTCCTCCCATCTGTGGAAAGCAAAACACTTACTAACCATGGTGCAGCTGCTGAGCTGATATGCTCTCTCCCAACAAGGTGCAGTGCATGAGAGACTGATTTCTTCAGGAAGAGCTAAACCAGAAGCTGGCTCCCAGGAAAACCCTACCATTTGACTGTCGAGTCTGCTATAGGCTCACATTGGTTAGTGAAGTCTGAGTGACAGAACCAGTTGAGCAGAAAGGGACAGACTACAGCATTCCCAGCACTGGCTGCTAATCTAAAGACAGACCTATCACAGATTGACTGTAGGTTTCAGTAAAATTTAAAAGCAAGTGGTCTGATAACCACAGTTTCCACCCTTCTATGAAAAGTCCTGGATTCTGAGGATAAGAAACAACCCTTTTCCATGGCCACACATCTTTAACAGCTCTCCCATGCATATTCCTGACAGAGCTCTGTTGTTAATCTATACATCGGGCCTTAGAAAAACCTCCCAAAGCATAGGCAGATTACCAAAGTCAGAGAGGCCTACTTTCAAGTATTTTCTACAAGTTTTGAACATTTGACATTTAGGTATAAAGTCCATTTGCAGTAAATTTGTGGTAGATGTAAATGGCATCTCATGTACTGTGTAATACTCTACTACTAAGTCACAATGTAGAAGAGTAGAATTGGTGAGATAAAGGATTGACCAATGCTTAGCCACACCAAGCAGAATTTAGCTGAGAGAGGGAAACCCATGAAATACTACCAAAGACAAATAGTATGTTAATATGGAATATTAGACATTTAGATGTGAAGATGTAAATGCTTATTTAGCTTTTGTGTGTACATGTATGTATGTAGTGAAAATAGCAAGTGCTCACCCAAAAATAGGATAGCGAGTCTGCCTGTGTAACTCTCTAAAGTAAGCTGGAGCATCATAGTTTTAAGAGGGATTTCTCAGTTGTATTGAACAGAATAGAAAAGATGGAAAAGACTCAGGGGTTGAAGATACCTAGATGAAGGAAGAAACAAGATATTCCATGACAAAACCAGATTTACACAATATATATCCAAAAACCCAGCCTTACAGAAAGTATTAGAAGGAAAACACGAACAAAGGAAGATCATTTCACAAACAAAAAACTAAAGCAACAGATAAAATCACATCAGCAAAACCAAAGGAAGGGAGACACACAGCCACTACTACTGAAAAAAAAAACAGGAATTGACAACCACTGGCCATTATTAGCACTTATTATCAATGGTCTCAACTCACCTATAAAGACACAGGCTAAGAAAATGGATAGGAAAACAAGTTCCAGCCTTATGCTGTATACAAGAAACACAACTAAACCTCAAAGACATTACCTCAAAGTAAAGGATTAGGAAAAGGTTTTCCGATTAAACGCACCAAAGAAACAAGAAGGTGTAGGTATTCAAATATCTAATATTAGATTTCAAAATAAAATAAATCAGAAGAGATTAACAAAGACAGTTTATACTCATAACAAGATAAATCTATCAAGCTGAAGTCTCAATCCTTAAAATTTATGCACATAATACAGGAGCACTCACATATATAAAAGAAACATTACTAAAGCTTAAAACATACATCAAAATCCACACACTAATAGTTTTTAAACTGTTTAGCTTTATTGCTGCTAAGACTGAAACCCAAAAAGCATGTGTTCACCTTTTCTTGAACACTATTTAAGTGTTTCCTGGCAGGACCTATTAAAGAGCTGCAGAGTTTTGCAGCTAAAGCTGAGTCAAGAAGCCTCTCTTAGATGAGAGAACTTGCTTGCCTCTAGAAAAGAGACCCAAGAAATTGCTGCTACCACGAATACATGATTAACTGTATTTTTTCCCAAGCTTTGTAAGGCTTTCTGTGGATGCAGTTATGCACATGTGTCCCATTCTGTAACATAAGGGGGACCTGCATGTTGGAATTTCTGCACTGCACAATTCCCCAAAGCTGGCAAGCACTTTTATCTCAGGGTGTATATTTAAAACCAGTAAAATAACAGTCCTGTTACGGAGGGCCACATTTTAATCAGATCTATTTTGGTTGAACTAATGTAACTATAGCAATTGGCTTTGGGACAAGATCAGTTCTTTATGCAGAATTTTGATTGCCCTGGCATGTAGACAGGTCAGCTGGGACATTTATTGAGCATGTAAAATTGATTTCCTAGTTACTAATTAGGTAATTATTACATAGCTAAACACTGCTAATCGCAACTACTGTTGAAGTAGGAAGGTTCTCAACCACAGTCCTTTCCCTTTCTGCACTGTGAATCTATCAGGTTAAAGCTGGACCTATGTACTCAGTTCTTGCACAGATCCCTCTTCATTTATAAAAAAAAAAAAAAAAAAAAAAAAAAAAAAAAACACTAAAAGACAGAGATACTGGAAGTCATTCATTAGATGGCCTATTTTTCTTTCTCACAGGGAAGTCAAGGCATAGTCCTGAAGAAGTTTTTCAGGACTACATAACTAGCACTGAGCAGCAGATGCAGGATTAGGTGTTTAAAGCAATTTTCAATTACATAGCATATGGCAACAACATGAGTTCATAGTGTCCCATGCCAGTATGGCAAAGCTTCCACCTCACCAAGGGAATTGACACTCAACAAAGATCAGAGGCTAAGGGCCACTAGCCAGGTCACCAAACAAACAAATAGAAAATATATGGCTCATGGTACATTGCTTTCTAAGCAGCTAATAACTCAGCCAACCTGCTCTTCATGGTATGGGGGCAGTGGCTCCTACATTCACCATGGCATGGCTTTGTGGTCCTCCTTACAGCTCCCTTCAGCAGAAAAAAAGAATCCTTTAAAGAACTTGTAAGCCACTGGTGGTCCTGATTGCCAAGGAGAGCCCTTCATTAGCTAGGATCACCATGACATGACTTGTGGTCCTTACAGCTCATTAGAGCAAAACAAGAGAATCCTAAAAGAACCTGTAAACTACCTCCTACACTCATTAGCTAGAACCACCCAGCTGGGCTTCAAGACATTAGCAGTTACCCTACTGGATGAACAGAGATCAAATGTGTCAGAAAGCAAAAATCCTCCAGGTTTGTCATTCCACACTATGGTTAGATAAGATCATAATCTGAGAAAATTGTAGTTCAGTAAAATCTATTCTACCAGAGCACTTCACGAGTCCTATGTGTACATACTCCATTATACACTTGAGGTCCAGTGTAGACGACCCTTTACTTCATAGGGAGGTCCTACAACCAAATGCAAGTAACAGTAAAACAATAATTGTTAAACAAAAACCCATGAATTAGAACAAAATGAAGGGTCTGTAGTTGCTCTACACATCAGGGCCTTAGAAATCTCAAGAAATTGGACATGATAATTCTAGTTAACCCAATTGGGTCGTTGTTAATTCCAGATGTAGTCAACTTGACTTCAAAGATTAGCCATCAGAACAGAACAGCCAAGACAGAAGAAATAAGAAAAATTGATATCTGCAGAAGACAGGGGAAGCATGGAAGTTATTTCCAAAACAATGCTTTTCCAAAACAAACAAAGCATGTGGATTTTACTAAGGGAGTTCCTACACATTTATGTAGAGTTGTCTATTCCTAAGCAGGTTCAGTTAACAAATGCATTTCTGAATATGATGACAATATAAAAGTGGAGATGTTTAGGGACATTCTCACTTCAAGGTCATGTAAAAACATAAATTATAAAAATGATGGAAAGAAATGCCTCTGACATGTTTATCTTGTACCACAAGTGTTAGTATTCAGGCATTTGTACTGGTATTCCCTTGGGGTTGTAACAGGATGTGTCACTAAAATCACCTCCTGTGCACATTAAAGGTTGGCCTTGCCCACTTCTCTTTCCATCTCCCTCTCCCTCCATTTCTACCCTTCTCCCCTTTTCTCTTTCTCCTTCTTTCCCTCTCTCTGTCTTTTCCCCCATCTCTCTGCCTCTTTTGTCTCATCTGCTGCTCCTTTACCTAAAGACTGGTCTCCCCACCGTTTTCACATTCCCTTTACCCTAATAAAAAAGCCCGCCTTGTGAGCTCTCCTTTTGTGATGCTTTTTTAAATTAACAACAAGGTCTTAGCTGAAAATTAGGGAAACCACACAGCACATGACTGCTTTGGAGCCTATGTAGCCTGTCAATATTAATGTTTGATCTAAAAGATAACTGTACCAATGCCACAATTCTCACAGATAAAAAAGATAGAGAACATAAATAAAAACTTCAAGGAAAGGTCACTTAACAGCAATGTATACTCTGTTCTTAGATGGATGGCTATTAACCTAAATAGTTGTATGGGTGTTTTGCCAGCATATGTCTGTGCACAGTACCTACAGAGGACAGAAGAAAGTAGAAGATGCCTGGTACTGAAGTTACAGCAAATGGTTAAATACCATGTAGGTTCTGGGAATGGAACCTTGGGATCTGTAACAACACTCAGCGTTCTTTTTAAAAAAATAATTATCGATTATGTATACAATATTCTGTCTGTGTGTATGCCCGCAGGCCAGAAGAGGGCACCAGACCTCCTTACAGATGGCTGTGAGCCACGATGTAGTTGCTGGGAATTGAACTCAGGACCTTTGGATGAGAAGGCAATTCTCTTCACCTATGAGCCATCTCTCCAGACCTCACCCAGTGTTCTTAATTGTTGAGCTGTCTCTCTAGCCCATCTTTTTATTTAAAAACTTATTTCCATAATGGTGAGGGAGGTCCTTCTGTCTATGTGTTAATTTTATTGGTTAATGGATGAAGAAAACTGGCTTGGTCTATAGCATGGAAGGAGGAAGGCAGAGTTATGAGAAGCCATGAAGCAGGCAGAGACAGACGCTGGTTGGAATCTAGCCAGTAAGCCAGTTATGTGGCAATACACAGATTAATATTAATGGGTTAAATTAATATATAAGAACTAGCCAATAAGAAGCTAAAGCTAATGGGACAAGCAGTTATTTAATTAATACAATTTTTGTGTGATTATTTGGGTCTAAGCAAGCCAGACAGCCAGAAACCAACTAGTGATGTCCCTACAACACCATAAATTGATAAAAGATATTGCATCATTTTCCCCTTTTATCTCTTCATTCCCTCCATTCCCAAATCCCTTCAAATTTCTTCCTTGTTAAGTATGGGTCAATACATATGCTGAAACACATGAATACAAACTGATGAATCCATTTTTGTTGATTGTGCATATATGGCTAGTTGGCTGATCATGTTGTATTGGATAAACAGTTAGGGAGCCCAGCATCAGGTGTTTGAGCCTGACTAGGCTGCCTTGGACAGTATAATCAAGAATAGAGAACTTAGTATAGAAAATATCTTACCAGTTAAGAGCCCTGAAGATTCTGTCAGAGCATGCAGATTCTATTTGTGGTACATATAGAAGTTCACTACTATCTGTAACTCTAGTACCAGGGCCTCTGACACAATCTTCTGGCCTCCTTGGCCATGCTAAGAACAGGAGATGTAGACCATAAAAATTATTTTCAAGCTATATGTGGTAATGCATTCTTTTGGTTCCATGCAAGCTTTCAACCACAGCTTCAAGTATCTGATTAACTTAGTCTTACAGTGACTTCAGTTCCAGTGACTTCAGTTCAAGTCTCAGGATCTCCCCACAATCTAGATGTCATCTGGTCACCATCATTTAAAACTCCCAACTAGACATTTTGTAGGCATCAGGGAAGCACAATATGATTCCATTCAGATAAAGTGAGAATACATGCCTGCAAGTTCCTTTTCTCCCCTTCAGAGGAAGTAAAAACTCAACCTGGGGTCCATCTGACATGCGAGCTTATGGGTTACAATAGATGTCTATTAACCACATTGGAGAAAAGATCATTATTTTGACTTTAGTTAAATGGTCAACCATCTTTTAAAGTATTTTATTGTCAGTTTCCCTCCTTATTTTTTTAAAGAATAATTTATTATGTATACAACTTACTGCATCCATTTATACCCACACACCAGAGGAGGGCGCCAGGTCTCTCTTAACCACTGAGCTATCTCTCAAGCCCAGTTTCCCTCATTATTTTTGTACTTTAACCTCATTTTATGGAGTTTTTGGGCCCCTAACAATAACCCTAACCATAACCTCTGAAATTAGCTTGCTCCCATACAGAGAGTACCAAAAGTTGAGTGACACTTCCTAGGCCGTACATAGTAAGGGCAAAACCCTGGACCTATACACTTACTGGCTCATTTTCTCCAGAAAAAAAGGAGATTTTTTTTCTGGAGAAAATGTTTCTGGAGAATCATGTTTTACTTTAAGTTGTTCAAAGGATTCATTGCTTAAACCATTAGCTTGGGAGAAAAATCTGGAAAACAAGCGTGACAAGAATTTGATCACAGACTGCCTCCAAAAAATGAATAGCTAGCTAGAGGTGCAAAGAAAGCAGAAAGGGTTTTTGCAAAGTTAGAACTGAACCAAGTCTAACTCTGACCATGCCTCCCTTGTACCCAGTGAACAGGATAACTGTGGCAGAGAGCCTTGTGTCTTATTATTTCCAGAGGCTCTTTTGAGCCTTCCTAATGACACAGGTGGGATAGACAGTTTGAATAATTGCCTTGCAGGGAGACAGGCCATCTCTTCAACAGTATAATCAACTTTTACAGGGAGGAAGGCAGAGTCTGTGGTAGTTGAATCAATACTATGGACCTATCAGGACAGCACCAGCAATAGCAGAGAAGTTATACTTGAAAATCGTAAGATTATTCAGGAATTCCATCGGTACAACTCAGATAAAACTCTGACAATTACTGCCCTAAGTTTCACTGAGCTCAAGAGAATATTGCTGAGCTTCAAGACCTGACAGCCAGCCTTCCAGAACTGTAAAATGTGTCATTGCACTATTAAGCCACATGGTGGCAGCACGTGTCCACTATACTGCCAACCTGCAAGAGACTCATAAAGAAGTAGGAGTCGGAGAAGCCTAAAGGAAATAGTTAGACTCAAAAAAATCAGGTAAAAGTTTTTGTAAACAGTCGCTTTAAATGCATCCCAAAGACAGCAAAACAAAGTGAGTTTGGTCCAATCACGTCATCAAAGAGAAAAGGCCCTCTCCACCACACGTTTAACAATGGCTCTTCCTCTGCCAGTGACTAGGCATTCAGGGAACAACCACTATTGAATCCGCCAGAGACTAGGCAAAAATGCTACATTCAGGGAACAAACAATATAGGAGTTCATAGGACAATGAGAGGAACTGCATCCCAAGCAGCCTGTCTCCAGGTGAAAGACTGAAAGAGACTGTTCACTCAGGCCTTATCACCACCTAAGACTCTCTCCACTGAAACTCTAAGCTCTGCTGAAGGAAGCATGGCCCTTACAGCCCTCTCCTGCTCATCACTCTTTCCTGTTTCTGGTCTGCCTGGTCCCACTGAAAAAAAGAAATGCTTCTGTTCAGTTTTAATTTTCTGATCACCCAGATGTTTTAAGTGAACAAAGCATTCTGTTACAGGTAGGTATAAATAGGAGCTATTTATTTCAGGTAGAAAGGACAGCTTAGTAACATCAGTCACTGTAATAGGGTTTTTTTCTGAATCCCAACTAAAGAGAGTTCTTTAATATTGGTTAACCTATGTTTCTAGAGAGGGTGGGTGATCAAAGGCAATGTATGGCTATGTACAAGCTGAAATTTTGGAGGGTTGCTATATGCCTGAAGTCAGGAAGGCAGAGAAAACAAGGACCAGGGTTATAACTGTACCTGGAGCTCATAAAGCAGGGTTGCCCTTGCTGAAGCAGGAATGATAGACAGAAAGGGGCCCGGGGCTGCAAGGAAGGTGAGCAGATCACTCTAATATTACTAAATCTGGTCTCTATTCTTTGTCTTTCAGTTCCTTATAAACACAAATAATGTACTTTGAATTCATTCCCTTCCATTGTCCTCTCTTATGCCCCTCTTACCAAATACTTTTCTCATCTTTTTATTTATTTACTTATTTAATGTATATAAGTATTTTGTCTATTTTTACATCTGTGTGTCACATGCTTGCCACATTTTTATTTTTTTATTGAGAAAAAGAAAAAATGGGAGGCCTCCTTCCAGCCTCCCATTTCCCTCCACCTCCTTCCACCCTTATTCCCCCTTCCCACTCCTCTCCCCCTCCCTCTATAGTCCAAAGAGCAGTCAGGGTTCCATGCCCTATGGAAAGTCCAAGGTCCTCCCCCATCCGTCCATGTATAGGAAGGTGAACATCCAAACTGGCTAGGCTCCCACAAAGCCAGAACATGATGTAGGATCAAAACCCCATGCCATTGTCCTTGGATTCTCATCAGCCCTCATTGTTCACCATGTTCAGCGAGTCCGGTTTTATCCCGTGCTTTTACAGTCACAGTCCAGCTAGCCTTGGGGAGCTCCCAATAGATCAGCCCCACTGTCTCAGTGGGTGGGTGCACCACTCGTGGTCCTGAATTCCTTGCTCATGTTCTCCCTCCTTCTGCTCCTCATTGGGACTTTGGGAGCTCAGTCCACAGCTCCAGTGTGGGTCTCTGTCTCTATCTCCATCCATCAACCAGATGAAGGTTCTATGGTGGTATGCAAGAGAT
Organism: Alexandromys oeconomus; assembly: GCA_963919705.1. NCBI lineage: Eukaryota > Metazoa > Chordata > Mammalia > Rodentia > Cricetidae > Alexandromys > Alexandromys oeconomus. The sequence goes on along the minus strand of CAWTZB010000015.1, from coordinate 286,729 downwards.
TCGTCAGTATTGCTATAGGATAGGGTCATTTCAGGTTCCCTATCCTCAGCTTCCCAAGGGACTAACTGGGGACATCACCTTGGGCTCCTGGGAGCCACTCTAGGTTCAAGTCTCTTGCAAACTTGCCACATTCTTGCAGAAGGTGTCAGATCTCCTGGGACTGCAGTTATAGACAGTTGTTAACCACAATTTGGGTACTGGGAATAGAACCCAGGTTCTCTGGAAGAGCTACCAGTGCTCTTAACTGCTGGGCTATCTCTCTAGTCCTCATGTCTTTTTCATGTGTGCATACTTTATCACTGTGAAAAAGGCAGGTCTCTAAACTCAAGGTCAGCCTGGTCTACAAAGCTAGTTTCAGGACATCCAAAGCTACACAAAAAAAAAAAAACTTGTCTTGAACAACAAAAATGTATTCATTTAGTTGTCTGTGATGTGCCCAACTATAATTCAGGTACATTGGAGATGAGGTGGGCAAATCACGCTGATTTTCTAAAAAATCCTAGTTTATACAGTGAGTTCCAGGACAGCCAAAGATTCATAATGGGGCTATTTTTTAAGATTAAAAAAAAGAAAAAAGAACAAATTATTAGTAAAAGTAATAAACATGATATTTTTGGTATTTTTGGAACAGTGATGAAATATAAGGTGATTAATTTATCCTTTAGGTCCTAACAAGTAGATATATGGCAAGGGATATACACAACTAAGTTAATATATACGTAAGTCATATAATGAGACCTTTCCCATCTCTAAAACCCTTCCCAAACCTCAGCTCCTGTCTCTCCTGTAAGGTGGTCAGATAAGAAATAAATGTTTATTCAGGAGACACAGTCACACCTGGAGAAATCAGTCTTTTTCAACAGTGAAATTCCCAGGGAAACTCAAATTTCATAGTATCTATTATTTCACTAGTTGTTAGCCAAACGGAGAAATTTAAATGTATCTTAGGTTATCCTTATTCCTACCAGGCAGACAAGTATTGAGGATTGATGGGGTGGAGACTAAAGAGCTTTATGTTCCCATGGAGATTGCAAATTGGGGGCTGTAAGTCTTATTGGCAAGAAAGTGATGACATCAATGATGTAATTATAATCCACAAAAAATAATCTAAAAAGGTGAAATCATGTGCTCCAAAGTTCTCATCAGCACTCCAAGGATTCAAGGATTGTATCTCAGGCTGTACAGCTTAAATATGTAAAATAACAGTTCTTTTAGGCACTGCTTCCTCTCACAAGGATTATATCACAAGATAAAGATTCTGCCCTACCTACTTGCCCAATAACATGCACACCTGAGAAACTTTGGTAGCTCCTTTTGTCCCCTAGAACTAAATATCACTAAATCATATCATTGTGGCTGGAGAGAGCAGAAAGACGCATTCTAATCATGTATTGCAAAAGATAATCAACATCACCAGTTCTACAACCTTTTAGACTATTTGAAACATTTCAAGACAAACTTGAAAGTAAAATACAATATTCAGAAATTCTAGAAATGACAACATCAGGATTTGAATCTGTCATCTCACTGCACACCAAAATAACACCTCTATGTGTACACTAGACAATGATATTACAAGCATAATATCCTACAATACAAGAGCTGAAGAGTCTCCCTCTTCCCAGGAAATCCATACACTGGGAGGCTCAGAGTACCAGTAATGCTAACCAGGTCACTAAACAGACCAACAGAACCATAGCCTAGATCATGGTTCAACAAACCCAAAAGAAATGACAGCTCAACAGACTTTGTCTAAACACCCTGCACTCACCATGGCATAGCTTGTGGTCTTCCTTACAAGTCATTACAAGAGAAGCAGCAAAGATTCATGAAAAGAACGACCTATAAGTTAGCCCACACTATTATTCCTGCTTGCTAAGACTTCCCAAAATCCCTCACTGGCTAATACCACCCTGCTAGGCCTCAAAATTAATTACCTAGTTCCATATTACTAATCTCAGCAACTGTTGAAGTATGAAAGTTCTCAACCACTATCCTGTCTCTCCCTTTCTGTACTGTGAATCTACCAGCTTGAAGCTTTGTCTATGCACTCAATTCCTGCACAGATCCCTCTTTATCTACAATCAAACATGAAAAGTCAGAGACTGGAGGTCACTCATTAGCTGGTTTATTTTTCCTTCTCATAGACCAGTCAAAGCCTAGTCATAAAAGCTACCCAGCACTGGGCAACAGACACTGGATTAGGTGTTTAAAGAAATTCTCAATTAGATAGCATGAGGAAACAATATTACAAGCTCACAGTCTCCCATGCCAGAATGGCAGAGCCTTCCCCACACTCAACAAAGATCAGAGGCCAACGGACAATACCCAGGTCACCACAAAGAACAACAGAACCTGTCTGGCTCATGGTTCATCCTTGTCCAAGCAGATCTGACAGCTCAGCCAACTTGCTCTTCCTGTTCTGGGGGCAGTGGCTCCTACATTCACCATAGCATGGCTTGTGGTCCTCCTTACATCTCCTTAGAGTGAAACAAGAGAATCCTGAAAGAACCTTTAAACTGCCTACTACTGGGGCTCATTATTGCCACTCCACTCAGAGTCCATCAATAGCTAGGACCACCTAGCTGGGATTCAAGACAATAGCAGTTACAACAATCCCATAATGGTAGTTAGTGTTACCTCTTCAGAGGGAAGTGGGATAAGAACTGGAGGTAGAAATCAACTATACAATTTAGGGAAGAAGAAAAACAACTCTCATGGCTCTTACCACTGGTGTTCTTGACTGTTAGGCTTGCCCAGAATGCCTCAATAGCTAGAATTGCCCAGCTGAGCCTCCAGACAGTAGCAGTTCCCCACTAGATGAGCAGAAATCAAATGACTAAGCCAGCACAGCCCTTCCCAGCTCTGCCGTTCCACCCTAGGGGAACACAGGGCTCTAGTCTGGAATATTGGCATTTTAGTAGAAACTCTTCCAGTCTCTGAGAGCACTTCCTGTTCTTTTCCAAAATATGGTGTTCCTTGTATGTGTTCCATTACAGTCACTGACCAGTAATAAACCCTTTCCCTTATAGCTCAAATATTCTGAAGCCCAATCTAGGTCACATGCAAACAGCAACCCTTGATAAAGCAAAATTTGTGATTTTTCTCATTTCTGGAAAGTTTATAGGCAAGAAAGTGGTGACATAAATGATGTAATTAAAATCCACAAAACTTAATCTAAATAGGTGAAACAAGTTTATGGTCATGTGCTTCAAAGTATAGTGATTTATATTAGAGGACATCAAGGATTAGTAACACATTTTATCTCTGGCTGTACATCTTAAATATGTAAAATAACAGTTCTTTTAGGCAGGGGAACAACATTATATCCAGTTCTATTTTTTGTAAGACTAGTGCAACTACTGTAATTTGGTTTCATAAGTTTGGTTCTTTATTCTGATTCTTGATTCCTTAATCTGTGGATGCAAGAAATGGTCAGTCAGAACATTTAGCAATCACCTAAAATTGATTGACTCACTACCACCTATTTCTTATGTGAGCTATGGTCTAAGAGGGAAAGCTTTCATGCTCCTTCTTGCCCAGACCTCTCTGTGCTGGGACTATACCTGATTTACAGTTTGTAAGGAAACACAATTCTTACATGAGTCCCTCTGGAGATAAGGTGGCCAAATAACTGTGATTTTCTACAAAATCCTACTCTATACACTGAGTTGCAAGACAGCCAGAGATTCATAATTAGGCTATTACTTAAGATAAAAAATAGAAAAGAAAAAAGAACAAATTATTAACAAAAGTAATAAACATGATATTTTTGGTGACACTAATTTGGAACGGTGATGAAAATATAAGGTGATTAATTTATCCTTGGGGTCCTAACAGGTTTAGATAGATGACAAGGGATATATAAAACTAAGTTAATATAACTAAGTCATATAATGAAAGCATTTCAATGTCTGAAACCCTCCTGTCTCTCCTGTAAGGTGGTCAGATAAGGAGTAAATATTTCTTAAGTAAACATGGTCTCACCTGAAGGAGTCAGTTTTTTTGCAGAGTGAAATTTCCAGAGAAACTCAAATTTCATAGTGTCTATTAGTTCAGTAGTTGTTAGCCAAAGGGAGAAATTTAAATGTATCTTAGAATATCCTTATTCTTGTCAGGCAGACAAGTATTGGGGATTCATGGGATGGAGACTAAAGAGCTTTACATTCCTGTGGAGACTGCAAAATGGGGGCTGTAGAATACTGTCACTGACAGTTACACGAGGTGCCAAAAAAGTAAATAATGGAAGTTGTGGAGGAGGCTGAACCACCATAGTAGAGTGGATACAGACCACAGATGGTGCCAACCCACTTAAGTGTACCCTATGCACCGCTCTTTGGCATTTGATCCTTGGGCTTTGGCAAACAATTCTTTCAACCACAGCTCCATGTAAGTATCTGATTAATTTAGCCTTACAGTGACTTCAGTTCAAGTCTCAGAATCTCCACACAACCTGGATGTCATCTGGTCACCATCATTCAAAACTTCTAACTAGAGATTTTGTAGGCATCAGGGAAGCACAATATGATTCCATTCAGATAAAGTCAGACTACATGCCTGCAAGTTCCTTTTCTCTCCTTCAGAGGAAGTAAAAACTCAACCTGGGGTCCATTTGACATGCGAGCTTATGGGTTCCAATAGATGTCTATTAACCATATTGGAGACAAACTCATTGTCAACCATCTTTTAAAGTATTTTATTGTCAGTTTCCATCCTGACTATTTTTGTACTTTACCCTCATTTTATGGAGTTTTTGTGCCCCTAACCATAAATTCTGAAAGTAGATTGCTGTCATACAGAGAGAACCAAGAGGTGATGGAGGAAGGTCATTGGTTAGTTATAATAAACAAACTGCTTGGCCTCATAGCTTAGAACATAGGGGGGAGGAGAAAACAGAATAGGATGCTGGGTGGAAGAGGAAGTGAGGTCAGACTCTGCTCTGCTCCCAGAGAGATGCCATGCTCCGCTCTCCCGGGCAGATGCACATAATGAAGCTCTGCTCTCCAACCCAAGATGGACGGAGGCTAGAATCTTCCCGGTAAGCACACCTTGGGGTGCTTACACACATCATTAGAAATGGGCTAGTCCAGGTGCGAGAATTAGCCTGTAAGGGCTAGAGTTCATGGGCCAAGCAGTGTTTCAATGAATACAGTTTGTGTGTTGTTATTTCGGGCATGAGCTAGCCAAGCGGCCGGGGTGTTGGGGACGCAGCCCTGCCGCTTCCTATTTCAACAAAGAGGTGAGTGACCAGCCACCAGGTATGAAACCACACTTCGAGGCCTTCCATAGTGAGGCAAAAACCTGGACCTCTACCCTGACTGCCTCAGTTTCTCTAGCCAGTCAAAAGTAGAGATTTCTGCAGGTAGGCTGGATCAATACCTACTCTGATCCATTGGACCCCCACAAGCAACAAACACCATCCTGCACCCAAATTCACCTATCCTGCAACCTCAGTGGTACTCTGAAATACAATACTGAGAGGACCAAGAGGTGAGTGAACAGCAACCCAGTCGGGGGCATGACCAACCTGACTCAGGTTATCTAGACAGCCAGCAGAAGAGGTTCCTGCTGAGAGGACTGAGGGTAACTATAAAACACAAGCTGTGAGAGCAACCCAGGAGAACAGAGCAAGAGAGAATGCTAAAGGAGACCTCAGTGGCTGCCTGAGACACAGAGCAGACCAAGAAGAGTTCCCAAAGACTCAGACAGCCACTGTAAGAAGTGGACAAACAGGATAGAAAAGATGGAAGAGAGAATCTCAGGGGTTGAAGATAGCTATATGAATGAAATTCATGAACCAAAGAAAACATTAAATCTAACAAACTCTTAACACAAAACATCCAGGAAATCTGGAAAAACATCAAAAGACAAAACCTAAGAATGATAGGGATAGAAGGAGAAGAACTCCAGCTTAAAGACACAGAAAACACATTCCCCAAAATCATACAAACTTAAAGAAGGATATTCCTACAGAGATAGAAGAAGCTTAAAGAACACAAGGAAGACTGGATCAAAGTTAAGTACCCTATAGCACAAAACATATAGACTAAAGACAGAATATTGTGGGCCACAAAGGGAAAAGGTAAAGTACCATATAAAGGTAGATCTATCAGAATTACACCTGACTTCTCAATGGAAACCAAGAAAGCCAGAAGGTCCTGGTCAGATGTGCTAAGAGACCAGATGCAAGCACAGATATCTATACCCAGCAATGATGTGGGAGTGATTTCTTATTAATAAAGAAACTGCCTCGGCCCTCATAGGACAGAAAATTAGGTAGGCGGAGTAGACAGAAGAGAATTCTGGGAAAAAGAAGCTTAGAGGAGTCGCCATGATTCTCCCGCTCCAGACAGACGCAGGTTAAGATCCTCCCTGGTAAGCCAGCTCGTGGGCTACACAGAATATTAGAAATGGGTTAGAACAATATGTAAGAGCTAGCCAATAAGAAACTGGAACTAGCCGGGCCAGGCAGTGTTTGAAAGAATACAGTTTCCGTGTAATTATTTCGGGGCATAACCTAGCCATGCTGGCGGCCAGGTGCCGGGGACGCAGCCCTGCCGCCACTCCTCTTTCAACAGATGGCGCCCAACGTGGGGCTAAATCCACTTAAAAACCTGGGAGAGCTTAATTTAAAACAGGAAAAACAGAGATTAACACAGATTTTTGCTGTTTGTTGATGGTGTGCTGAAGAGAGATTTCCTGGTTCGGCAACAGCAGCAGAAAAAAAGCTGCGTCATTTTAAAGCGCGGCTTCCTGGGACTATGCCGCCAGTGCAAACTCTGGCTTTAAAGCATTTCAAGGCTTTTATGGGACTGGATGTTTGTGTTCCTGCTTAAGATCAGAAGGAGAGTGCTCTGAGACCATGCTGATGGCTCAGCGCTCCCCGCCTACACCTGGGCAGAAGGCCGAATCAGGCTTAGGCAGGCTGAGGAGCATGGCGGATTCCTGCCGCCTTACAGAGATGCGTTTTCAGACTGCGCAGTGCTCTGCGTGTCAGATTTGGCTGTAACTTGGATGAAAAGAATTTCTGTGCTGCACACTCAGTCTCAGAATTAAACTGCTGATTGCGGCTCCAATGTGGACTGCTGTGTGCCCGGAACTGTGAGTGATTCAGGGGCACCAAATGGATCTGAGGCAGGAGCAGCTGCTCCATGCTGAACTGTGCTGACCTCTGACAGGAACTACCGTAATTGCCATAATAACTGCACAATTAAGGTTTAGACTGGGCAGGACACAGGCAGTACCGTATTACCTGTACATGGTACAACCTAAGTTTTTAAGAACTGCTTAACATTTTAAAAAATGCTCCTGGATAATAAAGAAATTACAGATTCACAATAAAACAGATTCAGACAGACCACTAAATGGATCACAATGTTGGATGAGTGTACGTAGGCTTGAGAGAGAGAAAAAAATATAGAGAGAAAAAGAATAAAGTTAATGCCCTTAAAAAAAAAGGGGGGTAAAGTCTTTAAAGAGACAGAGTACAGATAGTTATAGATTAAGAAAAAAAAATAAGCCACGTAAAAATGAAAAATTCACAGAGAGTCTGGATTATGTACATTGTGTTTTCTTTAAAATTTTTGACTGTGAAGGAGCTAAATACAGAGAGACATTTCATTATATGGGCTGCTAGGCTGAACCTGCACATATGTTCTAAAGGTATCTTGACTTCAAAATTTGGGTCTAAGGATATGATGCTTTGGAAAAGTCCTTCTTTTGTTTTCACAGAGGATGTGACCCTGTGGATTGCATCTATTCCGATTTGGTATGATGGACTACGCCCTCCTGAACAGTTGCTGTGAATACCTTCAGAAAATTGCTTCACTCAACTGCCAACTGAGATGAAACTAGCACACAGGTTATACCATGAAAGACCTGATTAATGACGCCCCTATTCAGCAGGAAGCAGTTTGGAGAGAAAAAACTACGCCCATGTTCCCAAATATTGTTTATAAGTGTTCATTTACATTTAAAGGGGGATATGATATAGATGGAGTTTGATAGCCATTTGGGCAAGAAACTGCTCTTTCCTGGACTATTGCATAAACTGGACACAGAGAACCTGCAGAGAAGAGGACTGCTGAACTTGCCTAAAGGTGAGATGATCTTTCGGGGTTCCTGATTCATGAAAGAGTCTGCAAGACATTCTTCAGGACAAGCAGATAGTGACTGCCTTTGAAATTTCCTGCTTTGTGGAAATGTCTGCTGGAAACTATGGGCCTGTAGGCTGAAGATGGATGCCCCAACGGTACAGAGTAACTTTGGGTGACTGTCCAGGCAGCAAGATGTCTCTGTCATTTCTAGAGCTTTGGATTTCTTGTTTTCTTAGGTAATATTGTATCTTTCTGGACTCTTTGATGGAGTTAAAGAATAGTTAGCTATAGTTATAGTTTTCCTTAGTTATGATAAGAGATAAAATAGATATAAATATTGTAACTGTAATTCTTAATTGATAACTGTTTTGTTATATGTAATTTTACTATGTTAAAGTTAAAGCCTTTCTTTTTTGTTTAAACAGAAAAAGGGGAAATGATGTGGAGTGATTTCTTATTAATAAAGAAACTGCCTCGGCCCTCATAGGACAGAAAATTAGGTAGGCGGAGTAAACAGAAGAGAATTCTGGGAAAAAGAAGCTTAGAGGAGTCGCCATGATTCTCCCGCTCCAGACAGACGCAGGTTAAGATCCTCCCTGGTAAGCCAGCTCGTGGGCTACACAGAATATTAGAAATGGGTTAGAACAATATGTAAGAGCTAGCCAATAAGAAACTGGAACTAGCCGGGCCAGGCAGTGTTTGAAAGAATACAGTTTCCGTGTAATTATTTCGGGGCATAACCTAGCCATGCTGGCGGCCAGGTGCCGGGGACGCAGCCCTGCCGCCACTCCTCTTTCAACACAGCAAACCTTTCAACCACCATCGATGGAGGAAACAAGATATTCTGTGACAAAACCAGATTTACAACATATATATCCACAAACCCAGCATTACTGAAAGTACTAGAAGGAAAACAACAACCCAAGGAAGCTCACTTCACCTACAAAATAAAATCAAGTAACAGATAACCTCAGATCAGCAAAACCCAAGGAAGGGAAACACACAACCACTCCCACTAAAAAAGAACAGGAATTAACAACCACTGGTCATTAATAGCGCTTAATATCAATGGTCTCAACTCACCTATAAAAGGACACAGGCTAAAAAAATGGAAAGGAAAAGAAGATCCAGACTTTTGTTGTATACGAGAAACACACCTAAACCTCTAAGACAGACATTAACTAACTAAGGAATTAGGAAAAGGTTTTCTGATTAAATGCACATAAGAAACAAGAAGGTGTACATAATATCTAGTATTAGATTTCAAAATAAAATAAATAAAAAGAGCTGAAGAAAGACAGATTATACTCACAACAAGATAAATCTATCAAGCTGAAGTTTCAATCCTTAACATTTATGCCCTTAATATAAGAGCACTCACATATGTAAAAGAAATATTACTAAAGCTTAAAACATACATCAAAATCCGCACACTAATAGTAGGAGACTTCTACATTCCACTAACCACAATGTTAGTTTGGTCTACCAGAAAAAAAAATTACAGAGAAATAAGGAAAGTAACAGATGGTATGAATGAAAAGGACTTAACAAACATGTACAGAACATTTCACTTAAACACAAAAGTATACCTTCTTCTCAGCACCTCAGAACCTTCTGTAAAAATGACCACATACTCCATAGCAAAGCAAACATCCACAGATATGAAAAAATTGGAGTAACCCTATGTATCTTATTGGAAATTAACAACAATACTATGAGAAATCATACAAATTCATGGAAATTGAAAAGTAAACTATTGAACCACCCCTGGGTCAAAAAAGAAATAAGAAAGAAATTAAAGACTTCCTAATAGATCAGTTCCACTGTCCCAGTGGGTGGGTGCACCCCTCGTGGTCCTGACTTCCTTGCTCATGTACCCTGATCCCAAAACCAAAGTCTCAACCAAGAAAGAAAATTAAAAATAATCTCACTTATGAACATAGATATGCAAAAATACTCAATAATATGCTAGCAAACTAAATACAAGAACACATGAAAAAAAATCCTTCATTATCAAGTCAGCTTCATCCCAGAGATGCAAGAAGGGTACAAAATACAAAAATCTATTGATATAATCCATCAATATGTAAATATGTATATATTTGTATAAATATGTATATATAATTTGTATATAATTTGTATAAATTTGTATAATTTGTATAAATATGTATATATAATATGTAAATAAAATGAAAGAAAAAAAACATATGACCAACTCATTAGATGCTGAAAAAGCATTTAACAAAATCTGATACACCTTCATGATGAAGGTCTTGGAGAGATCAGTAGTACAAGAAACATATCTAAACAATATAAAAGCACCTGTCAGAATGGCTAAGTCCAAAAACACCAATGATACCATAAGCTAAAGAGGATGTGAAATAACTGTTCAGAATACAAACTTGTGCAACCACTTTCAACATCACTATGGCTCTTTCACAGAAAACTGGCAACCAACATACCCAAAAATCCAGAAATACCACTCTTGGCATTATAACAAAAAGACGCGCAATCATACTACAAAGATATATGTTCAACTATGTTCATAGAAGCATTTTTTTTTGTAATAGTCAGAACCTGGAAACACCCTGAATACCCCTCAACTGAAGAATGGATAAAGAAAATGTGGAACATTCATATAGTTAGATATATACTACTCAGTGGTAAAAAACAAAGATATTTTAAATTCTGCATGCAAATAGATGGAACTAGAGAACACCGTCCTGAGTGAGGTAACTCAGACCCAAAAAGATGAATATGGTATTTTGTACTCACTCATAAGTGGATATTAGCTATAAACAATGGATATTGACCCTATAGTTCATGATCCTAGAAGATAAATAACAAAGTGAACCCTAAGAAAAACATATAGATCCACTTGGAAATTCAAAATATACAAGATCAGCCACGAATTAGAAGATAATAAGGGGTGTCATGGTAAGGCTTGGGGATAGGAAAGAGAATGTAGATATGATATAATCTCAAAAGAAATATTTTGAAAAGTTGAAACAGGACTGATAGTCATGTGATTCAGTAACTACGGATTTATATTAGGGCACATCAAAGATTTCTCAAACCTTTTATCTCAGGGTGTATATTTAAAACCAGTAATAACAGTCCTGTTAGGCAGGGCTAAATTTTACTCAGATCTATTTTGGTTGAACTACTGTAACTATAGCAATTTGGCTTTATGACAAGATATGTTTTTTTTTTAATCCAGATTCTTGATTATATGGCATGTGGACAACAAGAAATGGCCACCCGGGACATTTATGGAGCATCTAAAATTGATTACCTAATTACTAATTAGGTAATTACTACATAGCTAAACACTGCTAATCTCAACTACTGTTGAAGTAGGAATTTTCTCAAACACTGTCCTGTCTCTCACTTTCTGCACTGTGAATCTACCAGCTTCAAGCTTGACCTATGTACTCAGTTATTGCACAGATTATTTTTCATTTATAAGCAACACTAAAAAACAGAGATGCTGGAGGTCGCTTACTACCTGGTCTATTTATCCTTTTCACAGACCAGTCAAGGCCCAGTCCTGAAGGAGTTGCAGGACTACCTACCCAGCACTGGGCAGCAGAAGGAGGATTAGGTGTTTAAAGCAATTATCAAGTACATAGCATGAGGCAACAACATTATAAATTCATAGTCTCCCATGCTAGAATGGCAAAACCTCCCCCTTGCCCAGGGAATTCACACTCAACAAAGCTCAGAGGCCAAGGGCCACTACCCAGGTCACCACACAAACTAACAGAACCTGTCTGGTTCATGGTCCATTGCCTTCTAAGGAGCTCATAACTCAGCCAACCTGCTCTTCCTTGTGCTCCCTTCAGCAGAAAAAGAGAATCCTTTAAAAAACCAGTAAGGTACCGGTGCTCCTGATTACCTAGTAGAGTCCTTCATTACCTAGGATCACCCATCTGGGCTTCAAGACATTACCAGTTAACCTACTGGGTGAACAGAGATCAAATATCTCAGAGAGCAAAAGTACTCCAGGTTTGTCCTTGCACGCTATGGTGAGACAAGACCATAATTTGTAGTGTAATATAATCTTCTATTCTCCCAGAGCACTTTCTGTTCTTCCTCCAAGGCACAGGGTCCTATGTGTACACATTCCAGTATACACTCAATGTCCAGTGTAGCCAACTTTTTACTTCATAACTGGGAGGTCCTGCAACCAAACACAGGTCACATTCAAACAATAATTGTTAAAAAGAGGCCATGGATTAGAACACAATAAAGGGTCCATGGGAACAGTTAGAAGCAAGACAGAAATTGTGAAACTAATGTAATTACAATATCAAAATATTACAGTTAAAAAGTTGAAACAAGCTTCATGGTCATGTGCTCCAGAGGCTAGGGATCTCTATTAGAGCACACCAAATACAACTTACATCATTCTCTGAGGGTATGCAATCATGTTAGGCAGGACCCACCCTTTTATGTAGTTGTAGTAGTTTGCTTGAAACACTGTAACAACAGTAATTTGGTTTAATAATAAGTTCAGTTTTTATGCAAATCCTTGAATGAATGGTTTGTGGTGTGTCACTACTCATTGCTAATGTCAACTACTATCACAGCAGGAAAGATTTCACCATTTTTTTTACCCATCTCTTTTTCTGTTGTGACTATGCTTGTTTTACAGTTGGTCAGTGAACTAAATTCTTACACCTAAGAAACCTCTGCAGCTCAGAAACTCCCTTTGTCCCCTGGAACTAATCGTCAGTGAATCACACCATTGCAGCTGGTGGTAGCAGAAAGTTAGAAACAGTTTAATTATGTATTGCTAAATCAACAGCACTGTAGTTCTACCAGATTTTAAGCTATTTGGAACATTTATAAGACAAACTTGAAAGTAGACTGCAATATTCAGAACTTCTAGAAACCATATCGTCAGTTTTACAATCTGTCTTCCCACTGCACACCAAAAGCATGGCTCTGTTTGTACACTAGACAGTGACATAACAAGCACAATATCCTACCATACCAGGACTGCAGAGTCTCCCTCTCCCCAGGAAATCCATACACAGGGAGGATCAGAGTATGATATGGTTAAAATCTCAGGAAATTATTGTGAAAAGTTGAAGAAATTATTGTTAAAAGTTGCCTAAAACTAACAGAGATCTGTCTGCCTCTGCCTCCCAAGTGCTGGGATTAAAGACATGCACCACCATACGCAGCAATATATTCTAAATACTCTTCCTCTTCCCTGATCTCATCTGTAGGTGCTTCTGAGTGAGGGTTCCCAAGATGTACAGAGACTAATGAGAACCTCTATAACTATCAACCACAGCCACACGAGAAGCTGGGCTCTTTGTTAAGTGCTTCAGTATTTATCTTACCATATTAATTTTAAATAATAAAAATATCAGCAAATGTTTTGAAGAAGGCCACATCACTAACAAACAGGAGGTCCAGGAATCCTACCCATCTCTCTCCACCTACAAAGCTCTCCTCAGACCTCTAGGAACTGCCCTAGAATGAGCAGTTTTCACAGGGGACCAAACAAACAAAAACAGAAAACCAAACCTGAACGAGTACATATGAAAAGTCTCAGTATGAGCTGCAGGTTGAGTTTCCAGCAACAGCCAAGCCATTGGCAGAACCAGGATGTACAGAAGGGATTAGGAAGAAAATGCCATTTATACAGAACCAGTGGTAGGGGAAGAGGATGTGCTCACAGATGGAGTTCTAGGGCAATCACCTGATGAGTAACAGGATTTCCAAATAATAATTTTCAAAAGTTAAAATAATAAATTCAGACACTTGGTCCATTATATAAGAACCATACTAATTGTCTAGTCATCTCTCCAGGACCACCTAAAACCTGAAAGAGCTTGGGAAAGAATTCTAGACACAAAAGGACACAGTCGAGAATGGCTTCTTGGTAGTAGCATTTTCTTGGGCAGGCTGTGTTTGCTAGAAGCAAGCAGAGGTGTGGCTCCTTTAAGAGAGGCTTCCTGATTCAGTATTAGTGGCAAAAACTGCATGGTGGCTCTTTAAAGAGGCCCTGCCATCAAAAAAGTGCCTGCTAGGTTAGACTCTCACAAAGATGGGGCCTGGGTTTGAAATGGCTTTAGTCTTGTCTCTTCACATGGACCTAGAAACTCTGCAAAGTTGTGGCAATAAATGTGGCTCCCACTAATACCTCTGCCATAAAGCTAGACTCTCAGGATGCCAAGGAATGGGGCAGAGATAGCCACCAATGCTGCAACTTTAATCCTAGCCATGGTGCTTAGCAGATTAAAGATTGCTATGGTCAGAAAAAGATAAGAGAAATACAGTAAATACAGATTCAGATAAAAAAAAATACCTCTGAATGGTTTAAAGTGTGTTTAAAAATATATGTAGGCTTGGGAGAGAAAAGAAAAAAAAGAAAAAAGGATAAGGTCCTTAAAAAAGAAACAGAGTAATTTTTTTAAAAGCCACATAAAGCATGACTCAGGAGTATTCTTACCAAAAACACAACCAAGACACCACTGAGAGAAAATACCAGAAAGTTCTAAATGAAGAGGAACTATGCAAAATAACTAGCCACAGTTTTTCCAAACAAGATCACAAAAAAAAAAAAAAACAATAATCTTTCACAAATCATGGGCAGAAAGAGAAACCTCAAGCAAATGCAATGTGGGCTTCTGGATCAAATGAAAGACAGACAAGACACTGAGGAAACACACTTGGTTGTAGAAGATTTAATGATGAGCTTCCAGTATGTCTGTCAATCTTCTAGTTTAGATAACTGCCTGTGTCCAGAAAGGATTAAGATTAGGGGAAGCTGGAAGGAGATTATGTAGAAAGCCTCAAGTGATAATGGTTCAGAGGTTAAGAGCACTGGCTGCTCTTGCAGAAGACATGATGGCTCACAATCATCTGTAACTCTGGTTCTAGTGAGTGTGGCGCCATCTTCTGGCCTCCTCAGGTACTAGACACCAAGTACATACAAAGTACAAAGGACATATACAGGCAAGAAAACACACATAAAATTTTAATTTTTTTAAAAAAAGTATATGGAATCATTGTACAATTTTAAGTCTAATTTCAAAGTTAAAAGTGAAAACAAAAAAGTAGAGACTTACATGAAAAAGATCAAATATACGTATTCCACAATCTGCACTATTCTTAGCAAACTAAACCTACCTTAAAAGCTATTACTCCACTGTGTAGAATGACCTCAACACGCACTGTGCAACTTCTCCATGAGAACTTGTGACAACTCTATGAACAGCTTCCTCTTCTGCATGGCTCATTGCATCACTGTGGCCAATGACAGAATCCCTTGCCTTGCAATTAGCTTCTGTCTGTCTTTTCTCCTACAATGGCAGTTTCTCAAAAGCAGAGAACTTCTCTTACCCCTGTTTCTCAAGTAATTAGTACAATGACTAACAAAATACAAAAAAAATATTAATGATTGAATGAAGCAATTCTACCATAGCCAAAAATCACGTTCTGTCAGACTTCATAAAAATGTGTTCCTAGAGACAAGTGGCCAGTTCAAATAAAGTTGTAGGTAAATTGATTTTGGTGAGTCTATGTTTATGTGAACAGAAATTTCTGTTCTTCCCAGTCCCATAGTCACTCAGTCCCAAAGAGACACACAGAAGTTTATATTATAAACTGTCTGACCTATTAGTTCATGCTTATTATTAACTAGCTCTTACAACTTAAATTATTAACAAGTAATTCTTATCTATGTTTAGCCACGTTGCTTTCTATCTTTTCTGAGTAAGTCATTTTATTCTTTTTTGTTTGTTTGTTTGTTTTTTTGTTTTGTTTTGTTTTGTTTTTGAGACAGGGTTTCTCTGTGGCTTTAGAGCCTGTCCTGGAACTAGCTCTGTAGACCAGGCTGGTCTTGAACTCACAGAGATCCGCCTGCCTCTGCCTCCCGAGTGCTGGTATTAAAGGCATGCGCCACCATTGCCTGGCTAAGTCATTTTATTCTTGCTTCTTCTGCATCTGGCTGGCAACTGCATCTCTCTTTCCTTTTCCCAGAATTCTCTTAGTCTGGTTTCTCAGCCTGTACTTTCTGTCTGGTTAGTGGAAACTCAGCATTTTATTAAATCAATACAATTGACAAATCACTACAATGTGCAAAAGCATTATCCCACAGTACTTTTATTTTTCAGTCAAGCTTTTAACTAAAAAATAGCATGAGCCGGGCGGTGGTGGCGCACGCCCTTAATCCCAGCACTCGGGAGGCAGAGGCAGGTGGATCTCTGTGAGTTCGAGACCAGCCTGGTCTACAAGAGCTAGTTCCAGGACAGGCTCTAAAACCATAGAGAAACCCTGTCTCGAAAAAAAGTCTTTAAAAAAATAGCATGAATGCCAGGAATTCTAATAGTTCCAGTTCAAATATTACCTTCATTTTCCATTGGAGTCTGGAGAGTATGAAGTTAAACATGCTTTAATTATCACATAATAATATGGAATAGTCATTTCAGAGTGTTTGCCCTCAGAAACTTTTTTCACTCCATTTTTTTTAGTATTTTATAAACTTATTTCCTGTCTTCAGGATGAGTTAATAAATGTTATATCAGTCTGAAGCAATATTAACATCTTTTTTTCTTTACTTTTAGTTTTCTAAGTGTAAGTTTTTATTTGTGTTCATAAATGTATGTGTGTCTGTTGTGTGATGAGATATGCCAATGTGCATATGTGAGTGGTGGGTGATATTTACCATTATGAATATAAACATAGAGCCAAAAGGGGGCACTGGCTATGAATATCTATGTCACTAAACCTCATTATTTTATGCCAAGTTCTCTACTAAACCCTGAACTAACTTTTAGGATAGATTAGCAGTGTGGTGAGCCTAAAAATTCATTGCTCTGAATTTTATGAGTCATTGGGTTAAACATGTACTGACATGGATGGCTTCTGACATGGGTTTTGAGAATAGTAATTCATATCATAATAATGAACTAGCAGTTACTCATATCCATTGATCAATCTCTTCAGCACTGAAAGTATAATATAGTTATCAGAAACAGCTAACAAATTCTTTCAAATTTTCCTGATGCCATTCTTCATTTCCTTATTACCAAAAGAGTACAATTGTGTCAGGACATTGACAAACGTAGACACATATTTCTCACTTGAAAGTGTTGATGTAGGTTGTATTAATATATTAATATGCATGGGACAAAGAAGAAAAAACAATTTTAATATGGCCTTGATTGGTAGAAAGAGCTTTACATAGACTTTCAGAGCTGTGTGCTCTCAGAGAGAACAAAACAACACCATAAGAGACAAGCAATGAGGAAATGATTTTTGATCTTCAACTTGCAAAGCTATCAAATCCATGTTGTATTTGTGTTTTAGCTATAAACTGAGAATGTATCTTTGATAACTCTGCTCCTGCTGAACTTAAGAATCAAAAGAAAAAAGCCTGTGCTCAGGGCATCACCCCTTTCCATGCGGCCTCTCCTTAGTACTCAGCTCTATTCCATCTTCACTTCACCTATTTATCAACAGGTTTTCTGTTTTGTTCAGAGTGCTCTTTCCACTGGATTGCATGGGTGGTCTCATCATTTGGATCTCAGATTAAAAGGAAGCCTGGGGAAGTGACTTTGTTAGCAGTAGAGTTTTCCATGACTTCAAAGGAAGATTAATGATAGATGTTCTGAGTAGCCCAGTATCTATGTAGGAAACAGATATGTTTTTTGGAAATGACTTGAAATTTTTAATGTATGTTTTCTGAAAAGGCAGCCCACAAAATACCTCACAAAAATCACCCACAACACTATGCCTACCATTTGGTTCTATTCTGACCTAATTAGTAAACTGCCCCCAAAACACATTTTAGAAGGAACTAATTAGCATATTGTCTTTTAGGTAACAAATTTGTGGGGGAAAGGGTCACAGTATAATTTGTTAGAGACAGATTTCTAATATGTGCATGTTTGCCTCATTTTAATCACATTCTTATGTGATCATGTCTCCACTGCCTGAGAATCTAATCACTTTGCCAATAATTTTCCATCTTTCCCTGCACTGAGGAAACATTTCTCAGAGGCAGAAATAAACTGGAACAAGGCCAACATAATACTCTCCAAAACAACCAAAATTCATAGATCATAGTAGGAGCCATTCAGTTACTTATCCCAGAACTAATTTATGTTCTTCATGAACAGTTTGTCCATACATTGGTTTATCCAACTTGAAAAGAACAAAGGAAAGGGAATTAATTTTGCCTTACCTAATTAGTTAGTAACCTGTACCTAACATTTTAAATCCTATTTACTGGTACTCTTACTTTTAAAGATTATTATTGAAATATGCACTAAATGCCAATATTATTTCTCTTATAAATTTTAGGAAAAAATACCACACTTCCTTTTATGTTATTTTTATTTTTGACAATTTTATACATATATAATGCATTGTGATCATATTTACACCATCATCTTCTGTTATAATCCCTTCTACCCCTGTTAACCCTGTTCTTAATTAATCCCTCTATCTAAATAACCTCATTCTTCTACATACCCAAATCTTACCAGGTTTCTGACCCACACTGCTCCCTGGACTTGGATGTTATTACTTTACTAAGTATAATCATATGGCATCAGTCTCTGAGATGCACTTGATGTACTAAGAAATATCATAATACTCCCTAAAACTATTTATCAGGAGCAAACGTTCATCAAATGAGCTTGTTTGGCTTGTTTGCATCTCTTCAGTTGTTTTTACTTTCTCACTTTGATTTTAAATTATCTAATTAATCTTTCTCTCATCCATTAAGAAGTTGGTATATCTTTTAGGACACAGTCATCAGCCTTGGTTTTCTACTTGAAATCATCCATCTGTCTTAGAGTAGAAGATGTTTTTCTCAATACTACTTCTTCCTGCCTTTTCATGACTCCTAGCTAATTATAGAACAAAGCAAACTACACTTAGCTTACTTTAGTCACCAGAATATTGTATTTCAGTACATTAAGTGCTGATAATGATCAGGCTCCTAGGCTTGATCACTGTGGGAAAAATATCATTTTTCTAGTGAATTCAATATATTAAAACTTTAAGGTAAGAAAGGCAGTCGCACTCCAAAAATAAATGTTCAAGGTCTAACATTACTGGATGTTCAAATTATGGAAGAAATATCTCCCTGAGCAGTAAATTCGAGAAGGGATATTTATAGAAATCATGAATGGAGATACTACAGTGAATGAAAATTGAATTCATAAAGGTGTTTTTATAATAATATGGAGTAACTTGATTCCAATGGGTACGGAGGATCTTTGCTACTTTACATAGCTTAAGTGGGAAGAGACTACAAAAAAACAAAGAAAAAAATCTGACAGTTTTCCTCCAAGTACAAAAGGAATCACTAAGAACATGCATCAATTCCTTATCTTTATTTATAAACATACCACAAATTATTGTGCTTTCATTCTCAAATGGAGGAGTAAGAGTTAGAAACTAATGTAGATCCTGCAGATGACTTGATGTTTGATTTGAGGAAAACATATTAGTAGCTTTCTCAGATTTAATTACCTTTATTGTGAAATGGATAAAGTGTCTTTAAAATAACCAGTTTTTTTTTTGTTTTCTGTTTCTTTTTAATATTCTGTGTCATCTACCTAAGTGAATGTGTCAGATACATGATAATATATTTAATGTAAACATATGCAACATACAGAGTAATGCCTTGAGAAATTTATTTTGCATATTTCAGTGTGGTAAAATGGACGAATATTTGCTCATGTTGTTACAAATGTCTACTCCAGTACTGTTGAGGGAAAAATTATCTATCCTTTATATCCTAGAAAAAAATAGCCATGACAATATGTGAGAAAATAAGAACAAATTCAGAGTAATTTTCAAAATTTCTACCTTATATTTCACCCTGAGGTCAGGGAACAGAGACTGGTTAAAAACTGTTTCTTCCTTTTGTATACTTAATGTTAACACATTATATTATTTTTATATAAATAATACCAGATCAAAAGCAAGGTAAGAAACATGTCAACAAATTTTTCATTATTCCTTGAATGTCTAATTTATATTTTCTGTTCTTTTTGTACTACCACAGTCTATGTGAAATGTATTTAAAATTCTGCCAAAAAGTCCATGTTACCCACATAACAAATATATGAACAAATTAAATAAATTTTGATGAGTCTCTAGAGAAAAACATAGTCCAAAATCATTAAAGTTGTATACTTGGTTCTTTCTATTGGAAATCCAGACTCTATGAACATTAATATTTGAACTTTGAAAACAAAATATACATTTAAAACTATTAAAGGCATATAGAAGGCCTCGCCACATTAACTGGCCAAAAATGTTGTTATGGGAAGTTTTGTTTTTACTATTTGTTAATGATCTGTGGAACTTCTTAATTCTCTTTCACAGATTATCACAAACATAATCCTAGTTGTTTCTATACATCACCACCTTCTGGTCATTTTGAATAGACTAAGTTACTCTCCCCCTCAACAAACTCTTCATGGCATTCTTCACCTATGTGTTTCTTGCTGTGTAAATGATGGGATTTAGCATGGGAGTAAGGATTGCAAAGAATACAGTCACCAGCTTGTCCACCTGGTAGGTGTTCACAGGGCACATGTAAGTAAATATGCAAGGCACAAAGAAGAGAACAACCACAGTGAAGTGAGAGCCACAGGTGGAGAGGGCTTTGTGTCTCCCTTCAGAACTATGAGATTTCAAGGACTGCAGGATCACTATGTATGAGATGAGGAGCATGGTAAATATGAGCAAACACATGGCCCCACTGTTGGCAGCCACTATCATGCCTAGTGTGTGTGTGTGTGTGTGTGTGTGTGTGTGTGTCTACAAGCAAGTTTTAACAAAGGGAAGAGATTACACATGAAGTGATCAATGATATTAGGGCCACAGAAGGGCAGATTGATCATAAAAAATATTTGCATGGTGGCATGCAAGATCCCTCCAACCCAAGCTACCACCACCAGGAGTCTGCAGAGCCCTTGTCTCATAATGGTCATGTAATGCAGAGGTTTGCATATGGCCACATAGGGGTCATAGGCCATCACAATGAGGAGGATGATCTCTGTTCCACCCAGGAAGTGCTCCACAAAGAGCTGAACCAGGCAGCCACCCAAGGATATTGTCCTCCTCTGGTACAGCAGGTTAATTGTCATTTTCGGGGTGGTGACAGAGGTGTAGAAGGCATCTATGATGGATAGTAAGTGAGAAAGAAGTACATGGGAGCTGAAAGGGTGCGGCTGAAGGAGATGGTGATGACAATGAGTAGATTAGCCAACACGGTAAATAGGAAAACAAACAAAAAGACAATGAACAGTATTTTCTGCAGGTGTGGATTCTGTGTGAGACCCAAGAGAACAAATTCAGTCACATTACTGGGAGGCCTGTGGAGCTCCATCCAGGAAATAACACCTTCTCAAGATCTGAACTCCCTACAAAAGCATAAAGGTAGGTTGTTAATTCTGAGGGCATTATCGTTTGATGTTCATATTACAGCAATAGGCCTTTCTGTAACTGTGGAGCACATTCTTTGTATTCTAACACAGTAGCTTCTTTATATATATATATATCACACATACTCTATTTCCAGTCTATGTGATGTTTCTGAGCTGCTCTTGTGTTTTGTGTGTCTTGAGCCGGAGCATTTTCACATTATGAGACACATTTTATAAGCTGCCAATTGCTTGCACACATAAAGAATATTATTAGTTTCTGAATTTTCATTTGATCATATAGATGTGACAATGAATGAAATACATGGTTATCATAGTCACTAACTCATCCCAGTCATGGTTACCTGCATAAGAATAACCAACCAAACTTCTTCCATATAGAAAGGAGGTTCCCATCCCTCACTGGGAAGCTACCAGCATTGTAGCTGAAGGAGTAAGAACCATTCACTTTTGTGTTGTTGTTAACATGTGGCCACATTTAAATTAAGATTGACTTGGTGGAGTATCATGTTTCATTGTATACATGTATAAAATTCTAAATAATAAAGAAAGATTAATTCTTAAAAAAAAACCTGATCAAAGCATATCTCTGATAAGCAAGGCTTTTGTTTTAGCAAGATGTACAAATTATAGGAGAGATTTATTCCATGACATCTACTACAACATAAATGATATACATATCTGTTTCCTCAGTCTGTTAGTATAGTTTCTGGCATAACACCTTCAGGGTCTACCACATATTATGTGATGAGGAAATACATGATGAACCTCATAGTTCACACATCTTGGTTTGTAAGATACAATGCTTCCCAGTCAGTGGATCAGAGAGCCCAATCACCTTCGGCAACCCATTTACTCATCCATGCTGCAAATCTACAAGAAATATGATGAATCTTTTAAAGGCAAAGTGAATTTAATATTTTGATATATTTAAAGGTTATTACAAAGCTAATTATCTTTAAGAATCAGTGTGTTATTCACTTTCCAGGTAGTTAAGTGTTGGCTACAAATATTGTTTATTCTTTACATTATGTTTCCCATACATTTCTTTATCGTGGCCTCTTTTTTTAAAATGTTATTACATATATAAACACATATATGAGTATATATGTGTGTATACATTAATATATATGTTCCTAGGCAGTGAAATACAATCTTCTTAATGTATATAATGACTAAATATGTATATGTGTATATATGTATTATATATAAATTGGTATTGGAATAATCACATTTAATAAACTTATAGTTTTAAAAGACTAGGAAAACAACTTTGTGTTTTTAAATTCATAAACATTTACTAAGGAAAAGAAACACTACTACCTAAGATAAAATAAAATGCTTATGCAAACATATATGATAGTTTCTGTAAACAAGTATCTATTAGCTACTCAGCAAATATTTGTTAGACCATATATATATATACCTACATAAAGACTACAAAAATGTCTATGTTGATAGCCAGCAGTGGTTTCTTTCATGATATTTTTTTCATCACAGTTCATCTATCTAGGAAAAATCTTTATCACCCCTATTTCTATGCAGTGTTAATTTTCATATTCTCAGTTCTTTACCAGTTACTCATATAATTCACCATAAGTAACTTATGGATAACAATATAAAATTAATTGTAGAACATGTGAAATACATTTTGATTTGCAGGCATAAATTTCTCACAAAATGAAAAGAAAACATTATCTCTAAAAATACATTTCATATTTTCTATGTTAAGAGGATAGTTTGCTTTAGGTTTTATTGTTCAAGGTGAAATTTTGGTACATTTTTTGAGAAGGACATTCTGGAGCATCACTGTATCTTTTACTGTGAGTTAACATGTCTAGACATAGAATAGGGCAAATACCCAAGGTGATACAGTGACCTTTGTATTAACTTAGAGCAGTGGTCATCAAATGTGGGCCAAAACCCCCAATTTCTGATATGGGGCCATATATCAGAAATCCTACATATTAGATATTTACAATACAATTCATAGCAGTAGCAAAATTTCATAATATAGTAATGAAATATTTTAATGATTGATGTTTATCACAACAACAAGAACTATATTAAATATTTAAAGCATTAGAAAGAGAACCCTGGCTTGAAGCAATAGAAGCTGTTTCAATTCTATTCTACAACTTTCCACGATTAACCCCTTGATAGGCCAAGCCATAGGTGGGTGGAGTAAACAGAAGAGAATGCTGGGAGAAAGAAGCTGAGTCAGGGAGTCGCCATGATTCTCCCACTGCAGACAGACGCAGGTTAAGATCTTTCCTGGTAAGCCAGCTCGTGGGCTACACAGAATATTAGAAATGGGTTAGAACAATATGTAAGAGCTAACCAATAAGAAGCTGGAACTAGCCGGGCCAGGCAGTGTTTAATAGAATACAGTTTCCGTGTAATTATTTTGGGCATAAGCTAGCCATGCAGGCGGCTGGGTGCGGGGGACGCAGCCCTGCCGCTCCTATTTCAACAGATGGTGCCCAACGTGGGGCTCGAACCCACGACCCTGAGATTAAGAGTCTCATGCTCTACCGACTGAGCTAGCCGGGCCAGGCAGTGTTTAATAGAATACAGTTTCCGTGTAATTATTTCGGGCATAAGCTAGCCATGCAGGCGGCCGGGTGCGGGGGACGCAGCCCTGCCGCTCCTATTTCAACACACAACTGAAGATTTGTTTCTAGGAGCTTCCATTAAGAGATAAACATGTGATATGTATCTTTTTGGATCTGGGTCAATATGGTATTTCCTTGCTCAATCATATTATATATAAATTTCATGATTTCATTATTAACAGCTGAATAGTTTTCCAAAGTGTATATGTAGCACAATTTTATTGTCCATTGATCAGTCGCAGGACTTTTAGCCTATTTCTACATTCTACTATTGTGAAGAAAGCCATCAATGAACATGGCTGAGGAAATGTCTGTGGTGTCAGATTGTGAATCAAATGGGTATAATTCAAGAAGTGGTACAACTGGGTCATATGGTAGATTTAATTTTAGCTTTTTGTGAGTTCTCTACAATGATTTTCATAGTGGCTACACCAGTTTGCAGTTCCAACAAAGAAATTTTGTAGCACAAAAAAAAAAAAAGAAAAACATGAGCAGAAAGAATTCGAGATATGTGTAGCCTTCATATCACTGTTTCATTTCATTCAGGATATCTATCCTTGAAGCCATAGACAGATGAAGGCATAAAGATGAAAAGAACAAGACTAGAGGATAGTCTCTACCCACTCTCCTTGTTTTATAACCTAGTTTAGCAACATTCATTCTTATCCATTCTGGTTTTGATCAGGACACAGGTTTTAAGGGCTATGAGAATTATGTATATAGCTCAGTAAAATATGAATATTTTATTGCTTGAAATATAAAAAGTCTTTGTACATTTTAACTAATTTATTTTGTTTCTAGCTTCATTTGTCTAATTTGGATTACCCCAGTGGGAATATATGTTGTTTCATGCTAGGTTGAATTTCAATATATCACAGAAAATTTCCTGCCATTCTTGTTGAGGAAACATTCCACTTCCCTTGATCAACCACACTGGGAACAGCCTCCCTTTCTTTGTAAAACAAAGGGGTGTTTTCTTTATTGTGTAAAAATCAAAATTTCTGAAGAAAAAGTCCATGGTGAAAAGAGTATTGACATCTAAAATAAGAACACAGATGGGACCTAACATTTGCCTTTACTTATTCTGTCTCCTTCACTTTGCCTGAATCCTGCCTAGGCCACCTGCAGATATGTAAAACCACTCCCTGCTGCCCCTTCAGTGTGGATACCAGAGGAAGCAGTGCCCTCTTCTGGCAGTTGCTATCACAATTTCTCTGGGGGGAATTAGTCTTGCCTTTGCGTCTGCAGAGCTCAGTGCTTGAACAGTGTCTATCAGATTTTCAGCATAAGACAAAAGACACATCTGTCAAACAGGTCCACTGCAGCTCCTTTGCAATTTCTTCAATAGCAGTGCTGCCACGACATTTTCTCACTGCTTCTTCTGCAAACATGCAGGGCAGGACACCTATGGTTATTCTAAAGTAGGTTGATGATATCAAGCTGATTTTCCAGCTTGATCATAAGAAGTAGCTCTGAGGGACTTGACCAAGAATCAGAAGGAGCAGAGGCCATCTGAACAATGCAGTTCATTTTCATTTATTCATTTACTTATGATTAACTTCTTCATAAAAATTATTTGTAAAAAAATTTCATATTGATTCTTTAGGAATTTTCCATCATGTACCCAAATCCTGCTCACCAACCAGTCTGTCCATGTCCTCCACTTAACCTTGAAGCATCCCCTCAATTCCTCAAAAAATCAGTTAAATACATAGGAGCTCTGAGCCACAGAGTCAGAGAATATAGAATTCTAGTTTGGTTATAATTCTCTAATTGCCATTTCAATTCTTATTTTAATTTATTTTTGTTAATTAGAATAGAAAACAAACTATCTTTTTCATTATACATACCAATCCAAGTTCCCACAGCCTCCCCTCCTCCCATTCCTTTTAGTTAGCCTTTCACAAGATCCCCATCCACTCCACAGAGAGGGTAAAGTACGTGGCTTTGGGGAACATCCAAGGCCCTCCCTACTATATCTAGGCTGAGCAAGGTATCCATCCAAAGAGAGTAGGTTCCCAAAAAGCCAGTATAAACAGTAGAGATAAAACTTGGTGCCACTGCCAGTGGCCCCTCAGTCTGCCCCAGCCATATAACTATCATCAACTTTCAGAGGAATTAATTTGGATCTATGCTTGTTTCTTTTTTGTCGGGTTGGAATTTTTGAGTTCTGATTAGCTTAGATAGACTGTTATAGAGGGTGTACCCATCATGTTCTTGACCTCTTTGCTCATATTCTCACTCCTCTCACTCTTCAACTGAATTTTGGGAGCTCAGCCCAGTGCTCCGATGTGAGTTTTTGCCTCTGTTTACTTAAGTTGCTGGATGAGGGTTTTATGGAGATATTTAAGATGTTCATCAGTCTGACTACAACACAAGGCCAGTTTGGGCACCCTCTCCTATATTACTTATGGTATTAGCTGGGGTCATCCTTGTATATTCCTGGGAATTCTCTAGTTCCAGGTTTCTTGATAAGCCCATAATGACTCCCTTAATCAAGATATCCTTCTCTTCCTCTCATCTCTTTCCTTCCTCCATCTCAACTTCCTTATTCCTTCAAGTTCTCCTGCCCATTCCCTTTCACTTATCCTCTTCCCCTTTCATCCCCCATTCTAACCCACCCTCAGGCCCAAATTGTGCCAAGATCTCTTGTCTATTTTAATTTTCAGGTGGATCTATACATGTTTTTCTTAGGGTTCAATTTGTTATTTAGCTTCTCTAGGATCATGAACTATACATTTGTTTATAGGTAGTATTTACTTATGAGTGAGCACATACCATATTCATCTTTTTGGGTCTGGATTACCTTATACAGGATGATTTGTTTCTATTTCCATCTATTTGTATGCAAACTTCAAGATCTCATTGTTTTATACCACTGAGTAGTACTCTACTTGTTCAAATGTGCCATATATTTTTTATCCATTCTTTGGTTGAGGGGCATCTAGGTTGTTTCCAGGTTCTAGCTATTATAAATAACACTGCTATGAACATAGTTTAACAAATGTCCTTGTAGTATGGTTGAGAATCTTTTGGACATATGGCCAAGAGTGGTATTGCTGGGTCCTGAGGTAGGTGGATTTCCAGTTCTCTAAGAAACCATGATTCTGATTTCCAAAGTGGTTGTACTAGTTTGCATTCCCCCCAGCAATGCAGAAGTGTTCCCCTTACTCCATATTCTCTACAGCATAAGCTATAATTGGTGTTTTTGATCATAGCCATTCAGACTGGTGTAAAATAGTATCTCAAAGTTGTTTTAATTTGCATTTTGCTGATGACTAAGGATGTTGAACATTTCCTTAAGAGTCTTTTGGTCATTTGAGATTCTTCTGCTGAGAATTTTTTTGTTTAGTTCTGTACTCCATTTTAATTGGATTATTTGGAACTTTGATGCATAATTTCTTGAATTCTTTATATATTTTGGATGTCAGTTCTCTGTCTGAGGTGGGGTTGGTGAAGATCTTTTCCCATTGAGTAGACTGCCTCTTTGTCTTATTGACTGTGTCCTTTGCTTTACCAAAGCTTCTCAGTTTGTTTGTTTATTGTTGTTTCTGGTGTCTGTGCCACTGAGGTTATATTTAGAAAGTAGTCTCCCATGGCCATGCATGATTCAGTGTGGTCAGTTTTATATTGATGTCTTAATCCATTTGGAGTTGAGTTTTGTGCATGGTGATAGATATGGATTTTCATTCTTCCACATGTTTTTTTTCCATTATATAATTTTAGCTTATTTGTTTTCTTTCTTTGGGTTTTGCTATTGGGAGGTTATTGTTGCCTGTGTTTTTGTGGATGTAGTTAACTTCCTTGGATTGGAGTTTTCTTCGAGTACTTTCTGTAGGGGCTGGGTTTGTGGGTTGGTATTGTTTAAATCTGGTTTTGTCATGGAATCTCTTGTTTTTTCCTTTGATGGTGAGTGAAAGCTTTGCTTGGTATAGCAGTCTGGGCTTGCATTCGTGGGCTCTTGGTGTCTGCAGTTCATCTTCCTAGGACCTTCTGACTTTCATGGTTTTCATTGAGAAGTTTGGTGTATTTCCGATAAGTCTGCTTTTATATGTTACTTAAACATTTTCCTTAGCAGCTCTTTTCTTTCTTTATTCTGTATGTTTTGCATTTTGATTATTATATTGTTAGGGTACTTTTTTTGAGCCAGTCTATTTGGTGTTCTGTAAGCTTCTTGTACCTTCATAGGGATGTCCTTCATAGGGATGGCCTTCTTTCAACTAAAAGTTTTCTTCTATTATTTTGTTGAATATATTTTCTGTGCTTCTGAGTTGGAGTACTTCTTCTTATTTCCCTACCATTCTTCAGTTTGGGGTGTTGGAGCAGCCTACCTGCAGGAAAGTCTCCTGCTGCCTGGCTAGAGAAGCTGAGGCAGGTGGGTGAGGCCCCAGGTTTTGCCCCCATAAGGAGGTTCTAGAGAGTGGGGTATCCAGCTGGGTGTCTTGTCACTCACCTTTCGGTCCTCTCTGTGCAGTAGCAAGTTGTGTTTCAGAGGTCCACTTAGGCTTAAGTTTCCACAGAGTTTGGGGTTGAGATGGGGCTTGTAGCTTGCAGGGTCCAGTGGATGGGGTGCATTGGGGCAGCCTAACTGCAGGAAACTCTCCTACTCGCTGGCTAGAGAAGCTTAGGCAGTTGGGGGAGGGGTCTTGGGTTTTGCTCCACTATGGAGGGCCTAGAGAGTGATGATTGGTTACTCACCTCTTGGACTATTTTAATTCTTACAAAGACAATCACAATTTCTCAATTTTATTTAAACATAAGCTTTATTTTTTGTTTTGTATGCAATCAAGTCTTGACTCTATATCTGGAGGCACCATATTTTTTCTCTTAATTTCAGCTTAGTGTTAACTGAATAATTGCTATCAAGAAAAATAATTGTTATTCAACAGATGAATAGTGCCTAAACACTTCAGTACTTCTCTCTTGCCTAAGCCTCACGTGTTAATCTTGAGTACAAGACCAAGGCACCTGATACTACTCATGTTTATAGTGAAATACAACGTTATATGTGTTATCTAAAAAATATGGGCTGACAATGCAGAGATAGTAACCGAAAGGTAACAATCTTCAGATGAATAATACATTTCTCGAAATTAATAATGTAATGTAAGCATTTGTTTTTAAATTACTCTTTTTAAAATTTGTATTGAATTTTGAAAAAGTCATACATGGACACTGTATCTTCTCATTCCAACTTTTCCCTCCTTCCTCAAACTCCTTCCATGCCTTATCCCAAATTCATTGTTTCTATTTATTTTAGTGATATATGTGCATCTGTCAAAGGCTGAACACTTCAATTTAGACATTCCTTCTAGCACCCAAGCATGTTTGATCTCTTCTAAAATTACTCTCTTTAAATTTACTTTAAAATAGTTTTTTCATTCTATATTTTGGTTATATTCTTTTTCTCTCCTTCAAAGTCTTCTAATTCCTACCCACTTAGGACATTTAATGTGAATTTTAAATAAATTGCTTTCTTATTAAAATGAATGATATTGGTTATTTCTTTTTATGTATTTTTAAATTATATTTTATTTTTATTTTTGAGATTGTAATTTTATCTGTTTCCTTGTCTTCCTCTAAACTCTACCATATACTCCTCATCTCATTCATTCAAGGATGGCCTCTTTTCCTCATTAACTGTCATCCTGTTATTATATCTGCATTCCTAAATGGAAACTGCCCATTCTGTATAGTGTTATTTGTATACATATTATCAAGGCTGTTCATTTGGTCCTGGACAAGCAATTTATGCTTCTATGAGGAGCATCAGCTCTCCAGTGTTTAGCTTTACTCAGCTGCCTGGGGTTTTTTGTAGAGTTGAGGCCTCATGGGGTATTCCACATTCAGTTTGTCATGTTTTTCAAGTAGAAAGCATATTTTTGAGTTAAATTTTGATATAAATTTAATACCACTAAAATATTTTCAAGAACAGCATAGTTTTATATATTATATAAGTACAACTCTTTTTATAATCATCCATGATTTTCTGTAATATTCATAATAAAATAAAAATAATTTGTCACTTTTTAAAGTTCTAGCCAAAAGTATAGTTATTGACCAAGTAGGGAATAAGTGGACAATAGAATAATTTGTTAAAATCTACTGCCTGTTTATTACTTAAGAATAGTAACAGAAGTACTCAGTATGGGGAATGCACACATGGGAGTAAAAGCTGTAAATACCACACTTATTGATTTATCAATAGGAAAGTTAGACACTGGTCTAACATAAATGAAAATGCAGGGAACAAAAAAGAGAACAACAACGGTGATGTGAGAACCACAGGTGGACAAGGCTTTTCTTCTCCCTTCCTGACTGTAGCTTTTAAGAGAGTTTAGAATGAATGCGTAGGAGATTAGGAGAAGGATAAAAATGGTCATACAGATTGCTCCACCATTGGCAACCACAGTAAGACCAATGAAGTATAAGTGTCACTACATGCTAGTGTCAACAGTGGGTACATGTCACAGATAAAGTGGTCAATGACATTGGGTCCACAAAAAGGGAGATTAGACACAAAAATAAGTTGAACCAAGGAGTGGAAAAACCCGCCAACCCAGGCTATCACCAACAGAAGGATGCAAATCTTTCTATTCATGATGGTCAAATAATGAAGGGGCTTACAGATGGCCACATAGCGATCAAAGGCCATCACCACCAAGAGGAAGACCTCAGCACCACCAGATAAGTGCTCAATAAATAGTTGGCCCATGCAAGCAGTGAATGAGATAGTCTTTTTGTCAGCGAGTAAGTCCATAATCACCTTGGGTGATGTGGAATTGGCATAAACAGCATCCATGATTGACAGATAAGCAAGGAAGAAGTACATTGGGGAGTCCAAGGAGGGGCTGGCAAGCACTGTCCCCACAATGAGCAGGTTACCCACCATTGTCACAAGATAGATGAGCAAAAACATGGCAAACAATGCTTTTTGTCCAGTTGGATCCTGAATGAGACCCAGAAGGATAAATTCTGTGACATTGTTTCTCTGTCCCATTTAAATATATTTCAATTGTGTCTCAATAGGAAGCTCAGGAGAACAGGGTCTGCAATGGTATTACAAAAAGAAAATGAATTAATGCTGTTATTAAACACATCTTCAGTAAAACTGAAACTAATCAAAATAGAAATAAGAGATGAGTAGTAAATTGAAGAATGTGGTTTCAACATGTAAAGAAATATTTTCCATGTAAGATTTCCTTATATGTAACATTTACATATATGAGAAAATACTGAAAATACAACTCGTGTGTAAATTAAAAAAAAAAAACAACAAGCACAAGCAAGGGAATAGTTTAAGCTCAGTGTGAAAAGTCTTGGGCTTGAGTCATATAATCAGAGTGTAAATAGAAATATGTTTGTATTTGCACAATTAGAAATGAAAAGATTGAACTATATGACATCAGAATCCTGTCTTTTCAAGTAGTCTACACTGCTGAGAGTGTGGCCCTGAGTTTTCCTTTCATTGACTTTGTTTTCTTTCTTATATCTTATCATCAAATAAAAATTCCCAAATCAGTTGATAATACTTAAAACTGCTGTCTGGTACTCACAGAGATATGATGACTACAGTGAGAAAAACCACAACTCTGAGTTTCCCACTCATTGCGTACAAAGCCCAGGTAAAAAAGTTACACCAGTGGACAACATAGACTCTGGAATACACTGCATGGTATACCTCCTGGTTCACTCACTACCTGTGTGCACATGAGCAAATATATCAACTTCTCTGTGCATTGATTTCATGATTTTCCCAGGGGAAATATGACAACACTAACTTCTGTTTAAATAAACATAAAATACTCTAAGCACTGCTCTAGCAAAATCTAAATGAATAAAATGTGCCCCTGGTGTTCCTCATAGTTTTACTGTGAAACTAAATTAGAATTAATAAAAAAGTCTCTATTGATTTATATTTATTCATATTTATAATATGAATCAAGATATAAAAATATTATGCCTATTACCCATGATTTAATTTTTAGATTAAAGTTAGAATTATATCTTTTAAATATATTTGCATTGGTATAAATCTTTGTAATATTATATAATATTTATATACTTTGATTTACATATTTTAAATAGAAGCAAATACGTAGACTTCCCACATAGATACTAGGAGAGGGATATGAAGAGATATGCACACTATGCTGAGACACAGTTACACAGACACAGACACACACACACGAATTGTAGCCTAGACTTATAAGCTCAGTCCAAGAAAGACTGCAAATAAAATAAGAAAAGCAGTTCCTAGGGTAAGATAAATATAAAATAGGGGTCAGAAAAATCTGACATTTCACTAGATGGTAGCTGTGATGTACCTTTTATAAGTTTCATTCATATTATTGCTTCATCTCATTCTGCAGATCCATCCTTGAAGAACCAGACTGAGAAGCATGCACCCATTGCAGGACATAAAGCTGTAAAGTTATGATTTCCAGTCCCCCTTGTGTTATAATCTATTTCATGTATGTTTATTTCTTCTCAAACTTTAGTTCTGGTAGGGGTAAGATGGAGATTCATGATTACTATTTAATTGTATAGTTATTTACACAGTTCAGTAAATATTAGTATTTGAAATACAATTTATTGTGTCAATTGTCAAAATTTTTGCCACAAATAATGAATAATAGTCTCAACATGATTCCAAAATAAAGCTTTAATAAGTTTTTTAAAAAATTAACACAGGCTATGAAGAATATGTTTTTCTCAAAGAACGAGGAGGGGTATTGGGAAGGTTTAGGGAGTGAATAAGAAAAGGCAGAAATCTTGCAATTAAATTATAATATCAAATATAAAAGAAAAAATGTTTTTCTCAAAATGAAGTATATAATCACAAAAATGCCACACTATTATTTTATGATAATAATTTTAAGTATTGTTGAAGATAGGAGCGGCAGGGCTGTGTCCCCGGCACCTGGCCGCCCGCATGGCTAGGTTATGCCCCGAAATAATTACACGGAAACCGTATTTTTTTAACACTGCCTGGCCCGGCTAGTTCCAGCCTCTTATTGGCTAGCTCTTACATATTGTTCTAACCCATTTCTAATATTCTGTGTAGCCCACGAGGTGGCCTACCAGGGAGGATCTTAACCTGCGTCTGTCTGGAGTGGGAGAATCATGGCAACTCCTCCACTCAGCTTCTTTTTTCCTGAATTCTTTTCTGTTTACTCCACCCACCTAAGGGTTGGCCTATCAAGGGGCCTAGGCAATTCGTTATTAATAAGAAATCACTCCCACATCAAAGTATCTGTCTAGTTAATAGCAGTTAGGTACTATTTTGAGCATGAGTTTGGTTCTAAGTACCTACTAACTTGCTTGTCCAGGTCATTTATGAAACCTCACAAAACCTTCAAGATCATGGTAAACAATGAATCTTTTACATTGTAGAATGGTTGTTAAGATATAACTTTTTATAATTTACATATTTAAATCAAATTCCATGTATATATATATATTTACAAATACAATATCTCATAAAGAAGAATGTAAGATACTAAACTTATAGTTGTATTTTTTATATTTTGACATATATCCATTAATGTTTGCAATACAGAAAATAAGTACATGTCAACTATAATATAATTCCAATTAATTTCTGTGTTTGTTAGATTGGTTATTTAGTTCAGTTGCCCCCTGGGAGGATATATGGTCTTTTAGCTATTAGTTGTATATTAAGACATCAAAGGGATTTGCATCTAGCAACCATTCCTAGTAGTTTTGTAAATGTTTATTTGGGGTCTTGTCCTGGGTCAATAAAATTAATGCTTCTTTCACTCAGGTAGTTAGATCTCTCTTGTAGCTATGATGTGATAATAAAATAATTGAATAATTTACTTGTATTTCTAGAAATAATTACAATTGGTAACTGCTTCAATTTTTTTATACCCACTTCTCGTAAAGTCATTCTTCTAGAGAGGTGTAAAAGTACAAAGTTAATACTTATAATGTAAATCATTTAAAATCAACAAGTACTATAGAGCTGTAGATAAAATTTCTTACCAGATAGGAAACATAATTTCATGGAGAAATAAATATATATATTTTATTGCTGTTTAAAACTCAGTCTGTTAATTAAAATCAACCTTACCTATACAATTATTTGGTAGTTCAAATGAATAAACAAAAAATTATCAACATCAAAAAACCACAATTTTCCCTTAATTATTTCTTGAGAAACAACAAAAAAAGACTCTGCTGTGAAGACTTACCATTGATGTGTTTACATTTAACTGCCAAAATTTCAGGTTCTCTGTTTACCAAGCCAAGTTTCAATTTAACTTCTTAGCTAAGAATATGTTGAAAATTTTTCTACAAGTATAAGCAGAATTCTAATTTCTTCTCAAGTGTTATCTTCCTGGAAATACTTCTTACTTCCAAATTACAAGACCTACTTGTATATCTCCACAGTTTCACCATGAAATTCAAATCTTCCACAAACTTCTGGTAGCATTCATTAATAAAACTAGAGAGCATGCTAGTCCAAGGACTGGAGTCCAACTATATCATTCTCTAGCTTAAATGGAATGGGGTTCTCATAATGCACTTGGGCCATTCTACCTGAAGAAAAATTCCTCCATTTATATGAGAAGATACAACTTATGGCTTTTATATCATCATTAATTTAAAGTTAGGAGACTACCAGGTCATAATAGAGCTATTTGTTGGAATATTTGGAACAAGTTCAAATTCAGCAATCTCTTCCAAAGAGGTTTCTTCCTTAGTCAAGTCCCTAGAGGAAAGAGACTCTGCCAAGAGATAGGATCTGATTTATTAGGAACCTATAATTTGAAAAGAAATATTCTGTTCTGCAATGATTTATAAAACATGAGTTGTAAATAATCAAATATTTATTATTGCCAATAATATTTAGATCATTCTGAAGGAGAGAAAATGCCCATCCTTCCCTTTAAAATCCAAGCACAGTGTGGCATTCCTCTGCAAAACTCATTCCAACCAAGGAGCTCTGTGTACAAAGCTAGAAAACAAAGAACTTCAGACTTCTGCAGCTGGTACCGTAGATCTTCAGAAGACAGGCAGTCTAAGTTCTGCACTGTTAGACTGTAGGCTGTAGTTAAGATCTGAATCAGTGTCAGAGGAACTTGTAAAGATATTCATGATTTCAATTACTTTATTTCATTTCAGTAAACTATGAATTGATTTATGAACAACAAAGTGAATATAGGGAAAACACAATTATTTTTTAGTACATGAACAGTGCCTGAAAGGCTTCTGCTGCTGTTGTTTTGCCTTGGCTCTCTATCAGCACCAGTGAAAAGTTACATGGTGCTTAGATAGACACTGGATTTTTGATGTCATAAGTACCCATAAAAGTAAGCTTCATTACAAGTTGTGTTTTCAGCTTACCAAATGAGATAAGACCACCTATCCAAAATATTATATGTATTTTTTCTAAAATAATTACTCAACAATGTCATCTGTCAATTGAGTAAATGGTAAAATATATATGACACATAATTGATTTTCTAAAAATTACCAAGGTATAAAGTCATCGTGAGCACTTAGTGCTATGAACTTTCCTCTTAGCACTGCTTTCATAGTGTCCCATAGGTTTGGGTATGTTGTGTCTTTATTTTCATTGAATTCAAGGGAGACTTTATTTTTTTTTTCTTTATTTCTTCCTTGACCCAGGGGTGGTTCAGTAGTTGACTGTTCAGTTTCCATGAGTTTGTAGGCTTTCTGGGGGTAAAATTGTTGTTGAATTCTAACCTTATTCCATGGTGATCCAATAGTACACAGGTGGTTACTACAATTTTTTTGTATCTATGGATGTTTGCTTTGTTATTAATTATGCAATCAAGTTTTGAGAAGGTTCCATCAGATGGTGAAAAGAAGGCATATTCTTTTCTGGTTGGGTGGAATGTTCTACAGATGTCTGTTAAGTCCATTTGGTTCATTACATCGGTTAGTTCTCTTATTTCTCTGTTAAGTCTCTGTCTGGTTGACCTGTCCATTGGTTGTTATAATATGAGAGGCGGGGCTGCATCCCCGGCACCCCAGCGCCTGGCTAGCTTATGCCCCGAAATAATTACACACAAACTGTATTATTTTAGCACTGCTTGGCCCCATTAGCTCTAGCCCTTACTGGCTAATTCTGATATCCCCATCAACCCATCTCTAATAAACTGTAGCATCGGTCTTACCAGGAAAGATTCAGCATGTCTGACCTGGTAGCTTCTTTCATCGCGTGCGTCTGCCCAGGAGAGTGGAGCATGGCCTCTCTGAGCTCACTTCCTCTTGTTTTGTTTACTCCACTCACCTATGTTTTAACCTATCAGGGCCAAGCAGTTTCTTTATTGCTTAATCAATGAAATCAACAGATTGATATATGACACTCCCACATCAATTGGTGAAAGAGGAGTTTAA
This sequence comes from Alexandromys oeconomus, assembly GCA_963919705.1. Classification (NCBI taxonomy): domain Eukaryota; kingdom Metazoa; phylum Chordata; class Mammalia; order Rodentia; family Cricetidae; genus Alexandromys; species Alexandromys oeconomus. The sequence goes on along the minus strand of CAWTZB010000015.1, from coordinate 250,195 downwards.
AATCTCCTACTATTAGAATGTGGTGTTTGATGTATGCTTTGAGTTATAGTAATGTTTCTCTTACATATGTGGGTGCTTTTATATTAGTTGCATAGATATTCAGGATTGAGACTTCTTTCTGATGAATTGTTCCTGTTATGAGTATAAAGTGTCCTTCTCCATCTCTTCTGATTGATTTTAGTTTCAAATCAATTTTGTTAGATATTAGTATAGCCACACCCACTTGTTTCTTTGGTCCATTTGAATGGAAAACCTTTTCCAAACCCTTTACTCCAAGTAAACGTCTGTCTTTGTGGTTGAGGTGTGTTTCTTGTAAACAGCAGGATCATCATGGAAGATAGGGTGGAAAGATATAACAACCAGAGATAGTGGACAAATGGATGTAAATGCTGTTTTTCAGACACTACAAACATTTGTAAACATGAACTCACAGAGACTGTGACTATCTGCAAAAGATCTAAATACATCAAGTCAGACAAAATTCCAGTGTGGATGAGGGAGGAAGTAATGAAATCCCTCATCTAACTGAAGATCCTTTGGCAATTTGTGACCACTGGGACAAGGAAAGTTGGTTTCCTTCAGGTGTGGCCTCTTGAAACATACCATACTCCATAGATGATTTATTTACTGGTAAATATAGGTTGACTTGGTGGGTTTTTAAAAAGTTCACCTGATATTGGGAGGAATAAAATGGTAAGAGAATATAGAGAAGGAGTCAGGTGAGGAAATGAAGTGTCGACATGACCAAAATACATGACACGGATAAATGCAAATTTAATATAAAAGCTCAAAAATCATGCATTTTTCCTTTCTGTGGTCTTCCTAGAATGTTTGGGATCCACTGAGTAGACAAGGTGATCCTTTATTAGAATTTATTCCCAATTGATATAGCTAGTAATTTCTTAGCTCAATGAGTTTTTTACTCTATTTGTAGTAAATATTTTATGACAAAGTTTTTGCATGCAATTTTTCATCTCTGAGTTTCTAAAGGATATATTAAAGGATTCAACATGGGAGTGATAACTGTATAAAAAACAGAAATGGATTTATTTATGGGAAAGTTGGAAACAGGTCTGGCGTACATAAAAATACAGGGAACAAAAAAGCAGACAACTACCATTATGTGGGAGCTGCAGGTAGACAGGGCTTTGTACCTCCCTTCTTGACTCTGAGTCCTGAGAGAGTTTAGAATTATTCCATAGGAGGCTAGGAGAAGGATAAAGACTACAATGCAACTCACTCCACCATTGGCAACCACAGTGGCACCAATGAAATAAGTGTCAGCGCATGCAAGACCCAATAATGGATACATGTCACACATAAAGTGGTCAGTTACATTGAGACCACAGAAAGGAAGGTTATAAACAAAAAGAATTTGAAGGAGAGAGTGAACAAAACCTCCAGTCCAGGCCACTACTAATAGCATGATGCATACCCGTCGATTCATGATGGTCAAATAGTGCAGAGGTTTACAGATGGCCACATAGTGATCATAGGCCATTGCCACCAGAAAGAAAACCTCAGTGCCACCAAATAAATGCTCGACAAAGAGCTGGATCATACAAGCTGTGAAGGAGATGGTCTTTTTTATCATGGAGTAAGTCTGCAATCAACTTGGGTGAGATGGTATTACAATAAACAGCATCCAGGAGTGAAAGACAGGCAAGGAAGAAGTACATTGGAGAGCCTAAAGAGGGACTGGTGATAATTGTAAACACAATGAACAAGTTTCCCACAATTGTCACAATATAGATGAGTAAAAACATCACAAATAATGCTTTTTGCACAGAAGCATCTTCAGTAAGGCCCAAGAGGATAAATTCTGTGACATGGTTGTTCTGACCCATTGATCCTTTTATAAGCCTTCAAAAAGAAAACATTTAAGATCAAGGCCTGACATGGAGCTCTGAACATGACAAAGAGTCCATTATGACATAGAGCATATTATCATCATCTTCATCTGCTTCAGTCATGAACCTGTAGTGGATATTTATATAGAGATTTTTAAATTCCACTTACAAAGAGCTTAGCACATCTTCTGTTGATCCTGTTTCATTTAAGATATTTTTTTCTAAGCACATACGAACTAGAATCTATCTCAAGACCTCCTTATATCTCTATACTATGCTCATTTATACTTAAGTTATATCTTAGCATATTATTAGCAACAAAGTAGTGAGTGCGTTCCTGATTTATATGAGCACAATCTCTTTAGTGTTATTGAAGCCTAAATTTATCAACTACTCTAGAGTAACTTTGTGGAGGACATTGTAGTATGGGGAATATCTTTAAAATATGATCAGCAACTTCAGGAGCAATCAGCTCATTGCTATGAGGTTACACAATTAGATCTTCACATCTAAAGGGACTTTCCATTTTATTGGCTATCTTATTAAATTTAAAATATTGAACATTAAACTACATCAAACAACTACAGAAGTATTTATCACATTTCTGCCCAGAGCAATTATTCCACCTGATTCTTTCTCTGAAATCTTATAGCAGTCATAATTCTTCCCATTGTATCCTTGCCTTTACTGATTTTATAACATTGCAGTATTCAATAACTTCACAGAAATCAAATGCAATTTAACTGAAATCTTGTGACCCAGGAGTCTTAGCAAATATTTTATTAGCTGCTAATATGTTTTAGAAACCATAAAATGGGGGAAACAGTGAAACAGAAGGAAATAGAAAGTGATAGATCACTAGAGAACAGCCTTCATGTTATACAAAATTCTTCATGTGTAAAAAGTATTCAAGCAGAAATCCAGACAAACCCAGAGCAGCAAAATAAAGGTGGAAACTTTATACCTTTCATGAGAAAGCAATCATCAAGGTCCTATTCTAAATGGCTCAGTTTTCACACTAAGAGTCAGCCATTAATGAAAATTACTTCAGAATGTTTTCAGTAAACAATCTACATGCATCCTGTTTCTATTCTACTGATTTATTTTCTTTTTATATTTTAACAGTCATGCAACACATTTCAAGCTCACTTCCATAATCTGAAAAATGCTATTTAGTAGTAACTGGGATCTGATAATCATTGAGACCAAATAAAGGCTATGTTTCTCTAATTGAATGCTATCTGTAAAAGAGCCAGGCAGTGCACAGGGCAGTGGATGATTAAGGGTCAGCAGTAATGTAGCTTATGTTGCAACCTCAGGTTCATAAACTTCATGACAACATTAATTTGGAGCTATAGCTAACCTCCCCATGCCTCTACTTCTTCATTTCAACCAGGAGAACATGCTTAGTATGTACTTTCCCCAACACTTTTTAAATCTTATATGTAATGACTACAGCACCACTTGGTATCCAGTAAAATCCTAGATTGATGATTGACTTTACCAATGCCTTAAAGTGTTTACTCTGACCAAAGACACTGCACCATCTCAATCACTATCCAAAAAATAAGAATAATTTTCATGGCCCAGGATGTAAATAGCAGTATATCTTGTAATTTGTGAACAACATTTAAGGAATAGATAAAATGATATCATTGGAATTGCTTATTTTAACACATGTAAATCAGGACAATATTTATCTGCAAAGAAATTCATTTTGTATAGAGTCAATTAAGATCCTGTGCCCACGGATATATAAACTGGAGTAGGAAGACATCTGTAAGAGAAAATCTGGGAACTTTCTATGTTGCCATGAGGCAACTTCTACATGTACCATTTCCACTAATGTCAAGTACTGATTCAGGAGGTCTCAATTGCAGAAGCTACAAGTGGTCACAGCACAGCTGCTGAATGACTTAAGAGTAAAAACATTCTGTGTCCAATACAAATGCTTTCAATCCTCCTGAAAATGTAAGCATCATTAGTCTCATTAATTGTCACTGCTGCCTTTCAAAAGGAGCAATCTCCACAATGTTTTTATAATATAGCAAATATAGAACCCTCAATCTATTAAAATATATAGTTTGCAGATACAAAGACTGGATAATGCAAACAATATAGAACAGTAGAGTGGCATTTAACATTAGATATTAAGCTCTTATAGAAAATGATAACTTTTTAAAACATAGTAGCATTCGGTATAACACTTTTATGAACCTAGGTAACAGTATGTAAGAAACTCTGATTGTGGTTTTCTTTATGTATATGTGCTAACTTGTTGTCTGGAATCATTTTAAGATTCACATATGAATGCTTACATCAAGCTTTCAAAATATACATTAAAACACTTTTCCTTATACTCTAACATATTTAGTATATAGAATTTAAATTTTCTAACATAAATATTTATAATTACATATCTATTAATATGTTATATAAAACATCTCATAAAATAAATAACAATTGTGTTTTCTATTTTTGCTTATATAATATATAATGTGTGCTATTGGTCAATGTGGAAAATAAACATCAGGCAGTATGAAAAATTATCCCAATATATTATGCATCATTCAATGAGCTTCTTTGTTTTACAGATTTATTCTACCAGTTTCAATACCTCTTTGAAATTGTCTGACCTTTAAAACATTCCTTTATTTCAGTACAACACAAGACCATCACATTTTGTTCCTAGTCCAATGTTGTAGAACTTGTATCTTGACAGAGAAAATTATTGCCTCTTTTACTCAGTATAAATTCAGTATAGAAAGATATGAAACACTTATAAAGAGGGATATATAAACCATTAAATATAATATACTTACTTTATAAAGGTAGTATAATGTTATTACTTGCTATAATCAAACAAGATGCTACACTTACTGATCAGTGTGAGATAGTAACTTAATTAGCAGAAACTAGTGTTCAAACCCTATTTGAACACTAAAAAAACCCTGGAATAACCCAATGTACCTTATCATATCACCATGGATTAAAACTAGAAGTTAACAGCAATACTAATCCCAGAAAACCCACAAACACATGGAAATTAAACAATGCTCACCTGAAATAATTTAATTCAAAATATAGTTATATCAATTTTTTCTTTTCCTCTATTGTGATGAAACAAAATGAGAATCTTACTTGAGGATTTACAGTAAAAAGCTGTTTCCTTAGCTTTTTTAAACATTATACCTAACTGTTGAAGGCTGAGATTTAGCATCATAGAAAAGCAAGTAACACAGTGTCCCATAATCAAAGGAATATTCATTCAATCTTGTACACATTGAAATAAAATCTTAAGATGTTTCTTTTCTAATTCATAAAAAGTATCCTGTATCATCAAGTATCCCAAAAAGAAATTGACATTGTCCATAGAGTTCTATAAGTAATTATAAATATAACAAGACAAATGCATTGAGACTAGATACCAACTACATGTACCTAGCTTGGGCATAATGTGCTTCCAGAGTACCGTGAGCCATTAAAAAACATAAATATTTCCTCTAATTTGGTGCATAATTTTATTTGAGCAGGTGACTATTTATGGCATCAGGGAGAATCTGATTATTATAGATTGATTCATTAAAATTCTTGGAATCAATTCAGAAAATTGGTTCCCGAAAAAATCTCAAGGGAAGAAGCACTTGTATATTACAAAGTGAGAATAATTAGCTGCCCAATGACACAAATCCATAATGTGAAACGAGAAAATTCTAAAGTGAAATGGTTAACAATCTAATAGAAAATCAAACATTATGAGTGGGTTGGTAAGTCAAGTTATATGCAAACCAACATACAGAAAGCAAGCATCCCAGACCCTTTAGCTACCCACACACCAGCAGGACACTTTTACTCTGATACTGTCAGGGCCCTGCCCAGAAATTCTGAGGTTCCAGCAAGAAAACATAAAGCTGCACTGTAGAATCTGGTGTAGCTGACTCTTAAAAGGACAGTTATTCACCAATAGCTAGCCACAAACCTAGCCCTACACAAAATACTAGAAGGAAAACTCCAACCCCCAAAAAGTTTGCTACGGCAACAAAAACACAGACAATTGATGGTCTCATAGAAGCAAATCCCAAAAAAGGAAAAAAAAGGACAAATTAACATCATCAACAATGAAAACTAAATTAATAGGAGATAGCTATCACTGGTCATTAATATCCCTTAAAGGCACAGGCTAATAGATTGGATATGAAAAAAGAATCCATCCTTCTTTTGTATATAAGAAACACATCTCAACCTCAAAGACAGACATTATTTCAGACTAAAGGGTTGGGAAAAAACATACCAATCAAATGGACCTAAGAAACAAGCAGGTGTAGCTATCCTAATGTCTAACAAAATAGACTTCAAGCTAAAATCAGTCGAAAGAGACAAGGTAATTTCATATTAGTCACAGGAAAAATCCATCAAGAGGAAATATCAATACTTAACATCTATGCCACAAATATAAGGGTACAAGAAACACTTCTAAAGCTTAAATCATACATTAAACTCAACGCACTAATAGTGGGAGACTTCAACACTTCCCTCTCACCACTGGACAGGTCAATCAGACAAAAAATGAACAGAGAAATAAGAGAACGAAGAGAAGAAGATCTATAGAATATTCCATCCAAACAGAAAAGAATATACCTTCTCAGCACCTCATGGAATCTTTTCAAAAATCGGCCACATACTCAGAAACAAAAACCTCAAGAAATACAAAAAAACTCTGGAATAACCCAATGTACCTTATCATATCACCATGGATTAAAACTAGAAGTTAACAGCAATACTAATCCCAGAAAACCCACAAACACATGGAAATTAAACAATGCTCACCTGAAACATCAAAGGGTTAAGGAAGAAATAAAGGGAGAAGTTAAAGTCTTCCTCAAATTCAATGAAAATGACCACACAACATACCGAAATTTATGATACACAATGAAAGCAGTGTTAAGAGGAAAGTTCCTAGCACTAAATGCCTACATAAAGAAGCTAGAAAAATTCCACACTAGTGAATTAACAGAATATTTGAAAACTTTAGAACAAAAAGAACTAAACTCACCTAAGAGATCTAGATGGCAGGAAATAATCAAATTGAGAGCTGAAATCAACAAAATAAAAACAAACAAACAAACAAAAAACAGCACAAAGAATCAATAAGACAAATAGTTGTCTCTTCTAGAAAATCAACAAAATAGACAAACACTTTTCCAAACTAACAAAAGGTAGAGAGAGAATGTCCAAATTAACAAATACAAAAATGAAAAGGGGGACATAACAATAGGCGTGGAGGAAATACAGAGAATCATCAGGCCATATTTTGAAAACCTGTACTCCACAAAATTGGAAAACTTAAAGGAAATGAGCAACTTTCTGGATAAATACCACTTACAAAAATTAAATCAAGAACAGATAAGCAAATTTAACATACCTACAACTGCTGAAGAAATAGAAACAGTCATCAAAATTCTTCCAACCAAAAAAAGCCCAGGACCAGTTATCTTCAGCTCAGGATTTTACAAGATTTTTGAAGAAGACCTAATACCAATACTTCTCAAATTATTCCACACCATAGAAACAGAAGGTACAATGCCAAATTCTATATGAGGCTACATTTACCCTCATACCCAAACCACAGGAATGTTGTCAAGTCTCTCCATATCTATTCAATAAATTTCTTGAGGTCTTAACTAGAGCAATAAGACACCAAAAGGATATCAAAGGGATACAAAATGAAAAAAAAATCAAACTCTCACTGTTTGCTGATGATATGATAGTTTACATAAGCGACCCCAAGAATTCTACCACGGAACTTCTATGACTCATAAACACTTTCAGTAATGTAGCAGGATACAAATTAACTAAAAAAATCAGTAGCCCTCCTGTACACAGATGATAAAAGAGCTGGGGAAGAAATAAAAGAAACAACACCCCTCACAATAGCCACAAATAGCATGAAATATATTGGAGTAACTCTAACCAAACAAGTGGAAGACTTGTATGATAAGAACTTTAAATCTTTAAAGAAAGAAATTGAAGAAGACACCAGAAATTAGAAAGATCTCTATTCCTCTTGTGTAGGCAGATTTAACATAGTAAAAATGGCGATCTTACCATAAGCAATCTACAGATTCAATGCAATGCCCATCAAAATCCCAGTAAAATTCTTCACAGACATTGAAAAAAACAGTACTCAGCTTTATATGGAAAAGCAAAAAACCCTTTTGGATATCCAAAACAATCTTGTACAATAAAAGAAACTCTGGAGCCATTACAATTCCTGACTTCACACTCTACTACAGAGCTTAAGTACTGAAAACAGCCTAGAATTGGCATAAGAACAGACAGGAGGATCAATTCAACTGAATAGAAGACCTGGATATCAATCCACACATCATCGAACACCTGATTTTTGACAAAGATGCAAATGTTATCAAATGGAAAAAAGAAAGCATATTTAACAAATGGTGCTAGTGTAACTGGATATCAACATGTAGGAGAATGAAAATAGAGCCATATCTATCACCATTCACAAAACTCAAGTCCAAATGAATCAAAGACATCAACATAAAGCTAGCCACAGTGAAGCTTTTAGAAGAGAAAGTAGGAAGTCCACTTGAAAGCATTTGCAAAAGAGACCACCTCCTTAATATAACCCGAGAAGCATAGACACTGAGAGAAACAATTAAAAAGGGGGATCTCCTGAAATTGAAAAGCTTCTGTAAAGCAAAGAACATGGTCAACAAGACAAATTGTTGACAGCCTGACAGGATGGGAAAAGATTTTCACTAATCCCACATCAGACAGAGGTCTGATCTCCAAAATACATAAAGAACTCAAGAAATTGAGCTATCTTTCTACATGATACTGTCATAGATTTCTTTATTCACCTTTGTATAGTCAATTTGTAAGCTTATATTCAATATATTAATATTTCTAATTATGAGTGAATAGGATAATGACTGTAAATAATGATTCTTGATTTATTATTTATGATATACTATGAAATAATCCCAGACACACTTTGAAAGAGAGAGAGAGAGAGAGAGAGAGAGAGAGAGAGAGAGAGAGAGAGAGAGATTAGCTCAGTGGTGAATTCTCTGGACTCTGGGTTTTGTACTTGTGTTACAGTTTTAAAATCATCCACTTTCTACTTATATTATCTTATTACAGGGATCTAAAACATCCTAGGGTACTTCATTTAGTTTTAAATTTTCTTAAGTTCTGTTTACTACTTGTGATATCTAAGTGAATGTAAGCTATTACTAGTGCTGTTCTTGTGTCATTGTATCAGTTTCAAGATCCATGAGAACCTCCGTTAATGACTATTACAAACATACTCCGAGGTAGAAAGAATAGTCTCTGAGTGCATTATGAGCAACATTTAGAACAGAGGTTAAAAGAGTATTAGAAATTACATTACATTTAACTGCTCATAATCCTGTGGCAAATTATGTTTCAATGAGAAGCAATCAAGGGAAAATTCATCTACATGCTTTAATAGTGGGTAAGGCCACAAGCAGTCTTTATTCCCTTCAGATGGCAACTATGATGAAACTTCTACATGACTGGAAATCATTTCTATTGTTGCCTGATATTGAGGACATAATCCTTCAGTTATATCATATTTAAGCTAATGCAAGTTACACTATAGCTTATTAAAGATCTGATTTCACAATATTGAAGAATACAAATTGCTGTTAATCATTTTAAGAAAATTTAATAATTAAATATGAAATGATATCTTTATAAAAAGATATTTTTAAAATATAAAACTTCAGCCATGAAGAAAAATTAAGCTATATCTAGTACTTGAATACTAATACAGCTATAAATGTATATATTAAGCAAATAAAGTCCATATCTGAAACACTAGTATTCTATGTTTTTTATTTGCTGATTGCTAATTTTCTTACAAATGTAAATTTGAATGTGTATAGGTGATGTGAATGTAAAATTCATACTTTGGAACTAATGAGACAAATGAGAGGCAGAAAGGTGAAAAAATAAATGTTTATGGTTATGAAGGAGTTGGGCTCATATTACATTAGACATTTACTAGAAAATTATCTTATGAAAATCAGCACAATAGAATTTAACATTTTTAATTTTTAATTAACATAATTAATACAAACAAAGCAAATATAAGTGAATATAATATCTCCATATGGATTACTCTGTACATAGGATCATAGTGAATAATTTTAGCTTTGAGGAACAGAGGTTGAGAGCTGGGTCTTCCTCATCTACCAGGGCTGAAAATAGGTATTCCTCATCTTGGAGAAACAAAGATTTTGATGAACTCTTGGATATGTATGAGATGGAATCATAATAATTTTCATTCTGTTCATCTTATTAATTTCTGTCTAACATTAATCAATAATTACTATATAAAATATTGCTATTTTCCTAAAATTTACAACGTTAAATATGTTCCAATATAATTTCTTATTTTAGCTTGCTATCAATTCAATGAGTACATATACTACAAACATAGTGGTTCTTCTGTGTCACAAAGGCCTAGATATGAGCCACAACTGTTAGGCGATAGACTTTTTTAATAATATCATTTTAAATTTCATGAAACAAGTAGATGAAATTATATGGTGTCAAGTGTATTATTTGTAAGTTAAAGAGCATCTCTAGTCTTTGTGCTTTTTTCTCTAATATTTTTTATTGATTTTATTGAGCTATACATTTTTCTCTGCTCTTCTCCCTTCCTCTCCCTTCCCCTTCAACCCTCTCCCATGGTCCCCATGCTCCCAATTTACTCAGGAGATCTTGTATTTTTTAAATTTCCATGTAGATTAGACCCATATATGTCTCTCTTTGGATCCTCATTGTTGCCTAGGTTCTCTGGGATTGTGATTTGTAGGCTGATTTTCTTTGTTTTATACTTAAAAACCAATTATGAGTGAGTACATATGATAATTATAAATAATTTGTACTGTTTTGGAAATTTCATGAGTATGCACAATATATTTTAATAATGCTCACACTCAGTCTCTCCAACTCGTATGAAACCCCTGCCACATAACCATCCCAACTTCACGTCTTTTCTACCTATCTATTATTCTTTGTTTTTTATACTTCGTCTGTTTTCAATTAGACCATCAACATAAGCATTAGTGCAGGGTCATCCACTGCAGCATTAGTAATATACCAGTACCAGGAGCCACATATGGGAGAAAACTTCCTCTCTCCCAGAGACTATTAACTTTAAATAGATCCTCAGCTAGGCAAGTAGCCTATGAAGTCCTCTCCCATATGTGACTGATTGATTTTGATCAGGCAACTTCAGATGTTGTGGGTTCATGAATGGAATGACCCTGTTATGTTGAGAAGATAGTATTTTGCAGCTTTCTTCCCAAATCTCTGTCTCTTGCACTATTTCTGCATCTAAAGAATCAAATCAGTGACTACAAGAAAAAGGTCATCAAAGCCCCTCTCACCTGTGTAGAGGAACTTGACTGTTTCTAAGAGTTACCTGATTTCTACAAAAGTTATGAGGTAAAATGTTGTTAACATAATTAAAATAATGGAACTGTGAATGGCACATATGCAAAGAAGGGTTGAATCAGTGATTTCAAAAACATTCTATATGGTAGTTTTATGTGGTAGGTACTATCCTAAAATGTGGGCATTTTGTAGTTTCATGGTTTGCTATCTTTCAGGATCAGAAGATACTGTTTTACTCTAGTCCCCATTTTCTCTTACTTTTGCAATTTTTCCACTTCCTGACTCCTTAATAATGGCCCTTGGGCCTTGGCAGTAATTGTATAGATTTCTTTACTCAACAACATGCAATTTATTAATCAATTAAATATATACGGGAAAAGTTATTCTTTCCCATGATCTATCCATTACTCTGCATCCAATCTCTCATTCCGTTTGTTTTTGAATAATGGTTTTGTAAGCCTGTCACTTAATTAAAGATGGTTTTTATAACTAATTTTCTGGTGGAGTCCTTAGTATAGTTTAAGTATAGGATCATTCCATCCATAAAGAGAGATATTTTGATTTTTTAATACAAAAATAAGCTATAGGGAGTTGAAAATTACATGGAATAAATTACTGAGGGAAATGTATGCTTATCCAACTCTAAACTTATTTTTGTATTAAAAAAATCAAAATATCTCTCTTTATGGATGGAAATATCATAGAGCTTGCATTACCAAAGTGATTCTGTTACGTATAACACATTAGTTCGTAAATCACTTAAAATTACTATACATATGTTGAAGAAAGAGAAACAGCAGTATATTTAAGAAAACTTCTTGCCCCATAAATCATGTGACCAACAACTACAACCCTCCATATTGATTGTGATTTAAGTGTGTGCAACTTATGATGACTTTTTTTTTTGATAAAACTTACTAAGACACTGGCCATTACTGACGTTACCAGAATGTAGATTAAAGGATTCTGCGAGGGGATTATGGACATTAATAATAAACCCAAAATCTTGTTACTGGAGAGATTTATAAATACACTTTGACTGCATGCATGAAATAAACTAGGGATTATCTTCCAAATAATGATCTTTATTTTTCAATTTTAACTAATGCATCAACATAATGAGGATATATGTCATAAATATTGGGCAAAATTATTGGAAACAAAAATATTTATTTCAACATGATATCACATTTATCTAGCAAATTCAAAGAATTAAAAAAACTTCATCACATTGTATAAACAATCTTGATAAAGTATATAATTTCATGATTTAACTTTCTCACATATTTGTCACAATCACTAGAAAATACATGATATAAAGCATTTTAAAAGTTTAATTAAAATAACAAAAGTACAAAAATCAAAGAAAAATGTGAAACTTCTGGTTGATGACAACAAACTGAGAAGAAAACTACTGACAGATTCTAGACACCACACAAAGGTGGCTTTTACTGTTCCTGAAACGTTTACTGAGATCAGAATATTAGCTCTTCTCTATACAACCTACACAGTTAACACACCACCAGCCAACGCTATTCCTATTGCAGGCATGTTGCTTAAATAAAATTATTTGAAAGAATATATTTTATTACTTTTCAAAACCTTTTTCACTGGCATCTAATAATAAAGTATTAGATTAGAAAAAATAAATTCACCAAATTAAACATTCTGGAAAGAGATGCGTAGAAGATTAACATAAGATATGCATGTAGAAGACCCCAGGAAATTGAGATCATCCATAGATAGTTATAATGATGAAAAAAGCATAATGATCAGATACATCAAGGGTTAAATACAAGAGGCTTCCTGGATCTTTTGACCAGAAAAATATTTTTTCCATTTATATTCACAATACTGTCTATGACTTTTCTTTGCACCATCACTATTTATTTGTTTAATTTTTTAATAAACAATCTTGTTTAGATAATTGGAACTAATTCAAATGAAATCATCTTATTTGAAAAGACTGCTAGCGATAAAAGTATTACATTTTGACAGAATGAGTGACTAATTTGAAAATTCTATATGAAAATAAATGTCCAGGTATATTTAAGAAGATACTATGAGCTAAGATTGAAGAAATATTTAAGTAATGCAAATAATAAGACACACTTGAAGAGGAAGGAACTTAGTCCCCATTCATAACATCACCCTAGCAAACCATAGTCCTGCACCGATGGTCAGAGAGAATCTGCACAGCTGCATTTTTGTTGCAGAGTTGAAAATGTAGTCTGTGAAGTTGCAACTTCTGGTCTAATATTGGCAGAGAATGTTCTTACTGTTTCATAGGTATGGAAACGTTTGATGGAGGCATTAATTCATGAGATAAGACTATAATGACTTTCATTTTGTTTATTCAATTCTTTAATTACTATATGATATTAATTTAATAACTCCACTAAAATAGTATTTTTTTAAAAAAAATTAACAATGATTATTAGCTTTCTTTGTTCTTGAGCTTGTTATTTAGTCATCGGGGAGTAGATGCTTCCATGTGCTTACTTCCAACTTGGCTCTTCTGGGTCACAAAGGAATGGATAATACATCACCACAATAGGTGATAGATTCCACTAAAATGAAAAAAAAATTTAATTTGTGTAATGAGTTAGATAAATTCAGCAACTTCTAATGCATTATTTGCAAGATAAAGAGCGTGTCTAATCAAGATGCTTTCTCTGTTAGTAAATGAAAGAAAAAGTCAGTGAGCATACATTTCTGAGGTTAAAATTATCACTCAAAGATGGAGAATTGAAATATATGTAGACATAATGGTCTATATCCTTTCCATCTCAATATAAACACCTACCAAAGCTTCTCACTCAGTTTTTCATATTAGACTCAACTGCATGTAAGAAAAAAATAAATGGGGTATGATCACGACACTAAATAATGACTGATTTCCATTCATAACATACCATCAAGTAACCTCAAACACACTTGAAAAGAGAATAGCACAGTGGCAAACTCCCTTTATATCAGTTTCTTTGTGAGGTATACGTGTATCTGAGTGAATATATAAAATAAAGAAACACTTAAATATGAAATCAACACTTACTGTAAGACAGTTGTATAGTCTCATTTTCAGGAAAAACAAAGAATCTGTGTTTCTATAAGTATGTAAACAATGAATAGAATGAAGGGAAACTTATTCGCCCAACATAATTATTTGCTGGTGCAAGAATGGTGATCTCTAATTATTTTCAGGTCACTGAAGTGAAGCACTCCATAGTGGCCTTGTCTCAAGGAAATATAATAGGCTTGACATCCGTAGCACAAATTCTAATTGTTCTTAGTAAAATCTCAGAGTAAGATACTAGGGGGTAAATGTTGAAAGATCAGAAAATCAGTGCAGCCAGCCACTAGAAAGATATTTTACCTCTACCGAATCCATAGACCCAAAGGCTGATTTTGTCCTCAGACTGCATCCTCTTACTAACTGCAAGACTTCATCCTTTCTTGTCTCCTCCCAACTCATATCCCTTTCTCTGCCTAGCCTTCCTGTGTCTACCTCCTTAGTGCTGGGATAAAAGGCATGCGACCTTTATGTACTGGGATTAAAAGTATGGGCCAACACCACTTGACTCTTTTATACTAGGGTAGCCTTGAACTTACAGAGATCTATCTGACTAAAGGAGTGTGCTACCACTGCCTTGGTGGGGGAGGGTTGTCTGTATTCTGTCAAACATATTTTAAGTAAACACTGATTGGCCAGGCAGGAAGCATAGACAGGTCAACCAGACAGGAAGTAGAGAGGGGCCATGAGAACAGGAGAATTCTAGAAAGGAGGAAGCCTATTCCTCCCAATCTAGCCCAGACTACCAAAGAAGCAAGATGTAACCTGCCTGGATGAGAAAAGGTATCGAGTCATGTGGCTAACACAGATAAGAATAATAGGTTAATATACATTAAAGGAACTAATATGAAGCCTGAGCTAATGGGCCAATCAGTTTATAACCTAATGTAGACTCACTGTGTGATTTTCTTTGGGACTTGAGGGCTGTGGGAACCGGGCAGGACAGAAATCCCCACAGCTGGTCCTCATGTTAGACTGCCTGGCCTCTGCACTCTGATCTTTAAGCAAGCTTTATTTGTTAAAACACAAAGTATAACTATAGACATATCTCATAAATATAGTAGTACCTAACAATACACAGGTAGAGATTTAAGTTTTGAAACACTGGTGATGAGGAATTTTGATGAGTAAAGGAAATATTCTATTTTTAACGATTTCGAAGTAGAATATCACCAAGCAATCTTTCTTCCTGTTTAGAAACATGTCCTTGAATGTACAAGGTCCAGGAAAACCATAACATTCTACAAATTTCATGATCAAAGAAAAACATTACAAGAGAACGAATCAAAGATAAAATGTCAAATGAAAGCATATACAAACTTGGTAGTCTTTGAGTTGTCAAAGGTCTTCAGATAATTTAATTAGTAAAATAGTTCTTTCATTTATCCTAGCTGTGTAGTCATATCTATCGTAGAAGATAAGCTAGTTAGAATATTTGGAACAAATTCAAATGAAACAATGTCTCTTGAATAGGCATCTTCATTTCTGTAGTCCCTGGGGTCAAGAGCCTCAGATCTTGCCAACAATGAGTAGCTCACTCCCAAGATGATTTGGAAAACACATACTATGAAAAGAAAATTTCCAAAGTGTAACATATAGAAACTATGCTCATCTTGATGCATTTGCATAAGGCAAGCAATGATTAAAACAGCATGAAATGGCAGCAGCCTTCTTCCCTGAATTAAGAACACCACAGCTCAGTAAGTTCTCAATCAGTTCTAAAAGCTTTGAGGTACAGAAGAATAATGAGGAAATATGTTATAAATAGTGGGAAGAAATTGTTGGATACAAAAGTACTTATTTCAGTGTGATATCACTTTTATTTTGCCAATTCAAGGAATTAACAGAAATTTCAACATGTTATATAAAGATTCTTGATAAAGTGTCTAAATTCATGCTTTAACTTCCTTACATATTTGTCACTATCACTAAAAATTGCAGGATAGAAATCAATTTAAAGGTTTAATTAAAATAACACAAATTATAAAATCTCAAGGGAAAAATGAAAAACTTCTGAATGATGAAAACAAGTGGAGAACAAGACTATTGATAGATTCTGAACCTGCAGAAAGCCAGCTTTTCCTGATCCCCAAAAGAAAAGTTTACTGAGTTCAAGAATCAGCCTTTCTCTAAACTACCTGCACAGTTAACAGACCACCAGCCAAAACTATTGTTGGTGTGGAATGTTGTTTAAATAAAATTAATTAGTAGATATATTTTACTGCTTTTCAATACCTATTCACTGGCATACAATAATAAAATATTAAATTAGGAAAAAGGCCAATTCACCAAATTAAATGATCTGGAAAGAGATCCATAAGAACATAAACATAAAATATACAGGACATGGTATGCCATCAAACAAGGAAATACTTTTAGAGCAACCAAAAGAGACAATTATTAAAAAAATAAAATAAAAATATCACAATTAACAAGGAATAGCAAGTAGATTGTGGGTTTCTCACCACACAGAAATAAATACTATCATTGATAATAAAATAAAAATTAAGTCAATTTACCACTATATAATGCTTACACATCATGAGTAGATCGCAAATTGTAAGTATCTTAACTTATAAAACATTTAAAGAGAATTATTTCAAACTAAATTTAATTGGGAATTTTTTATTAATCAAATAAATGAAAGCAGTATAGAAAATTACAAATAGAGTAGATTTTGTAGTGCAAATGAAAACCTAAAGATTTCTACCAAATCAACTATATTGAGAAAACCATTTAGGACTAAATATATCACATTTGGTCTAAAAGGAATATCTCCATAGAACAGGAGGTGGAACGATTATAAAAGTCAGAGGTAGTAGATGAATTAATTGGGCAATGATTTCCAGACACTGTTGCATGTATGGATTCATAGAGACTGACAGCAAGCACACTAACTATACAGATTCAAGTTACACAATATCCCACTACTGAAAAATGTAGAAACCAAGTCCCATATCTAAACAAGAGACTACCTATAATTGATACCCACTGAGATGAAGAACAATATTTTCCAATGGGACGTCACTAGGTGTATCTACCATACTCCAGCAGAAAGTTCTTACCCAAGAGTAGTTGGCCAACAGAAAACTCCATGGATTTGTTTTACTTCATGTGTGTATGTGTGCGTGTATGTGTATGTGCATGTGGGTGTCTGTGTGTTGTGGGGTGGTTCTTTCAAATTGTTTCATTTTCCATTTTTATCTTGTTGGTTTTTTGCTTCTTCTTTCTGTTTATTAATTTTTTATGTTTACTTTTGGGAGGTTTGAAAGGGAAAAGTACAGAGAAAGAGAATATGAGAACATGGTGTTGGTTGAGACAGGAAGGGAGAAGATACTGGGAAAGACAGGGGAGAAGAAAAAGTGATTAAATATTTTGTAGAAAAAATTTAAAGCAAATTATTTATTGAAAATTTGACATGAACTACAATAACAGTTCATCAAAAATGTTAAAAGAGATAGCATAGAAAATGAATGATACAATAAACAACTACAGTAATTATTTTATAAAAATCATAACAATGAAAAATATTTCCAAAGGACAGTCACAATTTCAGTAGTTTCACAATGGCAAGTGATAGTGTGAATATTCAAGATGTAAACACATACCACTAGAATTCATTCATGATTGTTGCCTAGTGTTTACAAAGAGAAGCATCAAGAAGAAAGTCTTATTCTATTGGGACTTAATAACTTTTGCAGGAGTTTTTCCATAGAAATTTTCATCTCTGAGTTTCTCAAAGTATATATTAAAGGATTCAACATGGGAGTGACAATTGTATAAAAGACAGTAATGGCCTTATCAACAGGAAAGCTAGAAACAGGTCTAACATACATGAAAATACAGGGAACAAAAAAGAGGAAAACCACGGTGATATGGGAGCTGCAGGTGGACAGGGCTTTACGCCTCCATTCCTGACTGTGAATCTTTAGAGATCTTAGGATGATTCCATAGGCGAATAGGAGGAGGATGAAGATCACTATACACATGGCCCCATTATTGACAATGGCAGAGAGGCCAATGAAGTAGGTATCAGTGCATGCAAGTAGCAATAGTGGGTATATGTCACAGCCAATGTGGTCAATGATATTGGGACCACAGAAAGTAAGTTTATACACAGCAAGAACTTGAAACAGAGCATGTACAAACCCTCCTGCCTAGGCTATCACTAAGAAAAGGATACATACCCGTTGATTCATAATAATTATATAATGCAGGGGCTTACAGATGGCCACATAATGATCATAGGCCATTACCACCAGAATGACAATATCAACACCACCAAATAAATGCTCTATAAACAGCTGGCTTATGCATGCTGTGAAGGAGATGGTCTTCTTATCACGGAGCAAGTCTACAATCAGCTTGGGTGAGATGGCAGTGGAATAAACAGCATCCATGACTGACAAAGAGGCAAGGAAGAAGTACATTGGGGAGCCCAAGGAGGGACTGATAATCACTGTCATCACAATGAGCAGGTTTCCCACCATCGTCACAATGTAGATGAGTAAAAACATAACAAATAATGCTTTTTGCCCCGCAGGATCCTGAGTGAAGCCCGGCAGGACGAATTCAGTGACATTGTTATTCTGGCCCATTTATACGTCTACAAGGCTTATTTCAGAGAAGGGGCTCAGGAGAACAGGGCTTGCTACAAAGTGTAAACAATACTGTCAATCCATTCTTTCATGATGCAGTAGTTAAACAGTAGTGGACATTAGGAAATAGCTATTGAGCTTCTTCTTGAAACAAATTCCTTTCAGTTTCTGTTAATAAATCTTTAGTTACTGGTTTATCTCAACATCAATGACTCCAGACAGAGGTATCTCTGTCCCCCATACCTTTAAATATAGTTTTTTAAAGCACATTACACCTTGGCATTGATAGTAGCAAATCAACAGAAAAAAAGCTCTCTCCTTTAAGAATCTTGTGAAATGATTGTGGCATTAAACGCAAGTATATCAAATAAAACAGAGCAATACTTTGAGCTGGTAACACCTGTGGATAATATTTTTTAAATGAACATGTGTAGTACCCACAATAGCACTTCTCCTTGAGGATCCAAGTCAGTGCTATTATATTGCACTATTAGGCTTAGATACTATACCTCACAAGATAATGTTAGTCATCATATATCTCACTTGATCTAAAAAAATGAGATTTTGAACTCCACCAAATATTTCCAATGTTGTTGAGCACACAATTCCCAGCAGCAATTATTTCATGTAACTAACATATTTTAGTAATTACAGTTCCATTTCATAATTATTTATACAAATTAGTAAAACAATTACATCCATCATCAGGTTTTTTGCAAGTGGTTTTTGTTAGCTCTTACCAAATCTGGCAGTAGACAGTAAATTTTCCCCCCGAAATCTCAGGAAAAGCTAGGCAGAGAGATAGAGAGGAAAAAAGAAACTGAAAGGAGAGAGTGAGTACTAAACTTGTCATGGTTTTTAATCGTAATACATCCTAGATGCTGATGGTCCTCACATAGCAGTGAGAATCCTGAAAAGCAGAAAATTAAAAAAAATGCATAACCAGAATGCAAAGGTGTTGGTTGACTTCATTTTTTAAACTTAATTACAAACATGTCTCTTCTTACATTCTGAAAAAATGGGGATTGCTAAATATTTCAGTCTTTCCCAGTCTCACAGTATCTAATGGTCCATACCACATTTCTTTGACTGTTTCTCTTTCTCTTCCGTTGTCAGTTTTCCTTTTTTCACTTTAGCACAATATTTCCAAGTTTACTACTGCCTCCTGAATGATACTAAGTGGAGAATAAAATTTAATAACTACGATAACAGAATAATATCTTTCTTTTTATTGTACATGGTTTATTAAGAAAAAATTCTGGGAAATACTTGAGACAGAGCAGTGAGGAAAGCTGTGGGCCCTGAAGCTACACCTGGTTACAGCATGAGGTTCAGTCAGTTTGTGTCAACCTGATTTTGCCCATCTTAGTAAGTCTCCTCTGCCTCTGTTTCAACATTTGTACCAGAGACTTTCATAATATCCATCTCCTAGAGTGTCTGTTGGTATTCTTATGAAACACCTAAACACTGCTCAGAACACCAGACATCTCACTGGTGACTGTGATCACTATTCTAGGATGGTTCACTGTGAGCATCAGCTGAGAAGTCATGAGAATTTCTGTCCACTTAACAGGAATGTAGACATAGTCTGGGTTAGAAAAAAACAGCACATGTGTGTCTCATGAGCCATTTTCTGGACTTGGATTAAAATCATGCATTTTAGGAATAATTTGTTTTATTATATGTGCTATTATTATCAATATTTACCTGTGAAGAAATATAATTGAACTAATAGCAATCAAGAAAATTTCTTGTCCAAGGACTTGGTACCAGAGGACATGTGCAGAGTCAGGATGGCTGTAAACGCAGTTGGGATGCACCTTATACATGTCTCCTTCACATTTAGTTTAGTCAGGATGGCTGTGCGCAGTTGGGATCCCTCTGCTCTTCATTTCACATTTATGCTGCCATCCGAGCCAAAACATCTGTCCTTGTCATTCTTGAAGTTCCCAACTGCCATAGGCATGCCTGTCACAGAACACAGGGTTATCACATAACTTATGTTCAATTCTGTCTTCTACATTGTACTTCTACACATTCAGTTGCTTCAGTATTGATTAGCATTGGTTTTCACCAGACCAAAACTTCTAGAACCTTAAGTATTTATATAATAGAGAAAAACAGAGCACAGAGGCTACATAATACTAGACTTCCATATAATGTACATTATATGGGTTAATTCTATAAACACTGAAGAATAGTGTGACTGCTTTCATTTAGAACTACTGTTAACACATTTCTTGAAAACGAATTGAATAATACATTATTAATAAAAGTTATGAAAAACATGACTTTTTTGGAAAATGGTCTTATATTTTAAAAACTATTTTGCCTAGCACTGAATTTTTGTCATCCATATAGAGGATAAAGTAATATCACTTAATAAAACACAGATACAAGTGAAAATAAACATATTAATCAACTCAGTATCAAAAACTACAATATTACATTTTCTCTCATTTTGAGTTTTACATTTTCAGTAATTCTTAAAAATCCTAAACTCAGAGAAGACATAAGAGTGAAAATAAAAATATACCATGCAACCTCCTCACACAAACCTAAGTAGCCTGTTACACTTATAGCAAATAGACTTGTATTCTATGATTAATTTTTTGTGTAGCATCTTAATTTTCCCAATTTAGATACTTTCTATGATACTATATGACTTAAAACATTAGTTGCATTTCAGTATATCACAAGAATCTTTAGTTTGTATTCTGTTTTATCATCTCATGTAATCACAACACAGTTTGTTCCATAAAATCAAAGGTTCTTTTACTGGCAGGGCAACAATTATTTTATGTACCTATGTGACTTCACAGAGCACATGACAAGATATCCACATTCAATATATACTGAAAGAACCCCAATAGCCTTCAGAAAACAAACTTCCACAAAACTTTCTATTTCTTAGTTTTTAGATAAATGTAAGAATATCCAAGCTAAATTTAAATATAATATATATTGTCAAAAGTCAGTCTCATAGGTAAGTGGATACTGTCACATTCTAAACAAACTTCTTTATAAAAATACAAAGATAAATTGTTTGCATGTGCATTAAATGCCCACTTAATAAATAGAAATTGTTAGCCCTTTTTATATGGTCATTTTATTTAAAAATTGACAACCCTAAAATTAATTATATGAATTATTCCTTTTTTGTATTAAAGACACTCAAAAGGTCTTGAACTTATGAAATATAAATGCATCCATGTGTCTCACAAAAAAGCCAGGAACTGAGCAGGAATAAATAGTGGTTTAAATTGCTGAAGTATTAATGGTAAAAATTTCTCATGATGACATCCAGAAGTCTTCTGTCTCTATCACTCAGATAAAATTTCTGTACTTCCTTAATAAAAACATTCTCCTGCTTGTAAAAGACCCCAGGAAATTGAGATCATCCATAGATAGTTATAATGATGAAAAAAGCATAAGGATCAGATACATCAAGGGTTAAATACAAGAGGCTTCCTGGGTCTTTTGACCAGAAAAATATTTTTCCATTTATATTCACAATACTGTCTATGACTTTTCTTTGCACCATCACTATTTATTTGTTTATTTTTTTAATAAACAAGCTTTTTTAGATAATTGGAACTAATTCAAATGAAATCATCTCATTTGAAAAGACTGCTAGGGATAAAAGCATTAAATTTTGACAGAATGAGTGACTAATTTGAAAATTCTATATGAAAACAAATGTCCAGGTATATTTAAGAAGATACTATGAGCTAAGATTGAAGAAATATTTAAATAATGAAAATAATATCTAAGACACACTTGAAGAGGAAGGAACTTAGTCCCCATTCATAACATCACCCTAGCAAACCATAGTCCTGCACCGATGGTCAGAGAGAATCTGCACAGCTGCATTTTTGATGCAGAGTTGAAAATGTAGTCTGTGCAGTTGCAACTTATGGTCTAATATTGGCAGAGAATGGTCCTACTGTTTCGTAGGTATGGAAACTTTTGATGGAGGCATTAATTTATGAGATAGGACTATAATGACTTTCATTTTGTTTATTCAATTCTTTAATTACTATATGATATTAATTTGATAACTCCACTAAAATAGCATTTTTTTAAAAAAAATTAACAATGATTATGAGCTTTCTTTGTTATTGAGCTTGTTGCTTAGTCATCAGGGAGTAGATGTTCCCATGTGCTTACTTCCAACTTGGCTCTTCTGGGTCACAAAGGAATGGATAATACGTCACCACAATAGGTGATAGGTTCCACTAAAATAAAAATTTTTAATTTGTTTAATGAGTTAGATAAATTCAGCAATTTCTAATGCATTATTTGCAAGATAAAGAGAGTGTCTAATTAAGATGTTTTCTCTGTTAGTAAATGAAAGAAAAAGTCAATGAGCATACATTTCTGAGGTTAAAATTATCACTCAAAGATGGAGAATTGAAATATATGTAGACATAATGGTCTATATCCTTTCCATCTAAATATAAACACCTACCAAAGCTTCTCACTCAGTTCTTCATATTATACTCAACTGCATGTGAGAAAAAAATAAATGGGGTATGATCACGACACTAAATAATGACTGATTTCCATTCATAACATACCATCAAGTAACCTCAAACACACTTGAAAAGAGAATAGCACAGTGGCAAACTCCCTTTATATCAGTTTCTTTGTGAGGGATACGTGTATCTGAGTGAATATATAAAATAAAGAAACACTTAAATATGACATCAACACTTACTGTAAAAGACAGTTGTATAGTCTCATTTTCAGGGAAAATATTCTCAGAGAAAAACAAAGAATCTGTGTTTACATAAATATCTAAACAATGAATAGAATGAAGGGAAACTTATTCGCCCAACATAATTATTTGCTGGTGCAAGAATGGTGATCTCTAATTATTTTCAGATCACTGAAGTGAAGCAGTCCATAGAGGCCTTGTCTCAAGGAAATATAATAGGCTTGACATCCGTAGCACAAATTCTAATTGTTCTTAATAAAATTTCAGAGTAAGATACTAGGGGGTAAATGTTGAAAGATCAGAAAATCAGTGCAGCCAGCCACTAGAAAGATATTTTACCTCTACCGAATCCATAGACCCAAAGGCTGATTTTGTCCTCAGACTGCATCCTCTTACTAACTGCAAGACTTCATCCTTTCTTGTCTCCTCCCAACTCATATCCCTTTCTCTGCCTAGCCTTCCTGTGTCTACCTCCTTAGTGCTGGGATAAAAGGCGTGCGACCTTTATGTACTGGGATTAAAAGTATGGGCCAACACCACTTGACTCTTTTATACTAGGGTAGCCTTGAACTTACAGAGATCTATCTGACTTAAAGGAGTGTGCTACCATGGCCTTGGTGGGGGGGGAGGGGTTGTCTGTATTCTGTAAATCATATTTTAAGTAAACACTGATTGGCCAGGCAGGAAGCATAGACAGGTCAACCAGACAGGAAGTAGAGAGGGGCCATGAGAACAGGAGAATTCTAGAAAGGAGGAAGCCCATTCCCCCCAATCTAGCCCAGACAACCAAAGAAGCAAGATGTAACCTGCCTGGATGAGAAAAAGTATCGAGTCATGTGGCTAACACAGATAAGTAATAGGTTAATATACATTAAAGGAGCTAATATGAAGCCTGAGCTAATGGGCCAATCAGTTTATAACCTAATGTAGACTCACTGTGTGATTTTCTTTGGGACTTGAGGGCTGTGGGAACCGGGCAGGACAGAAATCCCCACAGCTGGCCCTCATGTTAGACTGCCTGGCCTCTGCACTCTGATCTTTAAGCAAGCTTTATTTGTTAAAACACAAAGTATAACTATAGACATATCTCATAAATATAGTAGTACCTAACAATACACAGGTAGAGATTTAAGTTTTGAAACACTGGTGATGAGGAATTTCGATGAGTAAAGGAAATATTCTATTTTTAACGACTTCAAAGTAGAATATCACCAAGGAATCTTTCTTCCTGTTGACAAACATGTCCTTGAATGTACAAGGTCCAGGAAAACCATAAATTCTACAAATTTCATGATCAAAGAAAAACATTACAAGAGAACAAATCAAAGATAAAATGTCAAGTGAAAGCATACACAAACTTGGTAGTCTTTGAGTTGTCAAAGGTCTTTAGATAATTTAATTAGTAAAATAGTTCATTTATCCTAGCTGTGTAGCCACATCTATCGTAGAAGATAAGCTAGTTAGAATATTTGGAACAAATTCAAGTGAAACAATGTCTCTTGAATAGGTGTCTTCATTTCTGTAGTCCCTGCGGTCAAGAGCCTCAGATCTTGCCAACAATGAGTAGCTGACTCCCAAGATGATTTGGAAAACACATACTATGAAAAGAAAATTTCCAAAGTGTAACATATAGAAACTATGCTCATCTTGATGCATTTGCATAAGGCAAGCAATGATTAAAACAGCATGAAATGGCAGCAGCCTTCTTCCCTGAATTAAGAACACCACAGCTAAGTAAGTGAAATTCCCAGGGAAACTCAAATTTCATAGTGTCTTTTATTTCACTAGTTGTTAGCCAAAGGAAGAAATTTAAATGTATCTTAGAATAATCTTATTCTTGCCAGGCAGACAAGTATTGGGGATTGATGGGATGGAGGCTAAAGAGCTTTACATTCCTGTGGAGACTGCAAAATGGGGGCTGTAGGATACTGTCACTGACAGTTACATGAGGTGCCACAAAGGTAAATAGTGGAAGACCTGGAGGAGGCTGAACCACCATAGTAGAGTGGATACAGAGCACAGATGGTGCCAACCTACTTAAGTGCACCCTATGCACTGCTCTTTGGCATTTGATCCTTGGGCTTTTGCAAACAATTCTTTCAATCACAGCTCCATGTAAGTATCTAGTTAACTTAGCCTTACAGTGACTTCAGTTCAAGTCTCAGGATCTCTCCACAACCTGGATGTCATCTAGTTACCATCATTCAAAACTCCTAACTAAAGATTTTGTAGGCATCAGGGAAGCACAATATGATTCCATTCAGATAAGTCAGACATTCATGCCTGCAAGTTCCTTTTCCCTCCTTCAGAGGAAGTATAAACTCAACCTGGGGTCCATCTGACATGCGAGCTTATGGGTTCCAATAGATGTCTATTAACCACATTGGAGACAAACTCATTATTTTGACTTTGGTTAAATGGCCAACCATCTTTTAAAGTATTTTATTGTCAGTTTCCATCCTGATTATTTTTGTACTTTACCCTCGTTTTATGGAGTTTTTGGGCCCCTAACCATAACCTCTGAAAGTAGCTTGCTGTCATACAGAGAGAACCACACTTTCTAGGTCCTCCATAGTGACGCAAAAACCTGGACCTCTACCCTGACTGCCTCAGTTTCTCTAGCCAGTCAAAAGGAGAGTTTCCTGCAGGTGGGCTGGACTCCTACACACTCCCATCCACTGGACCCCCACAAGCAAGAAACACCATTCTGCACCCAAATTCACCTATCCTACAACCTCAGTGGTACTCTGAAATACAATACTGAGAGGACCAAGAGGTGAGTGACCAGCAACCCAGCCGGGGGCATCACCAACCTGACTTGGGTTATCTAGACAGCCAGCAGGAGAGGTTCCTGCTGAGACGACCTAGAGGGGAACTCTAAAGCACAAGCTGTGAGAGCAACCCAGGAGAACAGAGCAAGAGAGCAGGCTAAAGGATACCTCAGTGGCTGCCTGAGATACAGATCAGACCAAGAACAGTTCCCAAAGACTCAGACAGCCACTGTAAGAATTGGACCAAAAGAATAGAAAAGATGGAAGAGAGAATCTCAGGGGTTGAAGATAGCTATATGAAATAAATTCATCAGCCAAAGAAAACATTAAATCTAACAAATTCTTAACACAAAACGTCCAGGAAATCTGGGAAAATATCAAAAGACCAAACCTAAGAAAGATGGGGATAGAAGGAAAAGAACTCCAGCTCAAAGACATAGAAAACACATTCAACAAAATCATACAAGAAAACTTTCCAAACTTAAAGAAGGATATCCCTACAAAGATAGAAGAAACTTACAGAACACAAGATAGACTGGACCAAAATAAAGTCCCCTCACCATATAATAATTAAAACACAGAACATATAGACTAAACACAGAATATTATGAGCTGCAAATGGAAAAGTTCAAGTAACATATAAAGGTAGACCTATCAGAATCACACCTGACTTCTCATTGAAACCAAGAAAGCCAGAAGGTCCTGGTCAGATGTGCTGCAGACACTAAGAGACCGCAGATGCAAGCACAAATATCTATACCCAGAAAACCTTTCAATCACCATCAATGGAGGGAAACAAGATATTCCATGACAAAACCAGATTTAAACAATATATATCCACAAACCCAGCCTTACAGAAAGTACTAGAAGGAAAACCCCAACCCAAGGAAGCTAACTTCACCCACAAAAACTCAAGCAACAGATAACCTCACATCAGCAAAACACAAGGAAGGGAAACACACAACCACTCCCACTGAAAAAGAACAGGAATTAACAACCACTGGTCATTAATAGCACTTAATATCAATGGTCTCAACTCACCTATAAAAAGACACAGGCTAAGAAAATGGATAGGAAAACAAGATACAGACTTCTGTTGTATAAAAGAACATATAAAGGTAACCTCAACCTCAAAGACAGACATTCCCTCAAAGTAAAGGATTAGGAAAAGGTTTTGCGATTAAATGCACCTAAGAAACAAGAAGGTGTAGGTATCCTAATATCTAACATTAGATTTCAAAATAAAATAAATCAGAAGAGATGAACAAAGACAGTTTATACTCATAACAAGATAAATCTATCAAGCTGAAATCTCAATCCTTAACATTTATGACCATAATACAAGAGCACTCACATATGTAAAAGAAACATAACTAAAGCTTAAAACATACATCAAAATCCACACACTAATAGTAGGAGACTTCTACATTCTACTAACCACAATGTTAGTTTGGTCTACCAGACAAAAAAAAAGTAACAGAGAAATAAGGAACCTAACAGATGTCAGGAATGAAAAGGACTTAACAGACATGTACAGAACATTTCACCTTAATGCAAAACAATATACCTTCTTATCAGCAACTCAGAACATTCTCTAAAACCGACCACATGCTGCATAGCAAAGCAAACTTCCACAGATATGAAAAAGTTGGAGTAACCCTATGTATCTTATTGGATCAACAAGGTAAAGCTAGAACTTAACAATAACAATACTATCATAAATCATACAAATTCATGTAAATTGATGAGTAAACTATTGAACCACCCATGGGTCAAGGAAGTAATAAAGAAAGAAATTAAAGACTTCCAAAAATTAAACAAAAATGAAGCCACAAAGTACCCAAACCTATGGGACACTATGAAAGAAGTGCTAAGAGGAAAGTTCATAGCACATAAAGAAAGTGGAGAAAGGTCAATAGACAAACTTTATCCAAACTAATAAAAAAAAGCAGAGATAGAACATCCAAATTAACACAATCAGAAATGAAAAAAGATACATGACAACAGACACTAAGGAAATCCAGAGAATTCATAGATCATGGTACAAAAACCTGTACTCCACAAAATTAAAATACATAGAAGAAATGGACATTTTTCTGGTTAGGTACCATATACCAAAATTAAATCAAGACCAGGTGAACAATTTAAATAGACCTATAAACTATAAGGAAATAGAAGCTATCATCAAAAGCCTCAAAAACAAAAATATCTCAGGGACAAATGTTTTTTTTTTAATGCCGAATTCAATCAGAACTTCCTATACTCCTCAACGTGTTACCCATAATAGAACCAGAAGGAACATTGCCAAACTCTTTTTTATGAGACTATAGTTACCCTGATCCAAAAACCACACAAAGACTCAACCAAGAAAGAGAACTACAAACTAATCTCACTTATGAACATAGATATGCAAAAATAGGCAATAAAATGCTGGCAACCTGAATCCAAGAACAAATCAAAAAAAGTCCTGCATAATCAAGTCAGCTTCATCCCAGAGATGCAAGAATGGTACAACATACAAAAATCTATTAATATAATCCATCATGTAAATAGAATTAAAGAAAAAAATCACATGACCAACTCATTAGATGCTGAAAAAGCATTTGACAAAATGATACCCCTTCATGATAAAGGTCTTGGAGAGATCAGGGGAACAAGAAACATATCTAAACAATATCAAAGCACCTGTCAGAATGGCTAAGTCCAAAAACACCAATGATAACATAATTTGAAGAGGATGTGAAGTAACTGTTGGGAATGCAAACTTGTGCAACCACTTTCAAAATAACTATGGCTGTATCACAGAAAATTGGCAACAAACCTACCCCAAAATCCAGAAATAACACTCTTGGCATTATAACAAAAAGACGCACAATCATACCTCAAAGATATATGTTCAACTATGTTCATAGGAACATTTTTTGTAATAGTCAGAAACTGGAAAAAGCCTGAATACTCCTCAACTGAAGAATGGATAAAGAAAATGTGGAACATTCACATAGTTAGATTACTACTCAGTGGTAAAAACAAAGATATGTTAAATTCTGCATGCAAATGGATGGAACTAGAAAACACGATCCTGAGTGAGGTAACTCAGACCAAAAAAAAAATGAATATGGTATTATGCACTCACTCATAAGTGGATATTAGCTATAAACAAAGGATATTGACCCTATAGTTCATGATCCTAGAAGCTAAGTAACAAAGTGAACCCTAAGAAAAATGTATAGATACACTTGGAAATTCACAATATACAAGATCAGCTGAAAGAAAATGGGAACACATGGATGGGAGAAAAAGAAAGGCAGAAGGAGAAGAGAAGGGGGAAAGGGGAGGGGTGAGGAGAACTTGAGGAAATGGGATCATTGAGATGGAGGAAGGTCAGAGATGAGAGCAAGGGAAGAGATATCTTGATTGAGGGAGCCATTATGGGGTTAGCAAGAAACCTGACTCTAGTAAATTCCTAGGAATCCACAAGGATGACCCCAGATAAGACCCTAAGCAATAGAGGAGGGAGGACCTGAGCTGGCCTTGTCTTATAGTCAGAGTGATGAATAACTTAAATATCACCAAAGAACATTCATCCAGCAACTGATGGAAGCAGAGGCAGAGACACACATCACAGCTCTGGACTGATCTTTCAAAGTCCAATTGAAGAGTGGAAGGAGTGAGAATATGAACAAAGAGGTCAAGACCATGATGGGTTCACCTGCTGAAACAGTTTAACTGAGCTAATGGGAGCTCACCAACACCAGTCAGACTGGGAAGGAACCAGCATAAGTCCAAACTATTCCCTTGGAATGAGATTGACAGTGGTATGGCTGGGGAAGACTGATGCGATTTGCATACCCAGTATTCCAAGATCCGCAGGGAAACAAATATGAGGAACCTCTAGACTGTAAGATTATTAAATCCTTAGCTGAGTCCATGAGAACTTATGGCACTAACGCTTCCTTCACAGTGGCACAAGTAGAGGTTTTAAGTCAATATTGCATGACTCCCAATGACTGGAGTGGACTTACTCTGGCTTGTCTGAGCCCAGGACAATATTTTGACTGGAGAGCTTTTTTAATAGAGTTCGCGAATGAGGAGGCTGCTGCCAATCAAGCAGCAGGGAATGCTGCTTGGGACAGAGATATGTTGCTAGGCGGTCGTTTTGCTAATCACCAGACCAGATATCCAATTCAAATTTTCGAACAAGTCAATAGAATTGGCATTAAAGCCTGGAAGGCTTTGCCTAATAAAGGAGAAGTAAATGGCAATCTTACCAAGATCATACAAGGCCCTACTGAGCCATTTTCCGATTTTGTCACTCGCATGGTTGAGGCCGCAGGCAGACATTTTGGGGACCCTGATCAGGCCATGCCATTGATAAAACAACTGGTATATGAGCAATGTACAAAAGAAGGCAGAAATGCTATAACTCGACAGAGAGCTGATCTCGGCACCAGGAGAGCCATCATTGGGGTGAGTTTGGGACCCGCGGCAGCAGCCCAGGACAGGGAACTCAGACTTTCCTCATCCTCCCTATAATTCCTGGGCTTCCTGCTGGGCCTATACTCCCAGCATACTGCCTCTCTCTTCCTACCCCACACAGCTTACATCCAGAAGCCTCCCGCCTTTCTGCCTCCCTTCCCTCTATGGGCTCTGGGGCCAAATCCAGAGGGCAACCTAGTGGGCGGGAGCTCCTTTGTTTCAATAGCCTGCCTGCAGCAAGCAAGGTAGGTGCTTTGTTTACGAGCTACCCAACCAGCATAGAGATCTGATCTTGGCACCAGGAGAGCCATCATTGGGGAGAGACATCACTATGCCATGGTGGGTACCCGTTCCCGTGGATGCTCCTCACGCCATGACTTTATTCAGACAAAAAAGAGATTTTGAAATTACCGCTGCCATCATAACTGCCATTTCCGTGGCGGCGGCTGGAGCTGCCACGGCAGCGATTGCCTTGAGCCATACTGTGCAGACTGCGCAGACTTTGAATAATCTTTCAGCAAATGTTGCATTGGCCCTGGATGTTCAAAAGGGCATTAATGCACAATTAAAAGGAGGATTGATGGTGACTAA
This sequence comes from Alexandromys oeconomus, assembly GCA_963919705.1. Taxonomy (NCBI): domain Eukaryota; kingdom Metazoa; phylum Chordata; class Mammalia; order Rodentia; family Cricetidae; genus Alexandromys; species Alexandromys oeconomus. Next base: position 218,666 of record CAWTZB010000015.1, on the reverse strand, counting down.
TCAAAGAATTGATTTAGTACAGGAGCAAATTGATGTTCTTTGGCAATTGGCTCAACTGGGCTGCCAATGGAAATATGAGGGCTTTGTGTGACTAGCATACAATACCAGAATTTTACCCATGCTGCAAATTTGTCTAAACAATTATCTAGTTATCTTTTAGGTAATTGGACTGGAGAATTTGATACCATGATGGAACAGCTCAGGGTAGCCATTCTCATCATGAATTCTACCCGGGTAGATGCTGGAATGGCTGAAGGACTTTCTACCTGGATCTCGCAGCAATGAATGTCTGTTGCGGGGTTGGTGAAGATCTTCTCCCAGTCAGTAGGTTGCCTTTTTGTCTTAGTGACAGTGTCCTTTGCTTTACAGAATCTTCTCAGTTTCAGTAGGTCCCATTTATTCGATGTTTCCCTTAATGTCTGTGCTGCTGGGGTTATACATAGGAAGCAATCTCCTGTGCCCAACTGTTGTAGGGTACTTCCCATTTACTCTTCTATCAGGTTCAGTGTATTAAGATTGATATTAAGGTCTTTGATCCATTTTGACTTGAGTTTTGTGCATGGTGATAGATATGGGTCTATTTTCATTCTTCTACAGGTTGACATCCAGTTGTGCCAGCACCATTTGTTGAAGATGTTTTCTTTCTTCCATTGTATGTTTTTAGCTCCTTTATCAAAAATGAGGTGTTCATAGATTTGTGGGTTAAAATCTGGATCTTCTATATGATTCCATTGGTCGACTTCTCTGTTTTTATGCCAGTACCACACTGTTTTCATTACTGTAGCTCTGTCATAGAGTTTGAAGTCAGGGATGGTAATGCCTCCAGAAGTTCCTTTATTGTATAAGATTGTTTTGGCTATCCTGGGTTTTTTGTTTTTCCATATAAAGTTGATTATTGTCCTCTCAAGATCTGTGAAGAATTTTGATGGGACCTTGATGGGGATTGCATTGAATCTATATAATGCCTTTGGAGGAATTGCCATTTTTACTATGTTGATCCTCCCAATCCAAGAGCAAGTGAGATCCTTCCATTTTCTGATATCCTCTTCAATTTCCTTCTTCAATTCCTTAAAGTTCTTATCAAATAGATCCTTCACTTCCTTGGTTAGAGTTACCCCAAGATATTTTATGCTGTTTGTGACTATCATGAAAGGTGATGCATCTCTGATTTCCCTCTCTGCTTCCATATCCTTTGTGTAAAGGAGGGTGACTGATTTTTTGGAGTTGATCTTGTATCCTGCCACATTACTAAGGGTGTTTATCAGCTGTAGGAGTTCTTTGGTGGAGTTTTTGGGGTCGCTTATGTGCACTATCATATCATCTGCAAATAACAAAAGTTTAACTTCTTCCTTGTCAATTCGAATCCCCTTGATCCCCTTATGTTGTCTTATTGCTATTGCTAAAACTTCAAGCACTATATTGAAGAGGTATGGAGAGAGTGGACAGTCTTGTGTTCCTGATTTTAGTGGGATGGCTTTGAGTTTCTCTCCATTTAATTTGATGTTAGCTGTCAGCTTGCTGTAAATAGCTTTTATTATATTTAGGTATGCCCCTTGTATCCCTAATCTCTCCAAGACTTTTATCATAAAGGGATGTTGAATTTTGTCGAATGCTTTTTCAGCATCTAATGAAATGATCATATGTTTTTTTTTTCTTTGAGTTTATTTAGATGATGGATTACGTTGATAGATTTTCATATGCTGAACCAGCCCTGCATCTCTGGGATGAATCCTACTTGATCATAATGGACAACTTTTCTAATGTGTTCTTGGATTCGGTTTGCCAGTATTTTGTTGAGGATTTTTGCGTCGATGTTCATTAGCGAGTTGGCCTGTACTTCTCTTTCCTGCTAGAGTCTTTGTGTGGTTTTGGTATCAGAGTAACTGTAGTTTCATAAAAGGAATTTGGCAGCGACTCTTCTGTTTCTATATTGTGAAATACATTAAGGATTATAGGTATTAGGTCTTCTTGGAAGTTCTGGTAGAATTCTGCATTGAAACCATCTGGTCCTGGGCTTTTTTTGAAAGGGAGATTTTTGATAACAGTTTCTAATTCTTTGCGACTAACATGTCTATTTAGATCATTCAACTGGTCTGGGTTTAGCTTTGGTGTATTGTACTTATCTAAAAAAGTGTCTATTTCTTTTACATTTTCCAGTTTTGTGGCATACAGGCTTTTGTAGTAAGATCTAATGATTCTTTGAATTTCCTCTGTGGCTGTTGTTATGTCCCCATTTTCATTTCTGATCTTATTAATTTGCATATTCTCTCTGTCTTTTGATTAGTTTGGATAGGGGTTTATCAATCTTGTTGATTTTCTCCAGGAACCAGCTTTTTGTTTCATTGACTCTTTGGATTGTTTTCTGTGTTTCTATTTTATTGATTTCAGTTTGATTATTTTCAGTATTCTACTCCTCTTAGGAGAGTCTGTTTCTTTTTTTTTCTAGAGCTTTCAGGTGGGCTGTTAAGTCTCCAATGTGTGCTTTCTCTGTTTTCTTTAAGTGGGCACTTAGTGCTATGAATTTTCCTCTTAGGACTGCTTTCACAGTGTCCCATAAGTTTGAGTATGTTGTTTCTTTATTTTCATTGAATTCAAGGAAGACTTTAATTTCTTTCTTTATTTCTTTCTTAATCCAGGTACGGTTCAGTAGTTGACTGTTCAGTTTCCATGAGTTTGTAGGCTTTCTGGGGGTAGCATTGTTGTTGAATTCTAACGTTAATCCATGGTGATCTGATTAGACACAGGTGGTTACTAATATTTTTTGTAACTGTGGATGTTTACTCTGCTACCGATTATATGGTCAATTTTCGAGAAGGGTCCATGAGCTGCAGAGAAGAAAGTATATTCTTTCTTATTTGTGTGGAATGTTCTATAGATGTCTGTTAAGTCCCATTACCTCCATTAATTCTCTTTTCTCTGTTAGATTTCTGTCTGATTGTCCTGTCCATTAGTGAGAGAGTAGTGTTGAAGTCTCCTACTATAAGTGTGTGCGGTTTGATGGCAGCCTTGAGTTTTAGTAATGGTTCTTTTATGTACGTGGGTGCTTTTATATTAGGGGCATAGATATTCAGGATTGAGACTTCATCCTGATGAATTGTTCCTGTTATGAGTATAAAATGTCCCTCTCCATCTCCTCTGATTGATTAAGTTTGAAATCAACTTTGTTAGAAATTAGTATGGCCACCCATGCTTGTTTCTTAGGTCCATTTGCTTGATAAGTCTTTTCCCAACCCTTTACTCTGAGTAGTTGCCTGTCTTTGTGGTTGAGGTGTGTTTCTTGTAAACTGCAGAAAGTTGCATCCTGTTTTTGTATCCAATCTCTTAGCCTGTGCCTTTTTATAGGTGAGTTGTGTCCATTGACATTAATGATATTAATGACCAGTGGTTCTTCACTCCAGACAGTTTTTTAGTAGTAGTGTTTGTGTGTTTCCCTTCTTTGAGTTGTGCTGGTGAAGGGTCACTAGATGTCTGAGTTATTGTGGGCATTGTTGGACTCCTTGGTTTGTGATTTTCCTTCTATTACTTTCTGTAAGGCTGGATTTGTGGCTACGTATTGTTTAAATTTGTTTTTATCCTGAAATATTTTTTTTCTCCATTTATAGTGAATGAAAGCTTGGCTGCGTATAGTAGTCTGGGCTTGCATCCATGGTCTCTTAGTTTTTGCAGTACATCTATCCAGGACCTTCTGGCTTTCATGGTTTCCATAGTGAAGTCAGGTGTAAGTCTGATAAGTTTACCTTTATAAGTAACTTGGCCTTTTTCCTTTGCAGCTCTTAATATTCTTTCTTTATTCTGTATGCTTTGTGTTTTGATTATTACATGGCAAGGGGATTTTTTTTTTGATCCATCCTATTTGGTGTTCTGTATGCTTCTTGAATCTTCATAGGTATATCTTTCTTTAGGTTGGAAAAGTTTTCTTCTATAATTTTATTAAATATATTTTCTGGACCGTTGAGCTGCACTTCTTCTCCTTCTTCTACTCCTATTATTCTTAGGTTTGGCCTTTTTATTGTGTCTCAGATATCCTGAATGTTTTGTTATGAGAGTTTGTTGGATTTGCTGTTTTCTTTGATCAGTGCGTTTATTTTCTCTATGGTATCTTCAGCATCTGAGATTCTTTCTTCAATCTCTTGTATTCTGTTAGTTATACTTGTTTCTGTAGTTTCTATTTGTTTACCTAGATTTTCTATGTCCAGCCATCCTTCTGTTTGTGTTTTCTTCCTTGTCTCCATTTCAGTTTTCAAGTCTTGAACTGTTTCCATTATCTGTTGGATTGTTTTTCCTTGGTTTCCTAGGGTATCATTCACTGATTTATTCAATTTTTCAAACTTTTTGTTATACTTCTCATCCATTTCTATAAGGGCATTTTTTACATGCTGTGTAAGGACGTCCATCTCTTTCATAAAGTCCATTTTTCCTACTTCTTGATTAATGTGTTCACGTCCTCCTGTTGTGGGGTCGCTGGGTTCTGGTGGTTTCATGTTGTTTTTCAGATTGTGGGGTGAATTCTTGCATTGGCGCCTGCCCATCTCTTCCTCCGAATGCTCCCCTAAGGTTCTTCTCTTACAGGATCACGTCTCCTTGCCCACTGATGTACCTTCCTAGTGATGGCACTCTCCCATGATGGCTCTCTAGGTGCCCCAGTGATGGTTCTCCTGGTGCCTAGATCAGGTCTCCTTGCTGGTTGGGTAGCTCGTAAGGTAAGCGCCTACCCTGCTTGCTGTAGGCAGGCTATTGAGACAAAGGATTTCCGCCTGACCGGCTGCCCTCCGGATTAGATCCCAGCACCCAGACAGGCTGAGCTGGGTGATGTTATTTGCCCAAAGATGGCAGGGAGGCAGAAGTGGGGAGGGTTCTGGATGCACGCTGGGGGAGGTAGGAAGAGAGAGGCATTATGCAGGGGTATAGGCCCTGCAGGATGTAGTTCCTTGTCCCGGGCTGCAGCCACGGGTCAGAAACTCCACTCAGCACTATCTTAAACAAATGTTTGGTATCTTCCCATGATCACCCATGACTGCTTACAAAGGATGACCACCATCAGGTTTGCTGAATGTTGATATTCCATAAAGAAAATAGTATCCCATATGATCTGAGTACACAGCCTCTCTTCCAGGCAACCATATGCAATTCATTCCTAATGACATGGGACCTTGTGGTTATAAGAATGAGCTAGAGTACATAGCCAGGGAAACACTTGGTTGGATGTTGATTCTGTGTCAGGACCTATGAGAAAGCCATCTCTGAAAGTGGGAATTTACCTTGAGTGCTATCAGGCTTACATCCTATGTCCACTGAGAAATATATTGTAAGGGAGAGTATATGGGCAGTGGAAGAGTAGAGAGAAGGTAAGCTCCACATATGCAGCTAGGGGAGAGCCATTGTACATACTGGATGGAGACATGCCTTGTGCTGCTTCTGGGTATCTTAGTTAGAGCTTCTATTGCTATAAAGAGAAACCATGACCACAGCAACACTTATAAAGGAAAACATTTGATTGAGGCTAGCTTACAGTTTCAGAGGACTTAGTCCATTATCATGATGGCAGAAAGCATGGTGGATGTAAGCAGAAATGGTGCTGGAGAAAGAGCTGAGTGTTCTACATCCAGATCAGCAGGCAGCAGAAAGTGACTATGACATAGTTCAACAAGGCCACACCTCCTAATAGTGCCTCTCCATGGCACTTTGGGGGTCATTTTGATTCAAACCACCACAGAATCAAAACCCTTGTATGTACCTTTTCAACCATGCTCAGTAAGTAAGCTCAATAAACTCACTGGTTGGTTCCCCAGGATGGACTTTGGTGAAATTGTACTTTGTATCTTCATTGGGGATTATGGTTATGGGAAAGAAATTGCTTCTGCCCCTTCCATGGGGGAGAAAATTCTCACAACAGATCATAAACATATTTGTTAATGTTCCTACTTATTATGATATTAGCAAAAAGGAAGCAGTACATAAAAGAACATGTTAGAAGAATATAAATATGTAAATGACCATAGTAAAAAAGGACTTAGATGTATGAACATGATTAAGACTAGATGGCTCCAGGATAAAGAAGACTGGAAAGGTTTTACAAGCTATGAAGGTCTGAGTAAGTTGTTTAAGGTACATAATGATGAGACTTAGGAATCATATATTTATTAAAGTTTGCAAGGTCAGATTCCAACTATTTCAAGGAGTGGTTGGAAGGTATGCCAAAGAAAGTTTATTGAGTTGTGTCTGACTCTTGAAGTATTATAAAATAGTTAAAAGTACAAAACCAGTATAAAACTGATCTTCTAGATGTTTAATAATCATTCTTAAAGCTATTCTAATGTCATTACAGGGACCAAAAGTCAGAATATTTCTCTCATTTCTATACAAGACCAGTGAGGTTCATAGGAACAAAGGCTATTTATTGATCATTTATTGTCCTGTTCATGGAGGCCATGGACAACCCAATCAATGAATTGGAATTATTATCAAGTGTACAAGAGAAGGATCAATGTGGGAAAGATTTCTTCAAGGCTTCAAAGGAAGCCACAGTACATAAACCAAAGCTTTTGACTCATCCTCACATTGATGGACAACTGATAACAGAGAGACATGAATAATCTGAGGTTCCTTCCAAGCACAAGTGACCTCTAAAGACTAGATGCTCAACTGGCATTGACAACACAGAAAGAAAGATTAATTTTTGACACCTGCATCGGCCTTCAGTACTCAAGAAGAAATTTTAATCAAAGAATAAGAGGATTGCTAACAACACAACGGTTCACACTCCACATAAGATGTAAGTCTACATGAGATGTTAGTTAGATAGCAAATCTCAGTAATATTTTCTTGATAAAAAGATTCTGTGTGGATGTGAGACATCAGACCTTGGCTCCTAGAGCACCTGCACACAGCAAAGAAGGACAGGCCCAGGATTGCTTTATCCTCCAAATTAAATGATGCTAAATACCTCTCTTCTCCATATCCAGAAGCCACATGAGGAGGGCATCATGCTGACTTTTGGCTGATGAAACAGGTATAAAATGGTGTGACAGTTGGTTGTGGGCTCATCACTCTTGAGTCCAACTGTAGAAGTTAAATGGAAACCTCTAACAGATGGAAGCTATTGTGAGTCTGTCAAGAATGTCTTATGGACATTGGATATGTTAGTGGTTCCCAGACAACAGTACATCTTCCCAGACAACTCTGTCTACATCTGAGACATTGGTCTTTATGACAGGCTCTATGGGAGGGCACCATAATACTACCACCTGATGCCAAAAAAAATTCAGCTGAAACAAACCAGAACAGTCATTGCCCCAATCCCATAATGGTAGTTAGTATTACCTCTTCAGAGGAAGGTGGGATAAGAAATGGAGGTAGAAATCAAATATACAATTTAGGGGAAAAGAAAAACAACTCTCATGGCTCCCTATTGGCCCCCTCATTGCTCACAATCTACTTTCCCATTGGTGCTCCTGATTGCTAGGCTTGCCCAGAGTCCCTCAAGACAGTAGCAGTTCCCTTACTAGATGAGCAGAAATCAAATGACTAAGCCAGCACAGCCCTTCCAAGCTCTGCCATTACACCCTCGGGAAACACAGGGCTCTAGTCTGAAAAATTGGTATTTTAGTAGAAACTTTTCCAGTCTCTCAGAGCAGTTCTTGTTCCTCTTCCAAAATATGGTGTCCCTTGTGTGTGTGTTCCAGTACCCTTTCCCTCATAGTTCAGATACTCTGAAGCCAAACCTAAGCTACACTCAAACAGCAACTCTTGATAAAGCAAGACTTATGATTTTTCTAATTTCTGGAAAGTCTTAGAGGCAAGAAGTGAATTTGTCACACATGAAGCACATTTTAGTATCTACCTCAAATGTCTCAAAGTAGAAACCACAATGAAGTGATCTCTGACATCAGTCTTCAGTGAACATGGTAACTAATTTACTTCCTTCAAGGCTATTACAAAAAATAAATGAATCATGTTTTTTTTTTTTGCAGCTGAAGACAACTGTGATGTCCAATGTCTTTACAAAATCATTTTCACGAATAGAGTTTTTCTCTCATATGAGTTTATCCCTATTTCTTGACTTCAACATGATACAAATAGGCTTTAAAATATTTACAGCACTAGAAACACGGCTGAGCAATTAAGAAAAATATTCATTCCTAGGACCAAGGCCTAATTTTTGACAACTTCCTGTAATTCTTGCTACAAGAAGATCCGAGGGTCAAACATTGTCAGAAGCAAACATGAAAACTTTACATACTCACACAAACATATTATGACATCACACAATTACAATTAAAACAACTCTAAACAAACACTTTTTCACACATGAAAGTTTCTCTCTTATAAGCATTCATTCCTACAACACAAGCATTGAGGCACCTTCAGAATAACTATGCTATAAGCAAAGGCTTTATCACACTAATTACATTCATTAGATTTCTCTCCACACTGATTACGTTCATAGCTTCTCTCCAGTATGGCTTCTTTCATGTATTTGGAGACTACTGTGACATGCAAAGGCTTTTCCACACTGTTTACATTCATAGAGCTTCTCTCCAGTATGGCTTCTTTCATGTATTCGGAGATGACTCTGACGTGCAAAGGCTTTTCCACACTGATTACATTCATAGGGCTTCTCTCCACTATGGCTTCTTTCATGTATTCGGAGATGACTCTTACATGCAAAGGCTTTTCCACACTGATTACATTCATAGGGCTTCTCTCCAGTATGGCTTCTTTCATGTTTTTGGAGACTACTGTGACGTGCAAAGGCTTTTCCACACTGATTACATTCATAGGGCTTCTCTCCAGTATGGCTTCTTTCATGTATTCGGAGACTACTGTGACATGCAAAGGCTTTTCCACACTGATTACATTCATAGGGCTTCTCTCCACTATGGCTTCTTTCATGTATTCGGAGATGACTCTTACGTGCAAAGGCTTTTCCACACTGATTACATTCATAGGGCTTCTCTCCAGTATGGCTTCTTTCATGTTTTCCGGAGACTACTGTGACATGCAAAGGCTTTTCCACACTGATTACATTCATAGGGCTTCTCTCCAGTATGTGCTCTTTTATGTATTTGGAGACTACTGTGACGTGCAAAGGCTTTTCCACACTGATTACATTCATAGGGCTTCTCTCCAGTATGGCTTTTTTTATGTATTTGGAGACTACTGTGACATGCAAAGGCTTTTCCACACTGATTACATTCATAGGGCTTCTCTCCAGTATGGCTTCTTTCATGTATTTGGAGACTACTGTGACGTGCAAAGGCTTTTCCACACTGATTACATTCATAGGGCTTCTCTCCACTATGGCTTCTTTCATGTATTCGAAGACTACTGTGACGTGCAAAGGCTTTTCCACACTGATTACATTCATAGGGCTTCTCTCCAGTATGGCTTCTTTCATGTCTATGGAGATGACTCTGACATGCAAAGGCTTTTCCACACTGATTACATTCATAGGGCTTCTCTCCAGTATGGCTTCTTTCATGTCTTTGGAGACTTCTGTGACATGCATAGGCTTTTCCACACTGTTTACATTCATAGGGCTTCTCTCCAGTATGGCTTCTTTCATGTATTTGGAGACTTCTGTGACGTGCAAAGGCTTTTCCACACTGATTACATTCATAGGGCTTCTCTCCAGTATGGCTTCTTTCATGTTTCCGGAGACTACTGTGACGTGCAAAGGCTTTTCCACACTGATTACATTCATAGGGCTTCTCTCCAGTATGTGCTCTTTTATGTATTTGGAAACTACTGTGATGTGCATAGGCTTTTCCACACTGATTACATTCATAGGGCTTCTCTCCAGTATGGCTTCTTTCATGTCTTTGGAGACTTCTGTGACATGCATAGGCTTTTCCACACTGATTACATTCATAGGGCTTCTCTCCAGTATGGCTTCTTTCATGTATTTGGAGACTACTGTGACGTGCAAAGGCTTTTCCACACTGATTACATTCATAGGGCTTCGCTCCAGTATGGCTTCTTTTATGTACTTGTAGATGACAATGGTGTGAAAAGGCTTTTCCACACTGATTACATTTATAGGGTTTCTCTCCAGTATGTATTCTTATATGTACTTTTCGAAGACTGTGATGTGCAAAGACTTTACAACACTGATTACATTCACAGCCCTTCTCTCCAGTATGTGTTCTTTTATGTATCTGAAGTGGACTGTGATGTAAAAAGGCTTTACCACATTCATTATATTCATAGGGTTTCAATCTAGTATGTGTTCTTTCAAGCCTGTGTAGATGACTGTCACATGTGAAGGCTTTAACACATTGACTATATACAGAAGTTTTCTCTCTAGTTTGACTTTTTTCATGCCTGTAATGATAGTGGTACATGTGAAATAATTAGCACATCCATTGTTGAATATTTTTATCTGTATGAATTAATTTTACAATTTGTCCCAATTATAAAGAGAAATTATATCTTAAGGTTTTATCACCATGTTTACAATCTTGTTGTTCCCCTTCATTAAGGCTTGTTTTGCATCTTTGAAGACAATAGATAACAACCTTTATTACATGGTTCACATTTACATAATCTTTTTTCTATATGAGAATTTTTACATATTTGAAGAGAACTGAAAAATCTCAGAGCTTCACCACCCTTGTTGCATTCATAAAGTTTCCTATATTGTGAGTGATACTACATTTGGTAAGTGAACTATGACAAACAGAAGTACTTACACAGTCCTAGTACTCATGATGCTTTTCTGAAATGTGAGCTTGCTGATATATTAACAATGAGGCTAGAAAACCAATTACTTATATACTTGTCCAACAAATTCAACAGGTATATTCAACATGGGGACTGCTACATATCTTCTAACTGTTCTGAGAAAAAGGTATGTTATATATTTTCACATCCCTATGCTCATGTGGCTTGTATCCAAAGTAACATATGTTATACCTAGTAAAAGAAAAATAACAAATATAAGGTTTCCACATTGAGTTCACACAGTTTGACTTTATGTTCATAGACTTGTGGTATCTGGCTTAAGGCCCCTCCATAACAGCTGCCCCTTGACTGTTGACTTTAACTGCCCCCTCACTAAACTTTGCACAGTCACAAGTATTTGAGTTAAACTACCTTTTCTATGGACTATTAGTATAATAGAGTTTTAGAGAGATACTTATCACCTTTTCAATATATATATTTTATAATATGAACAGTATGAAATAAATGAATTGATAATTCTAAAATATAGCTCTCATCATATTATGATTCAAATTTTAATATAGGTTAAGACATTGTTTCCTTGTCTTCCTTCTTAAAAGAATGGCTTGCAAATGCAGTTCACTTATCTGAAATTAAGGTATATGATTTTGTGAGAATTTAAAATTCATCAATGCACTTTAGTATTTACACTGTTGCTTTTGTTTAAAGCTTATAGGATGCATTACAAATTCTTCAGAGATACAATTCTATCAGCTTACACATGAAAATTACCTTTCATGTCTTCTAGAACTTTGACAATGTTCTTCAATAGTATGGTCTTCCCAACTGTATCCTAAAATATAATGCCAGAAAATGTATGTTATATATTGAAAGGTGTAAAAAAATTAGTTACCATTTGCAGTGAACCTTACAACCATGCCTGATTTATTCATCTCATTCTTCTTCTTGCTCAATCATATTACAAAAGAGCACCAGTTACCAATGAACAATTGTCCCCTTATTTTAAAACATGAAATATAATTCAGTCTTACCTATACTAGTAAGGTTTCTGTAGGTTTCCAACATCACATCTTTGTAGAGACTCCTCTGGGAAGGATCCAGCAAAGTCCATTCTTCCCATGTGAAGTCGATATGTACATCATCATAGGTCACTGCATTCTAAAATATTCCATACATTTGTACAACAGAAAGCATGACTTTGACAACACTGCAAATGTATACTTCTTTGACAGTATAGTCATATAACTTTAGTGCTCCCCATACTTATTCTATGAAATAGATATAATTTAATTACCAAGTCACTTTAGAAACAAACTGAATGGAAGATTCACCTCTGTAATTTATGAACCCTTTGAAATGCCCATTAACAAACAATAAAAGATAAGTAAACAGATCAACAGTACAGAGTACACATGAGAGAAATTGTATGGATGATTAATTTCTAACTACAAAAAAAGAAAAATAGGCAAGCTGGGTGTATTGAATCATGCCTTTAATCCTTGCACTCAGGAGGCAGAGGCATATATCTATCTGCCTCTGAGTTGAATGGCCTAGTCCATGCAATCACTTCTAGGACAGCCATAAATATATATTAAGGATCTGTTTCCATTTAAAAGTCAGTCAAACAAACATAAAAGATAGAAAGAACTCAGAGGATTTTGCTGTAGTTCCTGAAAAGAGTTATCTATTTACTCCAGCTCTTTATTCATCTATGAGAAACCTGAAGTGTCTCAATTTAAACTGCAACATAAATAAGATTTTACTAAAAGGCACTGGATGTTTAAAACGTTATAAATGGACAAATGAAAACATCAAATATATATGTTGATAACAAATAATCAACACTGAGCAGGAAAGATGCTTCAACAGTAAAGAGTACTCCTGGTCTGACTCAAGGAATTACATGGGGGATCACAACTATTCATTATTCCAAGTTCAGCGTTCCTAGTTCCATCTTTTAATCAATGTAAGGATCAGGCACTCACATGGTACATATCCATGTACAAGTAAATACTCATATTAAAATAAAAATTCAAACAAAACAAAACAGGAAGGAAGGTGATGCACCTGCAATCCAATGACTCAGAAAGCACAACCAGCATCAATGTCATGAATACATGCCATCCTGGGAAACATAATGATACCCTCTGTCAAATTTTAAAATTCAAGATATGGGTGAAGCTCAGTACAACAGCATATGCTTGATAGGAACAAAACCATCATACAACAATATAAAAACAAAAAATCATGGCCCACTTTTAATCCCAGTACTTGGGAATCGGAGTCAGGGGATCTCTGAGTTTGAAGCAAGCCTGGTATACAGAGCAACTTTCAGGACATCTAGGGCTACACAGACAAATCTTGTATTCAGAAATAAACAAACAAAAATGAAAACTGTAAGCTACCAAACTGTCTTAGTATCAAATAGCACTTAATTTTGCTGAATCTTATGTGATTTAGTGATAGAGTTTATGATGGTAGGGATGTCATGACAGCAAAAGAAGAAAGCTGACCAATTAGTTTCAACCACAACATAGAAGGCACAAAGAATAGGGAATAGGTTGAGGCTATAGAAACTCATATCACATGTCCAATGAGGAATTTCATCCAGAAAGGCTCCTCCTCCTACTGGATTCACAAGCAATCAAATGAAAGTTGCCAAGAAGAGGGACGTGTTCAAATACATCTTCCTATATGGGAGGTTTTCATTCAATCAATTACATCCTGACCTGGGTCACTATAGGTTCATGGTAACCAATGAAGAAAAATGCGTTTAGGGTTACGGTTAAGAATCACTTTGCTTACTCCTTCCATAAGTTGAATGCTTATGTGAATGGAGTCTTACCCTTGGAGTACCTTGCTGGGCTTCCAATCTATAGCAAAGGCCTTCTCTATAATGGTGATAAAATCCTTGAAAATCCCTGCCTGTTCCAGTAATTGGCTGCCATAAGAAACTGCCTATTCATTTTCATTTATTTCTGCCCCACTTGGTGTTTTTTTTTCACTGTAGTCTTGAATGAATCATCAGTAATAACCATCCACCACATTCAATATTCCATTTAAGAAATTAGCTCATATTTTTAAATTCTGCTTTACTAAATTTCCAGGTCAGAGGCAGAAAAAGAAATATTTTGGAGCCAAAATATCACACAAATAACCTCTAGCTTAATCAATTTCAACTGAAATTCTTTGATTTCAATCTCCACTTTCTGTCATTTCTCTTAACATTTCCATCTTTCTGATCCTACAAGAACAGCTAATTAATTCTGTGTACTACTTTCTATTTTTTTTGCCACCTAAAGTTTGGATATCTTCTATACTCTTCCAAGAGACATCATTCCCAGGTTCTGTCTAGCAACAATATTACTTTTGGTTTTCCATTTTTTGTTCTAACTTGCATTTATGTTGCTCCAATTAAATCTTTTAATGAAAAGCAGCTCAGACAATGAGTGGGGGTAATTTGGCTTCATCATTTTGGGAGCTTAGGATAGAAAAGCAAGCTAATTGTTGAAGGCAAAAATACATGGACAAGGAGTGTTTCCTGGCTTTCTCTCTTGCCTAGTCAGATTGGTGCCTTTTGTATCCCAAGCCCACTTTCTTAGAGATATTGCCACCCACAGTGGAGGAGCCATCACACATCAACCATCAATCAACACAATGTCTCCCAGATATAGCAGTTTATGGCTTTTGCTTTTATGAACAAAGCCACTATGAACACAGTTGAGCAAATGTCCTTGTGGTAGTATCTTTTGGGTATATGTTCAAGAGTGGTATACATTGGTCTTGAGGTAGATTGACTCCCAATTTCCTGAGGACTGCATATTAATTTCTACATTGGCTGTACAAGTTTGCACTTGCAACAGCAATGAATCCCCTTGCTATATGTCCTTGCCAGCATTAGCTGTCACTTGTGTTATGGATCTTAACAGTTCTAAGCCTTGTAAGATGAAATCTCAAAGTAGTTTTGATATTCATTTCCCTAATGGCTAAGGATGTTGAACATGTCTTCAGGTGTTTCTCAGTCACTTTGGATTCCTTTACTGAGAATTCTGTTTAGAGGTGTTCCCCATTATAATTGGATTATTTGGTTTGTTGTTGTCTAGTTTCTTCAGTTCTTTAATATCCTAGGTAAGGAAACACAGAATCACATAGACAAACATGGTATGTATTTACTTATAGGTGGATATTACCAGTTAAGTAAAGTATAATCACAGTAATCACAGTTAATCACAGTACAATCCATAGACACAGAGAGGCTAAGTAACAAGAACAGCTCTACAGGAGATGAATGCATCTTGTTGGTAAAACAGATTTTATGGGTGCACTGGAGGCAGGTGGGGATGGGAACAGGAAAAATCAGGTGAGTGAAGAAAAGACAGATGGGGAGAAGACAGGGAGAGATAACTGGAATAGGGGAGCTTTTAACAGGGGATGTGGAAACAGTGTAGCAAAAACTTTCTGGAACCTATAAAGGTAACCCTAGTGAAGACTCCTAGTAATCAAGAATATGGAGGCTGAACTAGCCATCTTCTGTAACCACATAAGGTTCCCAGTGGAACAGTGACACCAAGCCAGCCACAAAACATTCAACCCACACTTGTACTATCTGCAAGATATGCTGGGACACTGGTAGCTTAGAGCTTTCTTAGTGGCCAATAAATGACTGATCTAACTTGAAACTCATACTGTGAGAGGAAGTCCATAACTGACACTGCCTAGATGGCCAGGAACCAGAACTTGAATGGCTCAGAACAGGGGGAGAACCAAATACAGTTGACCAAGAAAAAATATCAATGAAATGATTCATAACTATTTTCTGCTATTATCATAGATTGCTGTTTAGCCTACTTGTTATTAAAGAGGCTTCTTCCAGGGGCTGATGCAAGCCCATGCAGAGATCCCTACAAACAAAAAGTAGGAAGCAGTATGGAGAGAACTACTACCAAATTCCCAAATATTGCTTATAAACATTTGTTTACATTTAAAGGAGCCATGATACAGAAATAATACATTGTATTTCTATAGATTTTGACCTAATGATAAAAATTTAAGGTCAATTGTGTGTGTGTGTGTGTGTGGGTGTGTTCTTGTTTAAGGTATTATATTTGTGCAGCTCATTTAAAGATGCAATGTATAGTTAAGAAATACAAATTAGACCCCCCAAGCCTGCCCTGTTTTCTGCAAGGTCCTTAGATCAGGAACAGTTTCCTGCTCCTGCACCAAGGCTACCCACCCAGCAGAGTGAGTGCCTGCCTACCAGGCAGGCCTGAAGGTCCCCAGCAAGGAAGCATGGGCACCTTCAGCTTGTGCTGCAGGGTCTCCTGTGTTTGACTCGACCCCGCCTTGTTCCCCACCTAACCCTTTTGTCCGCAGGTCCTTGGGCTACCACGCATCCCTGTTTCAGTGCTGAGGAGTTCCATCTGGATGGTGCTGAGGAGTTCCATACAGACAGGAACAATTCCTGCTTCTACACTGAGGAGATCCACCCAGAGAATCAGTCACATCAAAGACTAGACCAAGACACCAGGCCTCTCCTGGCTCCATTTGAAGGAAGTGATGGGCAAGTGCCAATGAAAGAATTCCTGAAACTACCTGAAAGGCAACACAACATCACCAGAATCCAGGGATCCCAAAACAAGAAGAATTGAACACCCTACTCCCGAAGAAATAGAAGAAATCGACTTTAAATGGAACTATATGGAAATAATAGAGGACCTTAAACAGGAGGTGAAAAACTGCCATAAAAAAATAGAGATGGACAAAGAAAAAGGTAGAGGAAATGAATAAACCTCTCAAAGATACCCAAGAAAAACAAGAGAAACAAGAAAAAGCAATCAAACAGGTAAGGGAAACAGTTCAAGACTTGAAGAATGAAATGGAGGTAATGAAGAAAACACAAACCAAGGGAAGGGTGGAGATGGAAAATCTGGGTAAACAAACAGGAACTACAGAGACAAGTATTACCAACAGAATACAAGAGATAGAAGAAAGAATCTCAGACACTGGCGATAGCACAGAGAAAATAAACGCAGAGAACCTGTCTCAAAAAGCAAAAAATAAAAGTAAAAATAAACAAAATAGAGGTTAAAATAAAGCGCACAAAGATGGAAAATACACAGAGAATCTTGATACTGTATGCTATTATGCTCTCTTTGAATTGTTTGAATGTTGAGGAAGGAGCAACAGCTGCTAAAAGATATTTGTTTATAAATGCTGCTGAAATAATCCAACATAGATATTTTGAAAATGCCTTGACTTTGAAATTTGGATCTAAGGACATGATGCTTTGGAAAGGACTTTCTTATTTTGTTTTCACAGAGCATGAGACCCTATTAATTTCTTCTATTCCGATATGGTATGAAAGACGACGCCCTCCTGAAAGGTTGCTGTGAACATGCTCAAAAAAAATTACTTCACTCAACTGCTAACTGAGATGACCCTGGCACACAGGTTACACCATGAAAGACCTAATTAATGACGTCCCCATTCAGAAGGAAGCAGTTTGGAGAGAAAAAACTGCACCCACGTTCCCAACTATGGTTTATAAGAGGGATATGATATATGTATGAATAATTTGCATTAGTATAGATTTTGATTTAGTGATTTTAAATTTAAATTTTAAATTTAAATTGACCTTAAATTTAGGTCAATTTTGTTATATGTACATTTGTTTCTGATCTTGATTAAGGTATCGTGATTGTGTAGTTCATTTAAAAATGTAATGTATATAGGTTGTTAATAGATAATCATCTATAATAGTCAAGTTTGTAGTCATGTTAGTTAAGATTTTCTAGATGTACATAGATATATTTTAGATAGGCATTCTTTATATCTTTCAAAGATTATAGAATATGGCATTTTAAATGTTTTAATAACTTAGGACTTTTCATGACAATGAGACACTCTGCTCCTGGCAGAACCAATCTACTTCAAGAGGCAGATGGGCATCGAAGAGGATCCTTAATGGAGTTTGATAGCCATTTGGGCAAGCAACTGCTCTTGTCTGGATTATTGCATAAACTGGACACAGAGAACCCACAGAGAGAGGACTACTGAACTTGCCGAAAGGTCAGATGACCTTTCAGGGTTCCTGATTCATGAAGGAGTTGGCAAGACATTCTGTAGGACATAACAGATAGTGACTGAACTGACTTTGAATTTTCCTGCTTCATGGAAATGTCTGCTGGATACCATGGGCCCATAGGCTGAAGATGGATGCCCCAACGGTACAGAGGAACTTTGGGTGACTGTCCAGGCAGTGAGTTGTCTCTGTCATTTCTAGAGTTTTGAAAGTTGCTTATTTCTTGTTTAATTAGGTAATAGTATATTCTTCTGGAGTCTTTGATGGAGTTGAAGAAGAGACAGATAGTTATAGTTTTCCATCATTATGATAAAAGATAAAATAGATATAAATATCATAACTGTAATTCTTCCTTGATAACTGTTTTGTTATATGTAATTTTGCTATGTTAAAGTTAAAGCCTTCTTTTTTTGTTTAAACAGAAAAAGGGGAAGTGATGTGGAAGTGTCATATATCAATCTGTTGATTTCATTGGTTAAGCAATAAAGAAACTGCTTGGCCCTGATAGGTTAAAACATAGGTGGGAGGAGTAGACAGAACAGAATGCTGGGAGGAAGAGGAAGTGAGCTCAGACTCAGCTCTGCTCTCTGGAGCAGAGGCTATGCTCTGCTCTCCCAGACACATGCGATGAAGCTCCGACCCAGGGTGGACGTAGGCTAGAATCTTCCCGGTAAGACTGTTGCTACACAGATGATTAGAAATGGGCTAAATTAATATGTGAGAATTAGCCTAGAAGAGGCTAGATAGAAATGGGCCAAGCAGTATTTAAATGAATACAGTTTGTGTTGTTATTTTGGGCATAAGCTAGCCAGGAGGCCGGGGTGCTGCAGACGCAGCCCCGCCACTCCTATTACAATAGAGAGGGACATTTAATACTCATAACAGGAACAATTCATCAGGATAAAGTCTCAATCCTGAATATCTATGCCCCTAATATAAAAGCACCCACTTTTGTAAAAGAAATATTACTGAAACTTAAGGCAGACATCACACCACACTCACTAATGTAGGAGACTTCAACACTCCTCTCTCACCAATGGACAGGTCAATCAGACAGAAATCTAACAGAAAAATAAGAGAATTAATGGAGGTAATGGATCAAATGGACTTAGACGTCTATAGAACATTCCACCCAAATAGGAAAGAATATACCTTCTTCTCTGCAGCTCATGGAACCCTCTCAAAAATTGACCACATACTGGGTAATAAAGCAAATTTCCACAGTTACAAAAAAAATATTAGTAAGCACCTGTGTCTTATCAGATCACCATGGATTAAAGTTAGAATTCAACAACAATGCTACCCGCAGAAAGCCTACAAACTCATGGAAACTGAACAGTCAACTACTAAACCACACCTGTATCAAGGAAGAAATAAAGAAAGAAATTAAAGTCTTTCTTGAATTCAATGAAAATACTCAACATACTCAAACCTATGGGACACTATGAAAGCAGCGCTAAGAGGAAAGTCCATAGCACTAAGTACCCACTTATAGAAAATGGAGAATGCACACATTGGAGACTTAACTGCCCACCTGAAAGCTCTAGAAAAAAAGAAACAGACTCACCTACGAGGAGTAGAAGACTGGAAATAATCAAACTGAGGGCTGAAATCAACAAAATAGAACCACAGAAAACAATCCAAAGAATCAATGACCAGATGGTTTCAATGCGGAATTCTACCAGAACTTCCAAGAAGACCTAATACCTATACTCCTTAAGGTATTTCACAATATAGAAACAGAAGAGTCATTACCAAATTCCTTTTATGAAACTACAGTTACTCTGATACCAAAACCACACAAAGACTCTACCAGGAAAGAGAAGTACAGGCCAATCTCACTCATGAACATCGACGCAAAAATCCTCAACAAAATACTGGCAAACCGAATCCAAGAACACATTAGAAAAATTATCCATTATGATCAAGTAGGCTTCATCCCAGAGATGCAGGGCTGGTTCAACATACGAAAATCTATCAATGTAATCCATCATATAAATAAACTGAAAAAAAAAACATATGATCATTTCATTAGATGCTGAAAAAGCATTTGACAAAATTTAACATCCCTTTATGATAAATGTCTTGGAGAGATTAGGGATACAAAGGTCATACCTAAATATAATAAAAGGTATTTACAGCAAGCCAACAGCTAACATCAAATTAAACGGAGAGAAACTCAAATCATCCCACTAAAATCAGGAACACAGCAAGGCTGTCCACTCTCTCCATGCCTCTTCTATATAGTGTTTGAAGTTCTAGCAATAGCAATAAGACAACATAAGGGGATCAAGGAGATTCGAATTGGAAAGGAAGAAGTTAAACTTTTGTTATTTGCAGATGATATGATAGTGTACATAAGCGACCCCAAAAAGTCCTCCAAAGAACTCCTACAGCTGATAAACACCTTTAGTAATGTGGCAGGATACAAAATCAACTCCAAAAAATCAGTTGCCCTCCTATACACAAAGGATAAGGAAGCAGAGAGGGAAATCAGAGAAGCATCACCTTTCACGATAGCCACAAATAGCATAAAATATCTTGGGGTAACTCTAACCAAGGAAGTGAAGGATCTATTTGACAAGAACTTTCAGTCTTTGAAGAAGAAAATTGAAGAGGATACCAGAAAATGGAAGGATCTCCCTTGCTCTTGGATTGGGAGGATCAACATAGTAAAAATGGCAATTCCTCCAATGGCAATTCATAGATTCAATGCAATCCCCATCAAGGTCCCATCAAAATTCTTCACAGATCTTGAGAGGACAATGATCAACTTTATATGGAAAAACAAAAAATCCAGGATAGCCAAAACAATCTTATACAATAAAGGAACTTCGGGAGGCATTACCATCCCTGACTTCAAACTCTATTACAGAGCTACAGTATTGAAAACAGCTTGGTATTGGCATGAAAACAGAGAAGTCGACCAATGGAATCGAATAGAAGACTGGATTTTAACCCTCAATCCTATGAACACCTGATTTTCAATAAAGGAGCTAAAAGTACACAATGGAAGAAAGAAAGCATCTTCAACAAATGGTGCTGGCATAACTGGATGTCAACCTGTAGAAGAATGAAAATAGATCCATATCTGTCACCATGCACAAAACTCAAGTCCAAATGGATCAAAGACCTCAATATCAATCTGAACACACTGAACCTGATAGAAGAGAAAGTGGGAAGTACTCTACAACATATGGGCACTTCCTACGTATAACTCCAGCAGCACAGAGATTAAGGGCAACATTGAATAAATGGGACCTCCTGAAACTGAGAAGCTTCTGTAAAGCAAAGGACACTGTCACTAAGACAAAAAGGCAACCTACTGACAGGGAGAAGATCATCACCAAACCTGCAACAGACAAAGGTCTGATCTCCAAAATATATAAAGAACTCAAGAAACTAGACTTTAAAATGGGGCACTGAACTGAACAGAGAATATTCAAAAGAAGAAATTCAAATGGCCAAAAGGCACTTAAGGTCATGCTCAACCTCCTTAGCCATCAGGGAAATGCAAATCAAAACAACTCTGAGATGACATCTTATACCTGTCAGAATGGCTAAAATCAAAAACACCAATGATAGCCTTTGCTGGAGAGGTTGTGGAGTAGAAGGTACACTCATCCATTGCTGGTGGGAATGCAAACTTGTGCAACCACTTTGGAAATCAGTGTGGCGATTTCTCAGGAAATTCAGGATCAACCTAACCCAGGACCCAGCAATACCACTCTTGGGAATATACCCAAGAGATGCCCTATCATATTACAAAACATTTGTTCAACTCTGTTCATAGCAGCATTATTTGTTATAGCCAGAACCTGGAAACAACCTAGATGCCCTTCAATGGAAGAATGAATAAAGAAACTGTGGAATATATACATATTAGATTACTACTCAGCGGTAAAAAACAATGACATCTTGAATTTTGCATGCAAATGGATGGAAATAGAAAACACTATCCTGAGTGAGGTAACCCAGACCGAAAACAATGAACATGGGATGTACTCACACATAATTGGTTTCTAGCCATAAATAAAGAACATTGAGCCTATAATTTGTGATCCTAGAGAAGCTAAATAAGAAGGTGAACCCAAAGAAAAACATATAGTCATCCTCCTGGGTATCAGAAGTAGACAAGATTGCCGGGCAAAAATTGGGAACTTGGGGGTGGAGTGGGATGGGGGTAAGGGGAAATGGGGAGAGAAAAGTCAGAAGGGGATGATGGGGGGAGCTTGGGGGAATGGGATGGTTGGGATAAAGGAAGGTTGGATATGGGAGCAGGGAAGTATATATCCTAATTAAGGGAGCCTAATTAAGGGTTGACAAGAGACTTGACTCTAGAGGAGCTCCCAGATGTCCAGGGAGATGTCCCCAGTTAGTTCCTTTGGCAACTGAGGAGAGGGAACATGAAATGGCCCTATCCTATAGCCATACTGATGAATATCTTGCATATAACCATAGAACCGCCATCTGGCAATGGATGGAGATAGAGACAGAGACACACATTGGAGCTGGACTGACCTCCCAAAGTCCAAATGAGGAACAGAAGGAGGGAGAACATGAGTAAGGAGTCAGGACAAGGGGTGCACCCACCCACTGTGACAGTGGGGCTGATCTATTGGGAGCTCACCAAGGCCAGCTGGACTGGGACTGAATAAGCATGGGATAAAACCGGACTCTCTGAACATGACAGACAATGAGGGCTGATGAGAAGCCAAGGACAATGGCACTGGGTTTTGATCCTACTGCATGAACTGGCTGTGTGGGAGCCTAGCCTGTTTGGATGCTCACCTTCCTAGACCTGTATGGAGAGGGGAGGACCTTGGACTTCCCACAGGGCAGGGAACCCTGACTGTTCTTTGGACTGGAGAGGGAGGGAAGAGGAGGGGAAGAGGGGGAAGAAAATGGTAGGTGGGGAGGAGGCAGAAATTTTTTCAATCAAATAAATAAATACATAAAAAGAAATACAAATTAATAGATAGTGTTTTATAACAGTTAAACTTTTAGTCATGTTAGGCTTTCTAGAAGTACAGAGATATATTTCAGATGGATAGGTATTCTTTAAATCTTTCAAAGACATACAGAATATGGCATTTAAAATGTTTTCAAAACTTAGGACTTTTCATGACAGTGAGCCACGTCTGCCTCTGGCAGCACCTATTATTTCAGGGAGGTTGATGGGAATTAAAGAAACTCATTATGGAATTTGCCTTCAATGTGACTAGCCATTTGGGCAAGAAACTTCTGCTGGAATTGCTTCATGGTATGTTTTATAAACTAGACATTCAGGACCCACAGAAAAATGACTGCTAAAGTTGCCTAAAGAAGGTGAGAAAGTCATTCAAAGTTCCTGCTCCATGCAAGAGTCTGCCAGACATTCTGCAGGACCCACAAAAAAAGATGACTAACAAACTGCCAATATAGGCAGAACTGTCTTTGAAATTTCCTGCTTCGTGGAAAAGTCTGCCAGACACTATGGGCCTATAGGCTGGAGATGGGTGCCCCAATGTTACAGAAGAACTTTGGGTGACTGTCCAGGCAACAAGATGTCTTTGTCAATTCTAGAGTTTTGGAAGTTGCTTACAATGTACTTCCTGTTTACTTAGGTAGTAGTATATCCTTCTGGCGTCTTTGATGGACTTGAATAAAGAGATGGTTTTATAATTATAAAAAAAATAGATTAGACATAAAACCTTAGACTCGAAAAGATGGAATAGATGATATAGTATTTTCCTTAACTTGCCAAGTGTAAAGGGACTGTATATTGTAAGTCTAATTCTTGCTGGATAATGGTTTCATTATATGTAATCTTGCTATGTCAAAATTGAAACCTTCCTTTTTATTTAGACAGAAAATAGGAGGTGATGTGGGATTCCCCCTGTATGCTATAAAGATGTTTTATTACCATTAGTTAATAAAGAAGCTACTTTGGGCTTATGGCTTCACAGAATAAAACAAGTAGAGATAAAGGAGAAAAGAAGGCAGAGTCAGGGAGATGCCATGTATCTGCTGAAGGAGACAGATGCTGGATGGCACCTTACTGGTAGGCCACAGTCATGTGATGACACAAGGATTAATAGAAATAGGTTAATTTTAGATGTAAGAGTTACTTAATAAAAAAGCCTAAGCTATTGGCTAAGCAGTCCTGTAATTAAAATAATTTTTTTTATAATTATTGCAGGTCTGGGCATCTGTGAAATGAACAAGCAGCCTCTATATACACCAGGATATAATAAAATTTGCAAGCTATACAGTGTACACAAGATTAATGTTTAAATTGAATTGTCCTGTTAAACTTTCATGATTCCTTGACTACTAAGGGTTCATACAAAGAAGCACAAATCAGCCTGAATGTTTCACTGTCTGAGGGAATAAAACAGTCTACCAGGAACTGGGAGGTATATTGTGACCCAGGAACCATGGACTTTAACCTGAAAAACCTATGACACAGGTCTCTCAAGGAAGTTAGGTCAGGCCAACTCCATGGTTCCCTGCAAAGCTTACAGCCCACAAAAATTGTATGACTTTGATCTCCATTCTCTGCCATTACTCTCAACATTTCCATCTTCTAGGTCCCAAAAGAACAGCTGACTAGACTTTTTGTCCAGTTTTCTGATATCTTTAGCATTCTTATAACAGTCAACATTCCCAGGTCCTTTGCAGCACTTGAGTCCCATTTTTGTTCCAAATTTCTGTTGTGCTGCTGCTATTAAATTATCTAATCAAAAGCAACTCAGGTAATGAGTAAGTTTATTTGGTTGTTAACCCTATTTCACAATTACTTATGGGAGCTTAAAGCAGATACTCAAGCTAATAATAATAGCTAAAGGCAAAACATGTGGAACCATTATTTTCTAGCTTTCTCTCTTGTTTTGTCACTTTCTTGTGCTTAGCTAGCTCTCTTATCTATCCCAGAGCTTCTTGCTCAGGATATTGCCAACACAGTGGAAAAACCTTCCCATATCAAACAAAACCAACACAATCTCTCTCAGACAACTTAATCAGACATTCTGATCTAGGAATACCCTCAATTGGTGTTTTCTCAGATTACTCTAAGCTATGGCATGCTGATAGCTGAGGCTAATTAAGAGAAAAAGACAATAGTATACAAAAATATTTTAAAGATCTAAAGGCAATGTCCTAATAACATCAGTCACTTGACCAGCAAAAACACAAACATGAAGATAGATATGCCAGAGAATGGAAAATGGCAAACATACAATATAAAGAAGCAAAAAACTAAAACTGTCTCTCCACAGAAACTTCCCAAACCAATACAAACTCAAGGAACTAATAACATGAGAAATTTTTTGAATACAAAGTTAGTGAGACCATTATTTTACAGAAAAATGAACAATATTCTTAAATAACAATAAAATCAATAACACAGATGACAAAGACACAAAGACATATTATGCTCCTTTAAATAAAAACTACAAGATTTTAACCAAAATCAAACTCTAAGAAATCACTGACCAGCACTCATCCTATAGACTTCAGTTCTCTCTCCTTTAACAATAACAGAAAATGTCTTGGGTGAGGAGGGATGTTCCACCAAAATTGGAGAGATTCACTTGAAACCTTCTCATGTCTTAACTTCGTAGAAAATGGTTTTGACTACTAAAAGGATCTCATTATCTTATAGTAAAGAATAGGATGTCTCCTAGGGTCACTTAGACACCATTTGTTTCCCATGATTGATAATTGCCTGTAAGTCTGCAATCAGAGTGAGGAAATGAAAACATTTTTAAACAAAATGCAAGATAACAGATTTTTTAAAGAATCAGTGTACACCTAAAGCAACTTGTTTTACTATAATTGCTTTATAAGTCAAAAGTACTTTTGAAAACAAGTTTATTGTTATTTTTTGTATATAATTGTA
The DNA here is from genome assembly GCA_963919705.1 of Alexandromys oeconomus. Classification (NCBI taxonomy): domain Eukaryota; kingdom Metazoa; phylum Chordata; class Mammalia; order Rodentia; family Cricetidae; genus Alexandromys; species Alexandromys oeconomus. The sequence goes on along the minus strand of CAWTZB010000015.1, from coordinate 193,020 downwards.
CATGAGTTAGAATATCTTCCATATGTATGCAGGTGACATACAAAAAGAAGCGTTCAGATGGCTTTGGATCTGAAATTGTAGAGTTATGAGCCTAACAACTTGAGTTAGGTATCTGAACATAGGTCATCTCCAAAATGAATATGTGATAAGCCATCTGACAACATCCATAATGCCTTTTATCAAATAAACCAAAAGTCTCTCAGATTAACAATAACAGCAACAAAACCAAAATAAATAAAGAAGTAAATAAACGACACTTGGAAACATGATGCAGCGGTGTGTATGGTAAATTTGCATCATAAATGAATACATTACAATGATAATGCCCAACAATTTATAACAGGAAAACTGATTACAAAGCTATATTCGTAGTGGAAACACCCAGAGTAATCAGTGGGATTATGAAAAAATAGTACACAGATTGACATAATATGACTTCTTGCTGGGTTGTGGTGATGCACACTTTAATCTCAGCACTCACGAAGCAGAGAAACGTGGATCTCTATGAGTTCAAAGTCAGATGGTCTACAGAGCAAGTTCCAGGACAGGCTCCAAAGCTACAGAGAAACCCTGTCTCGGGAGAAAAAATTACCACAAAGCTACAACAATCAAGAATGTGTACAATATTTGAGAAAGAATAAAGAGCATAGAGAGAAAAGACAAGAACATAGGCAGGAAAATATCATTAACTATTAATCAAAAGATCAAAGGAGACTTAGTCAGAAAACATGTGACCTTGAACAATGTTAGCCAGCTACTTATGTGTAGAGAAATTAAATAAATAAAGACTTCACAACATTCACAAAATTACCTCAAAGTGACCATTAAACTGTTGTTTCTGACCCTACAGCTACTGGTATCTCTTCCAAACAGAGAGGCCCCATGCTCTAGAACCCTCTCTGTAAAAAGAGATGACCTCCTGCTCTGCAGCCCCTTGGGTCTTGTTGTGTTTTCAGGTAAACCCAGCCCCACTGATGCCCAATACCAAAGCAATATAGAAAAATTTCTGTTTCCTGTCACATGGATTATAGCACAAGATATAGATTCTGCCCTATCTACCTGCCCAATACCATACACACCTAAGAAACCTCTGCAGCTCAGAAAATCTTTTTGTCACCTGAAACTAAATATCACTGAATGACATCATTGTGGCTAGTGGTGGCAGACAAGTTAGAACCATTCTAATCATATGTATTGCTAAAAGACAATCAACATCACCATAGTTCTACCACCTTTTAAATTATTTAAAACATTTATAAGACAAACTTGAAAGTAGAATGTAATATTCAGAACTTCTAGAAATAAGACTATCAGTTTTCAAATCTGTCTTCCCACTGCACACCAAAAGCATGACTCTGTGTGGACACTGGACAGTGATATTACAAGTATAATATTCTATCATGCCAGGGCTGCAGAGTGTCACTCTTCCCAGGAAATCCATATACAGGGAGGCACAGATGACAAAGACCACTGCCCAGGTCATTACATAGGGCAACAAAACCACAGCCTGGCTCATGGTCCATCCAAATCCCAGCAGATATGACAGTTCAACAGACCTTCTCTGAACACCCTACACTCACCATGGCATAGCTTGTGGTATTCCTAGGGCTGGAGAGATGTCTCAGTGGCTAAGAGCACTGACTGCTTTTCCAGAGGTCCTGAGTTCAATTTCCAGCAACCACATGGTGGCTCACAACCATCTGTAATGAGATCTGGTGCCCTCTTTTGACATGCGGGCATACATGGAGGCAGAATTTTGTATGCACAATAAATATAAATAAATCATTAAAAAACAAAATAGTATAGTTTAAAAAAAAACTCACTACAATAAAAGTAGAAAAGAATCCTGAAAAGAATCTGCAAGCTACCTGCCACTATTGTTCCTGATTGCTAAGACTTTCCAGAACCCCTCCTTGGCTAGGGCCACCCAACTTGGCCTTAGAATAATGTCAGCTCGACTACTGGGTGATCAAAGATCAAATGACTCAGATAGCACAGTACTTCCTGTTCTGTCCTTCCAGCCCAGTGGACAGGGCCCTAGATAGAAAGTTAGTATTTTAGTAGATAATCCTCCACTTTCAAAGAGCATATCCTGTTCCTCATACAAAGCACAGGGTCCTTTGTGTGCACATCCCTATTACACACTCAATGTGCACTGCAGTCAACCCATCGCCTCATACCTGGGAAATCTTGCAGCCAAACACAGGTCACATTTACAACTGCTTTAAAGAAAAGTGGGCCATGAATTAGAAGACACTGAGGGATTGTGGTAGGGCTTGGGAACAGAAAAGAGAATGTGGATTCAATACTGGAAAGAACCTGTAAACTATCTCCTGCTGGGGCTCCTAATTGCCAACCAGAGTCCCTCATTAGCTAGGCCCACCCAGCTGGGCTTCAAGACATTGGCAGTTACCCTACTGGGTGGGCAGAAACCAAATGTCTTAGAAAGCAAAAATCCTCCAGGTTTGTCCTTCCACACTATGGTCAGACAAGATCCTAATCTGGAAATTTTGTGGTTTAGTAAAATCTTCCATTTTCCCAGAGCACTTCCTGTTCCTCCTCCAAGGCACATGGTCCTATGTGTACACTTTCCATTACACACTCATGGTCCAGAGTAGCCAACCCCTAACTACATAGCTGGGAGGTCTTGCAAACAAACACAGGTCAAAAACAGTAATTGTTGTTAAACAAAAAGTAGCCATGAGAATTAGAACACAACAAAGGGTCTATGGGAGGGCTTAGAGGCAAGAAAGAGATAGTGGAAATAATGTATTTATACTCCTGAAAAATTTTGTTAAAAAGTTGAAACAGATTTTATGGTCATGTGCTCCAGAGACCAGGGATTTGTATTAGAGCACACCAAGTACTACTCACATCATTTCTCTCAGAGTATACATCTTAAACCTGGAAAATAAATTATGGTAGACAGGGGCACACCATTTTATCCAGCTCTTCTATTTTACTTGAACTACTCTAACTACAGTAATTTGGTTTAATGATAAGTTAAGCTCTATATATAAATTCCTGTTTGCATGGTCTGTGGACCCACGGAATGGCAAGTCAGCACATTTATAGAACATTTAAAATTGATTACCTCACTACTCACTGCTAATGTCAACTATTGTCACAGCAGGAAAGCTTTTACACTCCTTCTTTCCCATCCCTTTTTCTGATGTGACTACGCTGGCTTTAAAATTGGTCAGTGAACTCAGTTATTACACAGGTCCCACTTCACTTGTGAATTCACAATAAAATCTAGATAAATTGAAGGATACTCATTCACCGATCTATTTCTCCTTCACACATACCAGTCAAGATCCAGTTGCTGGACTGTTTTTGCAGCACTATGTAGCAGAGGCAGGATTAGGTGTTCACAGCAATTCTCAGTTACATAGTATGATGCAATCCTGAGCTATAGGAGACATTGATCTAAACCAGTTTTCTCAACCTTCCTAGTGCTGTGACTCTTTAATACAGTTACTCATGATGCAGTGATCTCCCCACATATAAAACGATTTTCACTACTACTTCATAACTATATTTTTGCTGTTATGCATTATAATATAAATATCTGTACTTTTTGATGGTCTTAGGCCTGTCCTGTGATAGGTTCATTTGATCCACCAACATGACCCACTAGGTTGAGAATCACTGCTCTAATCTGATATAAATAAAAAGAAGAAGAAATAAACAGCTCTTAAAAATAAAATGAAATTCAAAACCTGGGAAACATTAGAAAATACAAAGATTATAGCAGTCATTCCTTTGAAGAAAATGAAATCTAAAATATGACAACCATTAATTGACTTCTTAAAATAATAAAAAAAAATAATTGAACACTTAGTTATACTGACTTTGAAACAGAGTAGGCACTTCCCTGGTAGGGAGATTGCCATTAGTAAGAGAAAGCATGACTTTGTCCCATGTAAAATGTTACCTTCTGAGTGCTGTATGCTGACACATGGAGTTACAGCCAATGGCCTGTGTCTCCAGCATCTGAGCTGCCTTAACTGTGTCAACCAGGATTGAACATATCTGCATGGGAGAGTTCACTAATTGGAAACTAAATATATTGTAGTTCAGGCTATCCGCCCAAAATTGTACACCCACTGGTGTCTGTCTTCATTCACATGCAAGGAATTAATTTACGATGGGAAATCACACAGGAAATCACACACTGTGTCAATCAGGTCCTGCTTTGTAATGGATAACCCTGAAGCTCACTCCCTTAAACTTCATTCTGTGATCTAGTTATTGTCCCGTTTTTTTCCCCCTTCCAGGGTACACAGTACACTGTTCCTACTCTTCTGGTCTGAAGGGAGAAGCCATGTTCCTCAAAAATCTTTTTATTGTTATTGCAATGGACGCCACAAGATATGACTCAAATTGGTAATTTTAGAACTCTGCTGGTGCAGCATACTTGTAATGCAAAATTTTATGGTGGTTAGTCAAGAGGGTAGCAAGGGTAATGCCCTGTGGGGCTATAGACAGAATTCAAGTCCACCTCAATCTGTATAGGGGACATTGACTGTACACTGCTTTTCTAAAAGCTGAAAAATGCAGCTGTTCTAGAATTAATATACTTCCATGGCACACAGGCTGTGACCCTGTAATGGCCCCTTGGGCAGCATGTTAGAGAAGTCTTTGATGAGGAAGTGGGTCTTTTGGCTGGTTGTAAATCATGGTTGTTTCATTTGTTATAGGAATGTACCTTAATGGCTTATTAATCATGGTGACCAAACATTTGCATCTCATGATACTAATCACTAACAGGCATGGTTAGCATATTATTTATCTTTGGGGAATTTGGGATGCAGCCCTCCCTCACTTAAATTCTACTTTGTGTGACTTAATGTCTCCTAAGAACTGGCAAATCCTTAAAACATTTAATTCTATTATCAATTATGCCCTCCTACTTCACAGTTTAGCAGTGGAGTGCTACTCTACACAGGAGAAACCATTTACGAGCTCCACAAAATTAACTAGAGATGGATCCTAAACCTAAATGTTAAAAGTGCAGAACTTCTGAAGATACTGGAGAGACCAGTAGGCTCCGAGTTTGGAAAATTTGGTGGTATCTCTCCACATGCGACAAAATAAGCACTACAGGCACCACCATTTGCAGCTCCCAGCGTTCTGCTCTGTACAGACACAGCCCAGGCAGTGAAGTTATTCAGAGGCTGCCACAGGGAGTTGCAAGGATCACTTAGACAGGAATACAATAAACTCTGTTTGTCCACTGGCTCCCACCCAGCCAGGGGAAGATGCATCACATTGGTCACAAGCCTCAGCAGGCCACTCCACCTAGACTGGGGACAGCAGCCCCTCACCCGCCAAGCCCAGCCACTCCTCAGCACGTGGGAAGAGCAGCCAGGTGCTCCAAGGCTGGCATATCCTCCCAACCTGGGGACTTTGGCCCCTTAACTCTCCTTGGCCCACCTCTCCTCCCATTCTGGAGAGCAACCACTCACTCACCATAGTGCAGCTGCCTAGCTGACAAACTTTATCCCCACAAGGGATCACAAGGCACAGTGCATGAGAGAGACTGTGATTTCTTCAGGAAGCACTAAACAGGAAGCCTGGCTCCCGGAAGAAGCCTCCCATTTGACTGGTGGAGGCTCTGATTGGCTAGTGAGGTCTGAGTGACAGAACCAAGTGAGCAGAAGGGACACAGCACAGCATTCCCAGCACTGGCTGCTAATCTACAGAAAGACAAATCCCAGATTGGCTGGAGATCTAAATCCAACAGCAAGTCTCTTGCTAATCTAAATCAATGTGTTTGCTTTTAAAAGGAAGTATACAATCAGACAATGTTGCACAAGAAGAACATTGGGTAAACCAAAGAACATTATAAACAAAGTTCACAGTGGTGTTGGAACTGATAACCACAGCTTTCACCATTCTGTGAAGTCTTGCGTTCTGAGGATCTGAAACAACCCTTTTCCAAAGGCCCTGGCCCCACATCTTTACCAGCTCTCCCAAGCATATTCCTGAGATTAGAAACAGAGCTCTGTTGTTGCTCTATACATCATTGCCTTAGAGAAACCTCCCAAAGCCTAGGCAGGTTGCCAAAGTCAGAGGGGCCTAGTTTCAAGTATTTTCTAGAAGTTCTGCACTTAGCACTTGACATTTAGGTGTAAGGCCCATTTGGAGTTAATTTGTGGAAGTTGTAAATGGGGTCTCATGTACTGTGTAGTACTCCACTACTCAGTCGCAATGTAGAAGAGTAGAATTGGTGATATAAAGGATTGACCAATCCTTAGAGAGTAAGCCACACAATATAGAATTTAGCTGAGGGAGGGCTGGCTCTGAAATACACCCAAAGACAAGTATTACGTTAATCAGGACTATTAGAGATTTGGATGCTAAGATGTAAATGTTTATTTAACTTTAGTGTATACATGTCTGTAGTGTAAAAAGCAAATAGGATGCTCACCCAGAGAAAGGATAGAGAGTCTGCCTGTGTAACTCTCTAGAGTAAGCTGGAGCATCACAGTTTTAAGAGGGATTTCTTAGTTGTGCTGGACTGGATCAATTCCATGATATTTTGTTATGTATTTGCTGTTTCTTGGTATCAACTACATACATTAAAACCCAAAAGCATGGTTATAGTAGTGAAATACCTGGATAAATCCAGACCCTCCCAGCAGGAAGAAAATAGCCAAAAATCTAAGCAGGAAGAGAAGAATCAGGAATCTAGGATTAGCCAGTTCAGTGACTGTGTTTCAGGAACTAGCTGAAGATAAAGTTAGATTGTAATCGTGAGAGTGATCTTGGGAGGCAGGGAGTTGCCCCCTTGTGACCATCACTGGATTTTTGAAATTTTCTATGACCATTTTGGATTACTGGGCTGTGGTTTCTTCCCTTAAAAACTCCTTCTCCCAGTCACTCAGGGTCGAACTCTTCCCCTGCGTGGGTTATGAGTCTCGGCCCCAGTGCACTGGTTCCCATCTCATGGATTAAAGCCTCCTGTGATTGCAGCAAGGACGGTCCCTCATGAGTTACTGGGGTTGGGGGTCATGTTATCCCAAGACTTGAGTGAGAGTCTCCCCAGCACTGGGGGTCTTTCAGTAGTAATGCCATGTATCATATGAATAATGTATTGTGTTTTATCTAAGGTTTAGTTGAACAGTTTATACCTAGGAAATACTAATTTATTACATTATCATATACAGTTTCTATTCAGTTTTCTTTTGTTGTTACTGAGCACTATCTTAAGACAAACAATTGGTACCTTCCTGTGATCACCTGTGACTGCTTACAAAGGGTGACCACCACCGGGTTCGCTGATTGTTAATATTCCATCGTGAAAGAAAGTTTCCCCTCCATCTGAGTACACAGCCTCTTTTCCAGGCAACTATATGCAATTCATCCCTAATGACATGTGCCCTTCTGGTTTTAGGGAGGAACTAGAGTACATAGCCTGGGAAAGACTTGGGAGGATGTACATTCTGTGTATCCACCTATGAAAAAGCCATCTTTGAAAATGGGAATTTACCTTGAGTGCTATAAGGCTAACATCCTATGTTCCCTGAGAAATGTATTGTAAGTGAGAGTATATGGGCAGTGGAAGTGTAGAGAGAAGGTAAGCTCCACATATGTAGCTAGGGGAGAGCCATTGTACATACTGGATGGAGAGGTACCTGAGTGACTGCTTTTGAGTATCTCAGAGCTTCTATTGCTGTGAAGAGACACCATGACCACAGCAACACTTATAAAGGAAAACATTTGATTGAGGCTAGCTTACAGTTTCAGAGGATTTAGTCCATTATCATGATGGCAGAAAGCATGGTGGATGTAAGCAGAAATGGTGCTGGAGAAAGAGCTGAGTGTTCTACATCCAGATCAGCAGGCAGCAGAAAGTGACTATGACATAGTTCAACAAGCCCACACCTCCTAATAGTGCCTCTCCATGGCACTTTGGGGGTTATTTTGATTCAAATCACCACAGAATCAAAACCCTTGTATGTACCTTTTCAACCATGCCCAGTAAGTAAGCTCAATAAACTCACTGGTTGGTTCCCCAGGATGGACTTTGGTGAAATTGTACTTTGTATCTTCATTGGGAATTATGGTTATGGGAAAGAAATTGCTTCTGCCCCTTCCATGGGGGAGAAAATTCTCACAACAGATCATAAACGTATTTGTTAATGTTCCTACTTATTATGATATTAGCAAAAAGGAAGCAGTACATAAAAGAACATGTTAGAAGAATATAAATATGTAAATGACCATAGTAAAAAAGGACTTAGATGTATGAACATGATTAAGACTAGATGGCTCCAGGATAAAGAAGACTGGAAAGGTTTTACAAGCTATGAAGGTCTGAGTAAGTTGTTTAAGGTACATAATGATGAGACTTAGGAATCATATATTTATTAAAGTTTGCAAGGTCAGATTCCAACTGTTTCAAGGAGTCGTTGGAAGGTATGCCAAAGAAAGTTTATTGAGTTGTGTCTGACTCTTGAAGTATTATAAAGTAGTTAAAAGTACAAAACCAGTATAAAACTGATCTTCTAGATGTTTAATAATCATTCTTAGAAGCTATTCTAATGTCATTACAGGGACCAAAAGTCAGAATAATTCTCTCATTTCTATACAAGACCAGTGAGGTTTATAGGAACATAGGCTATTTATTGATCATTTATTGTCCTGTTCATGGAGGCCATGGAGAACCCAATCAATGAATTGGAATCATTATTAAGTGTACAAAAGGAGGATCAATGTGGGAAAGATTTCTTCAAGGCTTCAAAGGAAGCCACAGTACATAAAGCAAAGCTTTTGACTTATCCTCACATTGATGGACAATTGATAACAGAGAGGCATGAATAATCTGAGGTTCCTTCCAAGCACAAGTGACCTCTAAAGACTAGATGCTCAACTGGCATTTACAACACAGAAAGAGATTAATTTTTGACACCTGCATCGGCCTTCAGTACTCAAGAAGAAATTTTAATCAAAGGATAAGAGGGTTGCTAACAACACAACGGTTCACACTCCACAGACATTAGATGTAAGTCTACATGAGATGTTAGTTAGATAGCAAATCTCAGAAATATTTTCTCTTTTTTTAGATTTATTTATTATGTATACAAGTTTCTGCCTCCATGTATACCCACATGCCAGAGGAGGGCACCAGATCTCATTATAGATGGTTTGGAGCCACCATGTGGTTGCTGGGAATTGAATTCAGGACCTCTGGAAGAACAGACAATGCTCTTAACCACTGAGCCATCTCTCCAGCCCCATCAGTAATATTTTCTTGATAAAAAAGATTCTGTTCAGATGTGAGACATCAGACATTAGCTCCTTGAATACCTACACACAGCAAAGGGCAGGCCCACAGTTGTTTTAACCTCCAAATTAACTGATGCTAAGTACCTCCCCTCTCCCTATCCAGAAGTCACATGGGAAGGGCATCATGCTGACTTTTGGCTGATGAAACAGGTGTAAAAGGTTGTGACAGTTTGTTGTGGGCTCATCACTCTAGAGACCAACTGTAGAAGTTAAATGGAAACCTCTAAACAGATGGAAGCTATTGTGAGTCCATCAAGAATGTCTTATGGACTTTGAATATGTTATTGCTTCCCAGACAACATTACATCTTCCAAGACAACTATGTCTACATTTGAGTTTTGGTCTTTACAAGAGGCTCTATGGAAGGGTATCTTAACACTACCACCTGCTGCCCCAAATTCAGCTGAAACAAACCAGAACAGTCATTGCCCCAATGCCATAATGGTAGTTAGTGTTACCTCTTCAGAGAAAGGTGGGATAAGAACTGGAGGTAGAAATCAACTATACAATTTAGGAAAACTAACAACTCACATGGCTCCCTATTGGCTCCCTCATGGATCACAATCTACTTCCCACTGGTGTTCCTGATTCCTAGGCTTGCCCAGAGTCCCTCAATAGCTAGAATTGCCCAACTGAGCCTCAAGGCAGTAGCAGTTCCCCTACTAGATAAGCAGAAATCAAATGACTAAGCCAGCATAGCCCTTCCCAGCTCTGCCTTTCCACCCTAGGGGAACACAGGGCTCTAGTCTGGAAAATTGGTATTTTAGTAGAAACTCTTCCAGTCTCTCAGAGCACTTCCTGTTCCCCTTCCAAAATATAGCATCCCTTGCATATGTGTTCCATTACAGAGTCACTGACCCGTGTAATCACTCCTTTCCCTCATAGCTCAGATATTCTGAAGCCAGTCCTAGGGTCACATTAAAACAGCAACTCTTAACCCCTTTTACCCTGCCTCTCTCCAGCCCAAAACTGATAAAGCAAAATTCATGATTTTTCTAATTTCTGGAAAGTCTTAGAGGCAAGAAAGTGATGATGTAAATGATATAATTATAATCCACAAAAATTCATCTAAAAAGCTGAAACAGGTTTATGGTCATGTGCTCCAAGGTTTAGTGATTTATATTATAGCACACCAAGTATTAGTAACACATTTTATCTCAGGCTGTATATCTTAAGAATGTAAAATAACAGTTCTTTCAGGCAGGGCCATACCATTTTATCCAGTTCTATTTTGGTCAGACTAGTGCCTGGAACTTTGTGGCCCAGGGGCACCAAATGGATCTGAGGCAGGAGTGGCTGCTCCTTGCTGAACTGTGCTGACCTCAAACAGGAACTACCATAATTGCCATAATAACAGCGCAGTTAAGGTTTAGACTGGGCAGGACACAGGCAGTACCGTATTACCTGTACATGGTGCAACTTAAGTTTTTAAGAACTGCTTAACATTTTAAAAAATGCTCCTGGATAGTAAAAAAATTACAGATTCATAATAAAACAGATTCAGACACTGTTGGATGAATGTACGTAGGCTTGGGAGAGAGAAGAAAAAAATATAGAGAATAAAGTTAATGCTTTAAAAAAAGGTAAAGTCTTTAAAGAGACAGAATAAAGTAAAGTGATAGAGTAAAAATAAGCCACGTAAAAATGGAAAATTCACAGAGAGTCTGGATTATGTCCATTGTGTTTTCTTTAAAATTTTTGACTGTGAAGGAACTAAGTACAGAGAGACATTTCATTACATGGGCTGCCAAGCTAAACCAAAATGGACATCAGGGAAGCACAAAGTGATTCAATTCAGATAAGTCAGACTTAATGCCTGCAAGTTCCTTTTCTCTCTTTCACAGGAGGTAAAAACTCAACCTGGGGTGCAGCGGACATGTGAGCTTACAGATTCCAATAGATGCCTATTTACCACATTGAAGACAAACTCATTATAAATATCCATATATGACATATTTATTTGTGTTTGTGTATATTAGGATATATACATATTGTGATGTTCCATGCTTCTTCCTGTCCCCATAGTTAAATATTTGGCATTTCCTCTTGAAGAACATGAGTTTGTAAGTACAAACAGTATAAAAAGAACATCATAATGCTTGAAAAGATCATTAACACTGTCAAATTTTTTCTAGAGAAGAAATAGTCTTCTCTTGTAGGTGGAAGCATCTTGTTCACTCCTGGCTGCCAAGACCTGAAATAATCATACAGAAACTATATTAATTAATATACTGCTTGGCCTATTAGCAAAGGATTCATATTAACTAACACTAACATCTGAAATTAACCCATTCCTATTATTTTGTATTTTACCACAAGACTTGTGATTTACCAGTAAGGTTCCAAGACATCTGTCTTCTTCAGCAAATACATGGAGTCTGACCCCACTTTCTCTTCTCCTCCATCTCTGCTTGGAATTCCTGCCTTGCTCTATTCTGGCCTGCCATACGCCCAAAGCAGCTTCTTTATTACACAATGGTAACAAAATACAATCACAGCATACAGAGGGGAATCCCAAATCATTGTGTAGCTGATTATATATCTTTTGGCTAAAGATCTTACCAAATACTTTATAATAAGAAGTCCTCAGTAACTTTTTTTGGTAGTCAATGTCTACTGTAATATACAAAGATTTTAATAGAATGTTGCACACAAAAAGTTTTACTCCTCACGCCAAGCAGTGGTGGCACATGCCTTTAATCCCAGCATCTGGGAGGCAGAGGCAGGCAGATCTCTATGAGTTCAAGACCAGCCTGATCGACAAAAGCTAGTTCCAGGACAGGCTCCAAAGCCAAAGAGAAACTACCAAAAAACCAAAAAAAAAAAAAGTTTTACTCCTATATAAAGTACAAAACTTTATCACACTGAATACATTTATAGGGTTTCTCTGCAGTATGATTTTTTCTCATGATTTAGATTATTCATACGTGCAAATGCTTTACCACACTGATTACAGTCAGAGTTTATTTCCCATGTGTGATCTTTTATGCATTTGAAGAGTACTGTGAAGTGCAAAGGCTTCACCACACTCATTACAAGCATAGGGTTCCTGTCCAGCATGTGTTAGTTCATGTATTTAAAGATAACTATGATAAACAAACCCTTTATCACACTAATTACATACATAATGTTCCACTCTCTCCAATTTGGGTTCTTTTTTTTTTTTTTTTGAGAAAAGGAAAAAAAAAAGTTTCCGCCTCCTCCCAGCCTCCCATTTCCCCCCCTCCTCCCACAATTCTCCCCCTCCCTCCACCCTCCACTCCTCTCCCCCTCCCCCACTCCTCCCCCTCCCTCTCCAGTCCAAAGAGCAGTCAGGGTTCCCTGCCCTGTGGAAAGTCCAAGGTCCTCCCCCCTCCGTCCATGTCTAGGAAGGTGAACATCCAAACTGGCTAGGCTCCCACAAAGCCAGAACATGAAGTAGGATCAAAACCCCCTGCCATTGACCTTGGCTTCTCATCAGCCCTCATTGTTCGCCATGATCAGAAAGTCCAGTTTTATCCCATGCTTTTTCAGTCACAGTCCAGCTGGCCTTGGTGAGCTCCCAATAGTTCAGCCCCACTTTCTCAGTGGGTGGGTGCACCCCCCCGTGGTCCTGACGTCCTTGCTCATGTTCTCCCTCCATCCGTTCCTCATTGGGACCTTGGGAGCTCAGTCCAGTGCTCCAGTGCGGGTCTCTGTCTCTATCTCCATCCATCACCAGATGAAGGTTCTATGGTGATATGGAAGATATTCGTCAGTATTGCTATAGGATAGGGTCATTTTAGGTTCCCTATCCTCAGCTTCCCAAGGGACTAACTGGGGACATCGCCTTGGGCTCCTGGGAGCCACTCTATGTTCAAGTCTCCTGCCAACCCTAAGGTGGCTCCCTTAACTAAGATATGTGCTTCCCTGCTCCCCTATCCAACCTTCCTTTATCCCAATCTTCCTGTTTCCCCAAATTCCCCCAATCCACCCCTTCTCACTTTTCACTCCCCGTCCCCCCTTATCCCCAACCCACCCCACCCCCAAGATTTCAATTTTCTCCCCGGCAATTTTGTCTACTTCCCATAGCCAAGAGGATAACTATATTATTTTCCTTGGGTTCACCTTCTTATTTAGCTTCCTTAGGTTCACCAGGTATACACTCCGTGACCTTTATTTATGGCTAGAAACCAATTATGAGAGAGTACATCCCATGTTCATCTTTTGGGGTCTGGGTTACCTCACTCAGGATAGTGTTTTCTATTTCCATCCATTTGCATGCAAAATTCGAGAAGTCATTGTTTTTTACCGCAGCATAGTACTCTAATGTGTTTATATTCCACACTTTCTTTATCCATTCTTCCATTGAAGGGCATCTAGGTTGTTTCCAGGTTCTGGCTATTACAAATAATACTGCTATGAACATAGTTGAACAAATGCTTTTGTCATATGATAGGGCATCTCTTGGGTATATTCCCAAGAGTGGTATTGCTGGGTCCAGGGGTAGGTTGATCCTGAATTTCCTGAGAAACTGAAACACTGATTTCCAAAGTGGTTGCACAAGTTTGCATTCCCACCAGCAATGGATGAGGGTACCCCTTCCTCCACAGCCTCTCCAGCAAAGGCTATCATCGGTGTTTTTGATTTTAGCCATTCTGACAGGTGTAAGATGATATCTCAAAGTTGTTTTGATTTGCATTTCCCTGATGGCTAAGGATGTTGAGCATGACCTTAAGTGTCTTTTGGCCATTTGATCTTCTTCTTTTGAGAATTCTCTGTTCAGTTCAGTGCCCCAAGTTTTAATTGGGTTAATTAGCATTTTAAAGTCTAGTTTCAGGGGCTGGAAAGATGGCTCAGCGGTTAAGAGCATTGCCTGCTCTTCCAAAGGTCCTGAGTTCAATTCCCAGCAACCACATGGTGGCTCTAACCATCTGTAATGAGGTCTGGTGCCCTCTTCTGGCCTTCAGGCATACACACAGAAAGAATATAATAAATAATAAATATTTAAAAAAAATAAAAAAAAATAAAGTCTAGTTTCTTGAGTTCTCTATATATTTTAGAGATCAGACCTTTGTCTGTTACGGGGTTGGTGAAACCAGTCAGTAGGTTGCCTTTTTGTCTTAGTGACGGTGTCCTTTGCTTTACAGAAGCTTCTCAGCTTTAGTAGGTCCCATTTATTCAATGTTGCCCTTAGTGTTTGTGCTGCTGGGGTTATACATAGGAAGCGATCTCCTGTGCCCATCTGTTGTAGGGTACTTCCCACTTTCTCTTCTATCAGGTTCAATGTGTTAAGACTGATATTGAGGTCTTTGATCATTTTGGACTTGAGTTTTGTGCAAGGTGATAGATACGGGTCTATTTTCATTCTTCTACAGGTTGACATCCAGTTGTGCCAGCACCATTTGTTGAAGATGCTTTCTTTCTTCCATTGTACACTTTTAGCTCCTTTATCAAAAATCAGGTGATCATATATTTGTGGGTTAAAATTCGGGTCTTCTATGCGATTCCATTGGTCGACTTCTCTGTTTTTATGCCAGTACCACACTGTTTTCATTAGTGTAGCTCTGTAATAGAGTTTGAAGTCAGGGATGGTAATGCCTCCAGAAGATCCTTTATTGTATAGGATTGTTTTGGCTATCCTGGGTTTTTTGTTTTTCCATATAAAATTGATTATTGTCCTCTCAAGGTCTGTGAAGAATTTTGATGGGACCTTGATGGGAATTGCATTGAATCTATAAATTGCCTTTGGTAGAATTGCCATTTTTACTATGTTGATCCTCCCAATCCAAGAGCAAGGGAGATCCTTCCATTTTCTGGTATCCTCTTCAATTTCTTTCTTCAATGCTTTAAAGTTCTTGTCAAATAGATCTTTCACTTCCTTGGTTAGAGTTACCCCAAGATATTTTATGCTGTTTGTGGCTATTGTGAAAGGTGAAGCTTCTCTGATTTCCCTCTCCGCTTCCATATCCTTTGTGTATAAGAGGGCGACTGATTTTTTTTGGAGTTGATCTTGTATCCTGCCACATTACTAAAGGTGTTTATCAGCCGTAAAAGTTCTTTGGTGGAGTTTTGGGGGTCACTTATGTATACTATCATATCATCTGCAAATAACGAAAGCTTAACTTCTTCCTTTCCAATTGGAATCCCCTTGATCCCCTTATGTTGTCTTATTGCTATTGCTAGAACTTCAAGCACTATATTGAATAGGTATGGCGAGAGTGGACAGCCTTGTCATGTTCCTGAGCTTAGTGGGATGGCTTTGAGTTTCTCTCCACTTAATTTGATGTTAGCTGTCGGCTTGTTGTATATAGCTTTTATTATATTTAGGTATGCCCCTTGTATCCCTAATCTCTCCAAGACTTTTATCATAAAGGGATGTTGAATTTTGTCGAATGCTTGTTCAGCATCTAATGAAATGATCATATGGTTTTTTTTCTTTCAGCTTATTTATATGATGGATTACAATGATAGATTTTTATATGTTGAACCAGCCCTGCATCTCTGGGATGAAGCCTACTTGATCACAATGGATAATTTTTCTAATGTGTTCTTGGATTCGGTTTGCCAGTATTTTGTTGAGGATTTTTGTGTTGATGTTCATGAGTGAGATTGGCCTGTACTTCTCTTTCCTGCTAGAGTCTTTGTGTGGTTTTGGTATCAGAGTAACTGTAGTTTCATAAAAGGAATTTGGTAATGACTCTTCTGTTTCTATATTGTGAAATACCTTAAGGAGTATAGGTATTAGGTCTTCTTGGAAGTTCTGGTAGAATTCCGCATTGAAACCGTCTGGTCCTGGGCTCTTTTTGGTAGGGAGTTTTTTTTATAACAGCTTCTAATTCTTCGCGACTAACAGGTCTATTTAGATTGTCCACCTGGTCCTGGTTTAACTTTGGTATATGGTATTTATCTAAAAAAGTGTCCATTTCTTTTACATTTTCCAGTTTTGTGGCATACAGGCTTTTGTAGTAAGATCTAATGATTCTCTGAATTTCCTCTGTGTCTGTGGTTATGTCCCCCTTTTCATTTCTGATCTTATTAATTTGCATATTCTCTCTCTGCCGTTTAATTAGTTTGGATAGGGGTTGATCAATCTTGTTGATTTTCTCCAGGAACCAGCTTTTTGTTTCATTGACTCTTTGGATTGTTTTCTGTCTTTCTATTTTGTTGCTTTCAGCCCTCAGTTTGATTATTTCCAGTCTTCTACTCCTCCTAGGTGAGTCTGCTTATTTTTTTTTTCTAGAGCTTTCAGGTGGGCTGTTAAGTCTCCAAGGTGTGCTTTCTCTGTTTTCTTTTAGTGGGCACTTAGTGCAATGAACTTTCCTCTCAGGACTGCTTTCATAGTGTCCCATAAGTTTGAGTATGTTGTTTCTTCATTTTCATTGAATTCAAGGAAGACTTTAATTTCTTTCTTTATTTCTTCCTTAATCCAGCTATGGTTCAGTAGTTGACTGTTCAGTTTCCATGAGTTTGTAGGCTTTCTGGGGGTAGCATTGTTGTCGAATGCTAACTTTAATCCATGGTGATATGATAAGACACAGGTGGTTACTAATATTTTTTTCTAACTGTGGAAGTTTGCTCTGTTACCGAGTATGTGGTCAATTTTTGAGAAGGTTCCATGGGCTGCAGAGAAGAAGGTATATTCTTTCCTATTTGGGTGGAATATTCTATAGATGTCTGTTAAATCCAATTGATTCATTACCTCCATTAATTCTCTGATTTCTCTGTTAGGTTTCTGTCTGATTGACCTGTCCATTGGTGAGAGAGGAGCCTTTTATCTCACGGTGTATATTTAAAACCAGTAAAATAACAGTCCTGTTAGGCAGGGCCACATTTTACTCCAATCTATTTTGGTTGAACTACTGTAACTATAGCAATTTGGATTCATGATACGTTCGGTTCTGTATCCAGACTCTTGATTGCCTGGTCTGTAGACATAAAGAAATGACGATCAGGACATTTATGGAGCACCTAAAATTGATTACCTAGTTCCACATTGCTAATCTCAACTACTGTTGAAGTAGGAAACTTCTCAACCACTGTCCTGTCTCTCCCTTTCTGCACTGTGAATCTATCAGCTTCAAGCTTGACCTATGTACTTACCCTCTTCATCTATAATCATACACTGAAAGTAGGAGAGACTGGAGATCACTCATTAGCTGGTTTATTTTTCCTTCCCACTGACCAGTCAAGGTCCAGTCCTGAAGAAGTTGACGGACTATCTACCCAGCGCTGGGCAGCAGAGGCAGGATTAGGTTTTCAAAGCAATTCTCAATTACATAGTGTGAAGCAACAATATTACAAGCTTATAGTCTCCCATGCCAGGATGGCAGAGCCTCCCCCACTCTGCTGCCCATGGCCTTAAACTTCAGTCTAAGATCTAGCTATTGTCCAGTGTACCCCCTCCAGTGTACACAGTACATAGTTCCTACTTTTCTGGTCTGAAGGGAGAAGTCATGCTCCATATGCAAATCCTTTTATTGTTACTGCAATGAACAGTCACACTGCATGACTCAAACTGGTAATTTTAGAGCTCTGTGGGGAAGCATACTTGTAATCCAAAAATTTATGGTGGTTAGCCAAGAGAGGGCCAATGCCCTGTGGGGCTGCAGACAGGATTCAAGTCCACCTCAATCAGCACAGGGGACACTGAGTCACAACTGCTTTCCTAAGAGCTGAAAAATGCAGCTGTTCTAGAATTATTATAATCTCCAGGCACACAAGCTTGTGATCCCATAACAGCCCTTGAGCAGAAGGACAGAGGC
>CAWTZB010000015.1:0-170000 GCA_963919705.1 Alexandromys oeconomus | reverse complement strand
GCCCAGGACTTCCTTCTGAACACTGCTGCTGTAAATACAATTTAAAAAGGAAAACTAAAATTAAAATAAATAATCTGGGATTATCAAAGAAAAGAAGGGGGAAAACAGCATTTTCTTTCTTTCTTTCTTTTTTACTTTCTTTCTTTATTATTTTTTGAGGCACAGTTTCTCTGTGTAATAGCCATAACCATTCTGAAACTCACTTTATAGACCAGGCTGTCTTCTTGGTAACATTCTAGGGTTTTTTCTTATTTTCTATCTGTAAATCAACATTTCTTTTCTTTCTCTTTTGTTTGATTTATGTATTTTTTTGTTTGTTTTTTGTTTTGCTTTTCTTTGTTTCTTTGGAGCCTGTTCTTGAAACTGGCTCTTGTAAACCAGGCTGGCCTCAAGATCCTGGAGATTCGCTTGTGTCTGCCAGATATGGAGCTGGTCCCCTCTAATGCTTTCATCTTGGTCTTATGGGCTCCATGCTCTCAGTACTGCATGGAAAAAACTGCAGTGTGCAGCCCTTGTCTGTCATGCCAGCAGCACTCAGGAACTGGAAATACAAGGATCAGGAGATCATCTTCAGCAACACAGCAAATGTGAACCATCCTGGTGGGAAACAGACCCTCTAAAAAAAATCAATAAAATGACATGTTTACTTTTTCTGTCTGAAGTAAAAACATTCAAAACAAATCACTATGTCAGTATTGTTCCTGGAAATGATATCCAGTTGGGAATTTTTTAAATTATTCCACAGTGGTTTAATTTTCTCTGACTCAGTATTTAGTCTGAGAAGGGGGGCGAGTTTATACAAAAAGAATAACAGAAAGAGAAACCCAAGCAAGCAAGTGGTGACCATGGTGAAATGTCTTTGAAAGGAGACTTAGATGGCAGGGAACTGCCTTTACCACCATCCTTCCTCCCTCCCTCCCTCAGTCCCTCAGTCCTTCCCTCTCACCATGCCATAAATAGTCCTTTTGCTGAACAGTCAGACACATTCTTTGTTTTATTTTTTAATTTTTGAATTATGGGCAAAGTCAATTATTTGAACTCTTAGAATTATTATTATTTGTTGGGTTTTGGTTTTTCAACATAGGGTTTCCCTGTGTATCTTTTTATACCCTGGAACTCACTTTGTAAAGAAGATGGGCCTTGGACTCAAAGAGATCCAGCTGCCTCTGCCTCCTAGTGCTAGGATTAAAGGCATGTACTAAACACACTTTTTTTTTCAAAACAGGGTTTCTCCATGTCACCTTGCCTGTCATGAAACTCACACTGCAGAAGAAGGTAGCCTCAAACTCATAGCAATCTGCCTGCCTCTGCCTCCCCTGATCTCTGAGGTTTTTTATCATCTGTATCTATCTGTGTATCTGTCTATCTACCTATCTATTCATCTATCTATCAGTGTATCTATCTATCTATACATGTACCTGTCTATTCATTTAATACTTTACTTATTTATTTTTTGCTTTTTCAAGACAGGGTTTCTCTCTCACTTTGGAGTGTGTCCCCTAGAACTGGGAAAAAAGGATTGCAGCACCACCACCATCCAGCTAGATGTTTTTTTTTTAAATGGTAGGCAATGAGACCTATAAATTCCCTTAAAGGACTGAATTCACTGTGCGCCAGGAATTCTGTAGGGTTATGTTTTCCTTTGCTTGAGGGAATACTCTGCTTCTCTCTCTCTCCCTCTCCCACCCCCTCTCATTCTAGATCTCTATTTTGTCCCATTGATCATAGGAACATCTCTGTTTTCCTTGATTTTTTTTTTACTCAGTCTGTCTTCCACATTTCTTCCCCCACTCTCCTGTCACCCTAGACAGAAAGGTAAAGGTTTATGGTATTTTTCTTTATACATTAGTGTATTGTGTCAATGTGGAGAATCTGGCGACACTGATTTCGAATCGTGGTCTTTTAGAGGCTAGGAGTTTGAGAACAAAATGGACCTTGAAAATATGGCTCGTGGTGTCTATCATCTTGCCAAGGTCAGCACTCATCAAGGTGGTTACCAGAGGCAGCCTCCTAAAAGCTTCCATCTTGGCAAAGTCAACACCCATGCTGTCTGCAAAGGGCCTTCACTAAAATGTTTTGAACTGTGACCCTGCCCCCCTCGCACAAGATGGCCAGTCCCATAACTTGTGTGGGGCCAGACAGAGACAAAGGAAAGTTCAGGCCTCTGATCCTCTGGAGGTTGTCTGCGAACCTCCTGGGACAAGATTTGTTAAGACAAATGGATGTTATTATTACCACTGACCACCTGGTCTCTTATGATGATAAAACTGAGCAAGGTGTCATCAGGCTGACACCGGGATTCACCCCCAAAAGTAGAGGCCACTGTCCCCAGGGTCCCCCCATTAGGTAGGCACCTGGTAAGCTGGTATGGGTGGAGCAGTGGCCATTACCTGAACTTAAACTTAAGATACTCAAGGAAATCACCAGAAATCTGCTTATAGAAGGACAGGTAAGGCCCCCCCAGTAAGCCCCTGGAACAGCCTTATGTTTGTGATACATAAGCCTAATGGGATCTGGAGAATGTTACAGGACCTACAAGCAATCAATGACCATATGGAGCTAGCAGGGGCCCTTTAAGGGGCTTCCTTTGGGTCCCAGAAATCCCCTTCCAGTTTTACCTCACTGTAATCTGGTGTGGGACAATTGTCTATATTTTGTCAATTATGTCTTAAGTAAATGCTGATTGGTCAGTAGCCAAGCAGGAACTGGGCAGGACAGAAAACTCAGACAACAGAATGGTGCCCACATGGACAACTGCATCCACCACATAAAGCCTCCCTACATGGGTGTTAGAATCAAACCTCAGATTATCATCCCTAAGAAGAATATGTGCTGAGCAAATTACCAAGTCCCATAATACTTTTTTTCCAATTATCTAAAAGTCCTTCACAGGCTAACAACAGAACCTAAATAAGTAAACTAATTGAATGATCCTTGGGAACATGATGAATATATATATGTGTGTGTGTGTGTGTGTGTGTGTGTGTCTTCAATTTGGACAATAAATTGAATATAATGCAATTTATACCAGAAAATCTGATTCCAAAGCTGCATGTAAAGTGAAAATACTTAGGATGCTCAACGGGATTGTTAAAAAATAGTATACACATTGACAAAATGTGATTTCTATATTTACCACAAAAGCTATAATAGTTAAGAATGTGTACAATATTTATAAAAGAATTAAGGGGGTAGAGAGAACAAGCCAAGAACAAAAGCAGAAAAATACAGTCCACTTTTAATCAAAAGATTAAAGAAAGCTTGATGTGGGAGTCTTCTGTTTTGAGTTGATGTCATTGGTTAATAAAGAAACTGCCTTGGCCCTTGATAGGACAGAAAATTAGGTAGGCGGAGTAAACAGAACAAAATGCTGGGAGGAAGTGAGGCGATCGCCATGCCTCTCCTCTCTGAAGCAAACTTGAAGAAGCTCTGACCCAAGATGGACGTAGGCTAGAATCTTCCTAGTAAGACACCACCTCGTGGTGCTACACAGATTATTAGATATGGGTAAAAGCAAGATATGAGAGTTAGCCAAGAAGAGGCTAGATATAATGGGCCAGGCAGTGCTTCAATGAATACAATTTGTGTGTTGTTATTTCGGGGCATAAGCTAGCCAGGCGACCGGGAGCCGGGTGGGCAGGAATGCAGCCCACAGCTCCCTTCTACAGAAACTCGCCCAGGAAAACTGTGATCGTAACCAATGTTACCTAGCTACCTATGATACTATGTATATAGAAATTTAATAAGCACACACTTCACAACTCCCACAAAACTAACTCAAAGTGACCTTTAGACTATTATATTTCTTACCCTCCAGTTATTGATATTTCTTCCAAACAGAAAGGATTTTCCCTAGAGCCTACTATAGCTCTACAGCCCCTTATGCTCCATGGTTTCAGGAAAACCCAGCCCCAATGGTACCCAGTCACAAAACAATATAGAAAATAATTTAATGTCTGCTTTCTGCCACATGGATTATGGCACAAAATGTGGCATCTGCCCTAACCACCTGCCCATCATCATGCTAACCTGAGAAACCTCTGCAGCTCAGAAACTCCCTTTGGGCACTGGAACTGAACTTCCTGAATCACACCATTTATGGCTGTGGTAGCAGAAAGTTAAGAACATTCTAATCATATATTGGTGAAGGATGGTCCCCATCACCTCCTTACTACCACTTTCTAAACTATCTGTAACATTTATAAGACAACTGCAATGTTCAAGATTTGTAGAAACCAGACCTCCGACTTTCCAATCTGTCTTCCCACTGCACTCCAAAATCAGTGCCTGGATATGCACATTGGACAGTGATATTACCAGCATCTTAGCCTCTCATGCCAGGACAACAGAGCCTCCCACTACTCAGATAATTTACACTCAGCAAGGCTCATAAGTCCAGGGTCACTGCCCAGATCAACATATAAACCAAGAGAACCACAGTCTGGCCCATGGTTCATCCCATTCCCAGCAGCTCTAACAGCTCAGCAGACTTGCTCTGGGGTCAGTGGTCCTGATCTGTGGTCAAAGGCCCCCATACTCACCATGGCATGGATTGTGGTTTTCCTTAAGGCTCTCTACAGCAGAACAGTTGAATCTTATAAAGGAGAATCCTGGAAAGAACCTTCAAGCTACCTCCCACTGGTGCTCCTGATTGCTCAGCCTTCCCAGAGTTAGGACTACCCAACTGGGGCTACAGACATTAAGCATTTACCACACTGGGTGAACAGGAATCAAATGCCTCAGACAGCACATGCCATCACAGCTCTTCCCTTCTACCCGAAGTCACACAGGGACCTAGTCTGGTAAATGTGTAGCTTAGTAGAATCTTCCATTCTCCCAGAGTACATCCTGTTCCTTTTCTAAGACACGGGGTCCTTTGTGTCCACATCTAATTACACACTCAATGTCCAGACCAGCCAACCCTTTGCTTCATTGTGTTTGGCTGTAGGACCTCCCAGCAAACACAAGTCACATCCAAACAGTACCTGTTGTTAAACAAAAGGAGGCCATGGATTAGAAAACAATGAAGTGCCCATGGGAAGGCTTGGATGCAGGAAAAGTAGTAGAAATGATGTAACTATAATCCCAAAAATTACGATAAAAAGTTGAATCGGGCTTTACAGCCACGTGCTCCAGAGACAATGGATTTGTATTAAAGCACACCAAGTAACACTCACACCATTTCTCAGGTTATACATCTTAAACTGGGAAAACAGTCATGTTAGGCAATGCACACCATTTTATCCAGTTCTATTTTGATTGAACTAGCGTAACTACAGTTATTCGTTTTCACAAAAGTTCAGTTCTTTATCCAGATTCTTGCTTGTCTGTTCTGTGAACCTGAGAAATGGCCAGTCAGGACTTTTATTGATCATTTAAAATTGATTACCTCACTGCTCATTGCTAATTGTTGTATGGTTAATAAAAACCCAGAGACAGAAATTGGGGCTCAACCTGTGTTGCGGGAGGTCCTTCCGCCCCTCCAACCAATAGCTGCTGTGATACCAGCCCATTGGGGCGTGGTCTCTCTCCCTTTAAAAAAGCGGCTATTTCCTCTGCTCGCTCTCTTCACTTCCTGCTCCGCCGGAGACTAGACTCCCTTCCTGGTTGTGCAGATGGCTGTTGTCTGGGACGGTGATCTGTAAGTTTTCCCCTTTAAATAAATAACACCCTATTAATCATAACTCCAAACTGGTGTGGCCTTGTTCGTGACTTACGCCTTCATCTGGCGCCCGAACATTTGGCTTTTAGGACCTCTCCTTTCCCCGCTCGAGTTCGGCTTGGCACGAGCCCTCCCTTCCTTAGCCGCGGCCTGTGCCTTGTGGCGGCCGTGTAGCCTGTGCCTTGCGATGGCCATGTGGCCTGTGCCTTGTGGCAGCCTTGTAGTCTGTGCCTTGTGGGTGGAGCCAGCAGTTTAATATAAATTATCACGCACTGGCTTTTCTTGCTGCAGTTCTTTATATTTTTTTAGACACCTCAGATTGACTTCAAGTCCCCACGCACCCTATCATCTGCTTCCCCACGTGGATTTAAACTCCACAGGCCCGCGTAGTCTCTACCTGCATGGTTTACTCTTTTCTGAGTCGTTTTTTAAATCTCCCTTGCAAGTACAGCTCTTAAGTGGTGTGAACCAGAGCACGCGGTTGCCAGTTGCAGAAGCTGCAACCCCTCAGGGTGACTCTGTCATGTGGAGGCATACACAGCTTCCTGGTTACTCTTCTCTACCTCTGGATTCTGGGTTTATGGTACCCTGTATGCCGTTTTTTGTTTAGTTCGTGACTTAGGCCCCAGTGTTGAGTCCGAGATACATTCAGCCTTCAGGCCCATAATATCCAGAGAGGCAGGACGATCTCTGAGGCGGGGCGGTGGTGGCATATGCCTTTAATCCCAGCACTCGGGAGGCAGAGGCAGGTGGATCTCTGTGAGTTCGAGGCCGGCTAGGCAGTGGTGGTGCACGCCTTTAATCCCAGCACTTGGGAAGCAGAGTCAGGCGGATTTCTGAAGACCCTCAAACAGGAACCCGTTTTCGTCGAGACTTGGCAACAGCGCCACCTGCTGGATAATAGGCAATATGGCAGTTTTCATTTCCAACATGAATTTAACTGTTTGGGCTACCAATACAATGGGTCGTATCATGCAAGGTTTATATGACTATGAGGATAACTTAATTTACTGGCTACTAGGGTTTAGTATTCTTTTGCATATTCTATCATTTAGGAAGAATATGGCACTCCAAAGAACCATACTATCTTTACTAGAAACATATACAGGTCAGGAGAATCAGGATTTAAGAGAGACAATGATAAAAAGATTTGAAAAGATTGAAGAAATTATTGGAGCTGGTGAACAGAGTAAGGAGGCACAAGGACAGTATACAATGCCGCCACCAGCTATTAGAACTGGCTTACCCAGGGTTTTTGCTACATACCCTATACTTAATTCTGACAAAGGGTCAACTTCTAAAGGCTCAAGGGGAGTCAGAGAAGCTAGATGGACGCCAATAGCAATGAATGATCTAAAAGAAATTAAGCAGGCTATTGTTAATTTTGGTTTGCACAATGATTATGTAAAGGAAATGATAAGGACTTGGGCTTCTAATGCTACAGCTACCCCCTATGATTTCCATCAGTTAGTGTCTGCAGTTTTAGATAAGGGACCTTCCTTGATGTTTGGAATTTATTTCAGAGAAGAATCCAAACATATGGAACAGCAAGGAAGAGCAAAAGCTGTCGAGGTTTCCCAAGATCAAATTCTTGGTGCAGGAGAATATGCTGATCCACAGGTCCAAGCTCTTTATGATGATGAAGTACTGTGTCTATGTCACCAAGCAGCTTTAAATGCTTGGAATAGGATACAAGATCCAGCAAAAAGGGTTGAATCATATACCAGAATTAGGCAGGGACAGAGAGAACCCTTTATTGACTTTTTGCAAAGATTAATTAAGGCTCTGGACATAGGGGTAACAGACCCAGAATCTAGACGAATACTTCTTGAATCTCTAGCTTTTGAGAATGCAAATATAGAATGCAAAAAGATAATTGGGCCTTTAAAGTCTAGATCAGCACCTATGGATGAATGGATTCAGCATACGATGAATGTTGAGGCGTTTAGCTATAATGATGAATCTTGGGTAGGAGAAGCGGTTTCCACAGCAATGAGGAGACATCAAACTGCCAGGTGTTTTAATTGTGGTAAATTAGGACATCTGAAAAGGGATTGCAAGCACAGAATTTCTAGGAATAATATCTCCTCTGGGAATGACAAAAATAGGAGACCTAGGCCTTCAGGTATATGTAGGAGATGCGGTAAAGGCCGACATTGGTCCAACGAATGCAGGTCAACAACAGACAAACAAGGCAACCCGATACCGCCGGGAAACTCCTTGAGGGGCCTCTCGCAGGCCCCCAAGCCAACAGTGGCCCAGTCATTCCCAGTCACAGTGGAGAACGTGCCTCACCAAGAAAATTAAAAGCTCCAATTTCTGCTGTAAAAAGTAATACTGGTCTAAATGATGAATTATGCATGGAGAATGAGTCAAAAAACCCAGTAGGACAGATTAAACGTATATTTTGGCAGACTTCTATTAATGATCGAAGACCAAAGCTAAGAGTCTGTATAAATGGCACTTTTATTGAAGGCTTATTAGACACAGGTGCGGATGTAAGTATCATTACTCCAGTACCTTGGCATCCGAATTGGCCTCTTCAAGAGGTAGATGTTCAGTTTCTGGGAATTGGAACCCTATCTCGTGTAAAACAAAGCACAAGATGGGTTGAATGCATAGGGCCCGAAGGGCAAATAGGAAGACTAAGGCCATATATAGCCAATATTGCCATAAATCTATGGGTCCGTGACCTACTACAGCAATGGAATACCCAGATTAACATTCCGGTAGTTCCAGGAACTCATAATTCTAGGAAAGATATGATGAGGTATTATGGAAAAAGGTCACCAGCCATTCAGGCTGTACAAGAACATATAGCAAATACCAAACCTTTAGAGGTACCAACAGCCCTACCTTTAAAATGGCTAACTGAGAAGCCAATATGGATCAAACAGTGGCCTCTAGCTGAAGATAAATTGCAGGCATTGGAACAGCTGGTGCAAGAGCAACTAGATGCTCACCATATTGAAGAATCAACCAGCCCTTGGAATTCTCCTGTGTTTGTTGTAAAAAAGAAATCTGGTAAATGGAGAATGGTGACAGATTTAAGAGCTGTCAACAAGGTAATTCAACCTATGGGCCCACTACAATCTGGAATTCCTTTGCCTTCTCTATTACCAAAGGGATGGCCTCTTATAGTTATTGATTTGAAAGATTGTTTTTTCACTATACCGTTACAAGAAAAGGATAGAGAAAAATTTGCCTTCACAGTGCCTACTTATAATAATTCTCAGCCTAATAGGAGATATCAATGGACTGTCCTCCCATAGGGTATGCTCAATAGTCCTACATTGTGCCAATATTTTGTAAGTAAACCATTGGAAATAATTCGTAAACAATTCCCCAAGTCCATAATTTATCATTACATGGATGACATCTTATTATCTGATTCAAATAAAGATATTTTAGAAAGGATGTTTGAAGAAGTCAAGAAAGTCTTGCCTAAGTGGGGATTACAAATTGCCCCTGAAAAGATTCAAAGAGGAAATTCTATTAATTACCTAGGTTACAGAATAGGGTTAGAGAAAATTAAAACGCAAAAGGCACAAATTAGGAGAGATGGGTTAAAGACTCTTAATGACTTCCAAAGATTGTTAGGAGACATTTCCAGTCTACGACCAGCTGTTGGGATAACACCTGATCTAATAGTTCATTTCAACAAAACCTTAGATGGTGATAAAGATTTGAATAGTCCAAGAAAACTGACAGCTGAAGCAGAAAAGGAACTGACAATGATTGAGGAAAAATTACAGGAGGCACATGTCGATAGGGTGAACCCAAATCTTAGCTGCATCCTAGTCATATTGCCTTCCAGAATTTCTCCTACAGCGATTCTAATGCAGAGGGAAGATATTATTTTAGAGTGGATATTTATACCTAATAAACCAAGTAAAAAATTAAAAACTTATGTGGAAAAAGTCTCTGAGTTAATTATAAAAGGTAAGCTGAGACTTTGTCAACTAGCAGGTATAGACCCAGCAGAAATTATAGTGCCTTTTACTACTGAAGAAATAAAAAAGTTATGGGAAGACAATGAACCATGGCAAAGAGCTTGTGCTAATTTTTTGGGAGAAATTAATAGCAACTATCCCAAAAGTGGAAGACTTAACCTCATAAAGAGAACTTCTTGGATTCTTCCTAGAATTGTACATGATGCTCCAATAACTGGAGCCCATACGTTCTATACTGATGCGAATAAATCAGGGAAAGCAGGTTACAAGTCAGATGAATTGAGTAAGGTGGAACAAAGCCCTTATAATTCTGTCCAGAAGGCAGAATTATATGCCATTCTTATGGTGCTAAGGGATTTTAAAGAACCTCTTAATATAGTTACAGATTCACAATATGCAGAAAGAGTTATTTTACATATTGAAACTGCTGAATTTATACCTGATGATACAGAACTAACCTCATTGTTTATCCAGGTTCAAGATTTGATCAGGAACAGGCTTTGCCCTATGTACATAACACACATCCGATCCCATATGGGTCTGCCAGGTCCTCTAGCACAAGGTAATGCAGAAATTGATCAATTATTGATTGGTAGTGTGCTACAAGCCTCTGAATTTCATAAAAAACATCATGTTAATAGCAAAGGTTTGAAGAAAGAGTTTTCTATCACACGGCAACAAGCTAAGGAGATTGTAAAGAAATGTCCTACTTGCTCTTTCTATAACCAAACGCCACTGCCTGCAGGGGCTAATCCAAAGGGCACCCAAAGGAATGAAATCTGGCAGATGGATGTGTTTCACTTTGCAGAATTTGGCAAATTAAAATATGTTCATCACACCATTGACACTTATTCAGGCTTTCAGTGGGCAACTGCCTTAAGTTCAGAAAAAGCTGATTCAGCAATCACTCATTTATTAGAAGTCATGGCTATCATGGGTATACCTACACAAATAAAGACAGATAATGGTCCTGCTTATGCCTCTAGGAAAATGAAACGGTTTTTTGATTATTACAATATCAAGCATGTAACAGGTATACCATACAATCCTACAGGTCAAGCAGTCATAGAAAGATCAAATCGAACTATAAAAGATATGTTGAATAAACAGAAAGGGGTGGAAAACACCCCCAGAAATAGGTTACATAATGCTTTGTTAACCTTGAATTTTCTTAACGCTAATGAGAAGGGGACAACGGCTGCAGAAAGACATTGGATAATGGAAAAGTCTATTGAACTAAATCAACCAGTTTATTTCAAGGATGTGCTGACCTCACAATGGAAGCCAGGAGATGTGCTGCGTTGGGGAAGGGGTTTTGCTCTTATCTCCACAGGTGAGGAACAATTGTGGATACCGTCAAAATTAATAAAGGTTCGGTATGAAGAAGAAAAGCCATTTGGAAAAGATAAATAACAATTCATTCACAAGGATGGCGAGCATACTGATGGTAAGGAATACAGATAGGTGGGGGGCAGGGTTCTTTTTTTTTATCTCCACAGGAAAATACTGATCTTCAAAGAATTTAAGGGACCCTGAATATTTAATAACTGATGGATGGAAAATAGTTACGATCAACAATAACATTCAATACATTCTGTAAGTATTGATTTTTTACATATTTATATATATATTTTCTTTTTTCTCTTTGAACGCTTCTTTATAAAAATGTAGAGCTGGTTTTAGAGTTGGACTATGGCTCAGTCCCTCTTCAATTCCAAGCCTGCTGATAAGAGTTATATCAGAGTTTCTGTCTCAGATCAGGAGCCATGAAATGGGACAGAATGAGGATAATCATATACTTGATAAACTTTCTTTGCTTTTCCTCATATCTGTGTCTTTCTTTATATGTCAGAATATGTCCTTGTTGTTAATGTTTAAATTTCCCATAACAAGCAACAAATTTCCCTACAGTAATTTTTGAAGTTTCCAGGATGAAGATGGGGCCCCACAACATCAACTCAACCTGGTTTTTATGACGTCATGAATATTTTTTTTCTTTTTCTCTTTTTTACGCGCTAGTATGAAACCTGTTTTTTGGTACCAACTGCACAAGACAATTTCGAATGGTGCACATTTTTGACAACACTCTGGCTGGGCCTTCTCAAAGCGCTCAGGGACTAGTTATACTTTTCTTAGGTCAAATGTTAATTTGGGAATTTTACCATCATTTGCTTCACAGGAGCCCCTAAGGAGAACATCGCCCCCATGTCAGCTTGAAGCAATCTTAGAGGACGACGTCCCCTCTCCCAACAGAGTTTGCCTTCAGGGTTAGGGACATCTTTTAGTCGTTGGTTTGGGGTTGAGGGGATGGGGAAAAGTTTTATGGAATTAGGGGTATGTTCAAAAAAAAAGGGGGGGGGATTAACTGGTTTGATGGGATGATTGGTATTTGTGAGTTACTGTTTTTAGAAAACTGTATTGGTACTGTTTCCTGTATATTGACATATTGAATATTGAATGTGAGTGTTCCTACCTCTATTTTTGTATAAGAGTATGCTTATATTGTATTGATACATCTACCATATCACAATGTACATTTCTACCTCTGATACTATTTATGTAATAACATTGTTTACATTTGATATGTAATGACATTGTTTACAGATGAAGATCATTGTCTCCATATATTGCACAGTTGTTTATTGTCTTAGTCTTTAAGTTAGATAGATATTGAGAATTATATAGATTAATAGTCATCTAAGTTTGTCATTTATAATTAGACTAATCAGGTTCTTTAGATATATAGAGATTATACTCAGTATAGATAGATAATCTTCAACCTCTTTGAAGAGCTGTAGAATATGGCCTTTAATCTAACTCAGAGTTTTATGGTAGTGAGACACAATTGCTCCTGGCAACACCGCTCTATTCCCGAGAGAATGTTGAGCACCAAAGACACTCCACCTGGAGCCTTTCATTTTGGCAGAACTGGCCTTGGGGCAAAGAAATGCCCATACCTCAACAACTGACAGAGATACAGAGCGTGCATCAATAAATAAAACAGGACTGTCATATCCTGCCAAGACAGGGTAAGATAGTTTTGAAAAGTTGCTTGCCTTTGAAAATAGTATGTCAGTTATGTTAGGCCTTAGCCAAAGTTGGTTGCTTCAACGCTGCAAACATGACTTTGGGTGATTGCCCAGGTAGCTAGTTGCCTCTGTGATTTGTTGCATGTTTTGGAAGTTGTTTTACTGAACTTCCTAATTACCCAGTTAACATTATTTCCCTTCTCAGATCTTTGATGGGGTTGAAGACTATATAAATGTAGTTACCTTTTTCTCACGACTTGGCCAAGTTATTTATTATACAAGACCTAAGCTAGTTAGAATAGTATATTTGTACTTATTGTATATAATTTCATAGTAGGTTTAGAACTCTCTTACTTAAACAAAAGGGGGAGGTGTTGCGGGAAATCCTTCCGCCCCTCCAACCAATAGCTGCTGTGATACCCGCCCATTGGGGCGTGGTCTCTCTCCCTTTAAAAAAGCGGCTATTTCCTCTGCTCGCTCTCTTCACTTCCTGCTCCGCTGGAGACTAGACTCCCTTCCTGGTTGTGCAGATGGCTGTTGTCTGGGACGGTGATCTGTAAGTTTTCCCCTTTAAATAAATAACACCCTATTAATCATAACTCCAAACTGGTGTGGCCTTGTTCGTGACTTATGCCTTCAAACCTGAAGGTCAGAAAAGTAAAATAGGCAGCTACTAGCTCTTACCTCTACTTCAGTTCAAAATGGAAATCCTGTCTCCATGAATCTTAGAATGAGACTGTGTGGGATCTATTTCCTCCCATTTTATATTCCTCTCTAGGTCTGGGATGAAAGGTGTGCACCACTGGGATTAAAGGCATGCACCAACCTGTTTCTATGGCAACTAGTGTGGCTACTGGGATTAAAGGTGTGTGTTACCACTGCCTAGTCTGTAAGGTAGGCCAGTGGGGCTGTTTTACTTTCTGATCTTCAGACAAGCTTTATCTATTTATTGAAATACAAATGAAATCTCACTACAGTGAGTTCGAAACCAGCCTGGTCTACAAGAGCTAGTTCCAGGGCAGGCTCCAAAACCACAGAGAAACCCTGTCTCGAAAAAAAAAAAAAAAGAAAGAAAGAAATATCACTACAGCTAATATCAACTACTTGCAAAGCAGGAAAACTTTCACCTTCCTTCTTGCCTCTCCCTTTCTGTGCTATGACTATACCTGCTTTATAGTTTGTCAGTGAACTCAATTCTTACACATGTCTCTTTTCATTTGTTAAGCTTCCCCAAAAAGCCAGAGAAGTTGGAGGACACTCACTCATTGGTCTATATTTCCTTTGTACAGACCAGTCAAGGCCTAGACTGGAAGGAGATGCAGGACTGTCTTTCCAGTCCTGTGCAGTAGAGGAAGGATTAAATGTTCAAAGAAATTCTCAATAAGTGTAAGGCAAACCTGAGATACAGGAGACAATGATCTAAACCAGTTGTCCTCAACCTTCCGAATGCTTTGACCCTTTAATATAGTTCCTCATGTTGTGGTGACCACACCCCAACTATAAAATTATTTTCACTGTTACTTTATAACTGTAATTTTGCTACTGTTATGAATTGTAATATAAATATCTATGCTTTTCAATAGTCTTAAGTAACTCACTTGATAGGTCATTTGATCCCTCAAAGGGAGCCTTAGTCCCCCCATGTTAAGAGCCACTGCTCTAAAGTGATACAAATAAATAAATAGATAGCAATAAAGGAAAAAATGGAATAAAATTCTTAATGACCAGGAAACACTGGGAAACAGAAATTAGAGCAGTAATGCATTAAAGAAAATGAAATTTTAAAAATGATACTAATAATTGACTTTTTAAAACAATAAAATAACGAGAAGTACACTTACCTATACTGACTATGAAAAAGACTAAGCACTTCTTTGGTAGAGAAAATGCTATTAGTAAGACATTATACGACTTTGTCCTGTATGGAACTGTCAGCTGCTTCCTGTTGTAAACTGACACACCAATGACCTGAGTCTCAACCTCTGAGCTGACTTGTCTGTGTCAACCAGGACTGCACACATCTGCGTAGAAGAGTTCCCTAACTGAAAAGTGAATACTCAGTAGTTCAAGCAAGCTATCCCCCTAAATTGTACACCTACCAATTTTGTCTGCCTTCATGAACATGGAAGCAATTAATACAAAAAATTAAATTTCATAGAAAGTCACTCACCCTGCCCTATCAGACCCTTCTTTATGATGGAGACCTCTTTAGCTCACTGCCTTAAACTGCAGTCTGTGAGCTACCTAGCTACCACCTAGTCTGTTTCCCCTTGTGGTGTACACAGTACACCGTACCCCCTCTTCAGGTCTGAAGGGAGAAGCCATGCTCCACATGCAAATCCTTTCCCTGTTACTGCAATGAACAGTCCACTATGTGACTCAAACTGGTAATTTTAGAACTCTGTGGTGCTACAGACCAAGAATTTAAAGGGTTCCAGAATGGGTTCAAGTCCACCTCAATCTACATAGGAAACTGACTCAAAACCACTTTTCAAGAAAACATTTGGAATCGCAGCTCTTCTAGAATTAATATATCTTCATGGCACATGGGACTTAATGTTGGTTGTGACTGTTTAATGGCCCTTTAAGCACCATGTTAGAAGCCTTTGATGGAGAGGTGGGCTTTTTAGCTGGTTGTAAATCCGGTTTATCTTGTTGTTATGGGAATCATTTCTTAATGGCCAGCTAATTCTGGTGAACAAACACATCTTATCATACTAAACTCTAACAGACATGGTTAGCTACTACTTTGGGGTATTTGGGATGCAGCACTCCCTTAATTTACTTCTAGTTTTGACTTACTGGCTCCTAAGAATTGTTGAATTCTTATACCATTAATTTTATTACCATCAATTCTACTGTTCCACATCACAGTTTAGCAGTGGAGTGCTACTCTACACAGGAGACACTGTTTACACGTTCCATAGAATTAACTCCAGACAGATCCTAAACCTAAATGTTAAAAATGTAGAACTTCTGGAAGATACTAGAGAGACCAGGGCTCTCCGAGTTTGGCGAATCTGCCTCCTTTACATCAACAAAACTTTTCCTAAGCGCAGTCCCGCTCCCAATGCCCTGCACAGATGCAGCCCATGGAGTGAAGGTAAACAGGCTGCTGGCCAGTCCCTGGGACGGACCACGCAGAAGCATGCCCCATTCTGCGCCTGGCCACTTATTCCCACCAAGGTGGGGAAGGACCCATCAAACCGGCTCCTGCGGTCCAGCAGGCCACTCTATCCACTCTGGGGGAAGCGGCCACTCATTCACCATGACAGGCCACTCTTCCCACTCCTTCCAGTCTGGGGACAGCAGCTGCTCACTCACCATGGCGCGGTTGCCAAGCTTGCCCGCACTCTCCTACAGGGAAGCCCACAGTTTAGCACACCAGACAACTTCCTACTCCCTCAGCAGAGGATTAGAGCCTGGAGCCCTTAAGAATCCTCCTTTCTGACAGTCGAGTCCATGGGAGGTTCTGATTGGCTAGTGAAGTATGAATGACTGGACCCAGTGAGCTGAAGGAACACAATGCAGGGGGTTTCCCTCCATCCCAGATTGGCTGGAGATCTGTGCCAAATTCAACAGTAGGTCCCTGGCTAATGTAAATAACTGAATTCAGTTTTAAAAGGAAGAATACAAATTCAGAAGGAGGCTAAAAAGACAACGTTGCACAGAGAGCACAGGGTAACTCAAGAATATTATCGTCAAGGTCCACATTGACGTTGGTGCTGATAACCACAGTTATCAGTATGGAAAAGGTTGGGTTCTCCTCACAGCTGCTGAGTGCTAGGATTACAAGAATGGAGCAGCTCACTCCAATTATGCAGCACTAAAAATGTAACCCAGGGCTTCCCCTCACCCTCATCAGTCAGGTCTCCAGTACTGCTGTACTTTTTTTTGTTTGTTTGTTTGTCTGTTTTCTTTTGTTTGTTTGTTTTATTCCAAATTAATTATATTTGTTTTTTAATTCTACTTCTCTTTCTTTCTTTCTCTCTTTCTTTCTTTCTTTCTTTCTTTCTTTCTCTTTTATGCCTACCCACTCTAGAAAACCCAATGGCTCTGCTTCTCTGGGCCCCTGTACTTATGTGAGTGAAGCTACACACAGAATTAAAAATAATAAAAATTAAAACGATCAGTTAACGTGGCATTTAAAAAGTAAATAAAAGCAAAGGAAAACTACTGGGAGTGGTATGAGGCATCCAGTGGTGTTGGGTCCGGAACTGAGTTTGTCTAGGGCGACCCTACAACTTCTATCCTCAGCAGTGCATAAAGTGTGGTGTTGCCACAGCACACAGAACAAAGCCTTGGGGGTAGGGATAGAATGAGAAGAAGCCTAGGTACTGAATTAAAGTCTGCCTGTCTGTCTTCTTTTCTCAGGATTTCTCTATGTAGCCCTGGCTGTTCTAGAACTCACTCTGTAGCCCTCCAACACTCAGCCTCAGCCTCCAGAATGTGGAGAACACAGGTCTGAGTGATCACCAGTGGCTAAACTCGGGAATCCGTTGGTGCTCTGCCATACGGTCTCCATGACCTCCTGTTTTTTTTGTTTGTTTGTTTGTTTGGTTGGTTGGTTTTGTTTTGTGTTCTGCTGGTTTTTTTACTATCTGTAAATCCACATTTCTTGCCGGGTGGCAGTGGTGTGTGCCTTTAATCCCAGCACTTGGGAGACAGAGCCAGGGGGATCTCTGTGAACTCCAGGCCAGCCTGGTGGTGAGTGAGTTCCAAAACAGCCAGGGTGACACAGAGAGGCCCTGTCCTGAAAAACCATAATACAAGCAAAAACAAACAACTAACTAAGTGTATAATAAAGTAACAGAACAAGAAATTAAAAACAGAGTGGAAAACCTTCCTGGAGTTTCAGAAATAAAAGGAAGCCTGATGTGGTGGTACACACCTTGAAACCCATCATTCAGGAGACAGAGGCAGGTGGACCTCTGTGAATTGGAGGCTGGTCTGATCCAGCTAGTAATTTCCCAGGCCATGTAGATAGGTCCCAGTCCTAACTAATTCACTGAATAAAAAAATCTATAAACACGGAATCAAACAAACAAAGGAAGGCAGTACTGGGGGCCTGGCTTATTGGGAAGGAGGGAGCCCTGGCCTAAGTGCCCAAAGTTCTTGGTTCTGTCATCTGTATTGCATAAAACTTGGTGTGCTGGTCAATATCTGCAACCCCCAACACTCAGGCACTGGAAATAAGCAGATGGGGTGGGGAGAAGCTGCTTCCTTCCATGCTGCTTTCCAAAGTCAGCTCTTTTCAGCTTTCTGAGGGAACTCCATGCTCATGTGTCTTTCTAGCTTACTTGATTTTACTTCACTTTTTAATTAGATTTCATTTTATCTAGTAGCCAGCAAGCCCTATAAATTATTCTCCAGTTCCAAGGGACCTGACACCTTCACACAGTCAAAACAGCAATGCACATGAAAAGAAATTAATCTAAAAATAAACCATAAATTTAATTGACTTGGAATAAAAATAACAAATGAGAGACAGCAGTCCTATGAATCTGGCATATAACCTAGGGTGTCTGGAGCCCTGGATTCTATCCTCTCGGTACTGCAAAAACTGGATGTGCTGGCCCATGCCTGTAATCCCAGCATTCAGGAGCTAGAAAATCGAGGACCAGCTTCCCACCCCACCCCACAGCAGTTGTTGGAATATGTGCTCTACTGTACTGAATCCAGTGTTTCTAATGCTCATTTCTCTGACACACCCCACAAAAAGGTTTATTCGGGTATGGTATCCAAGAACCCACACAAGTCTAGGTACAAGAAATAAATAAGTAATATCTCTCTGTAACACAAAAATAGGGTAGGCACCTTGAGAGAGGCCAGAGACATTGGAGTGGACAGGCACAGATAAATAAAGATAAGTAATACAGTTAAAATAAAACAGATAAGTACACACATGAATATAATTAACTTGGAATAAAACAAACACGAGACAGCCGTGCTGGGGATCTCACTTATGAAGGATGGGATAAGCCCTGGTCTAGGGTACCCCCAAGCCCTGGGATCCAGGCAGCTTCATGCCATTCAAGTCTCTTTTTAATTTTATTTATTAAAAAAGAAAAAGAAATACTCACTTTGCAATCAGCATCTAGGCTTCTTCTCATGCTGCCCCAAGTCCCAACAACCACCAGAACTTGCTTTGTTCTGTGTACTGGAAATAAAAGTGTGCACCGCAGTGTACACACACACTGCTGAGAACAGAACTCTAAATTAGCTTGGCTTTTCAACCTAACACCTGAAGCTTCATTCCATCCCCAGCCCCTTTGCTTGTATCGCTCTGTCTCTCTGTTTCTCTCTCTCATCTATCATCTATCTATCATCTATCTATCTATCTATCTATCTATCTATCTATCTATCTATCTATCTATTATTTTTTAATGTCAGGTTAATGTTTTTAATTGTGTAGGGAGGCCAGAGTTAGGAGGAAATAATAGATGAATGAATTAATAAATAAATAAGTAAAGATGATAGATGATAGATAGATAGATAGATAGATAGATAGACGATAGATAGATGATAGATAGATAGATAGATAGATGATAGATAGAATAGATGGATAGATAGACAGATAGATGATAAATAGATGGATAGATAGACAGACAGATAGATGATAAATAGATAGATGATAGATAAATAGACAGACAGATAGGTGGATAGATAGATAGAGAGATAGATAGATAAATAGTTAGATGATAGATATAGATAGGCAGATAGATGTAGATAGACAGACAGACACACAAACAAATATATAGATGATAGACATAGGTGGATGGATAGAGGGATGAATGGATGGACAGACAGACGGATTAGATAGATAGATAGATAGATAGATAGATAGATAGATAGATGATAGATAGATAGATAGACAGACAGACAGACAGACAGACAGACAGACAATAGATAGATAGATAGGAAAAGTAAATGTAACTAGGTGGTGGTGATGTACACTTTTAATCCCAGCACTTGGAAGGCAGAGGTTGGTGGGTCTCTGTGAGTTACAGGCCAACCTGATCTACAGAGCAAGTTCTAGGACAGCCAGGACTACATAGTGAAACCCTGTCACAAAAAAAATAGGAGAGGAAATGTAAAAGTAAAATTAAATAATTAGACATAAACACACAAAAATA
This sequence comes from Alexandromys oeconomus, assembly GCA_963919705.1. Classification (NCBI taxonomy): domain Eukaryota; kingdom Metazoa; phylum Chordata; class Mammalia; order Rodentia; family Cricetidae; genus Alexandromys; species Alexandromys oeconomus. The sequence goes on along the minus strand of CAWTZB010000015.1, from coordinate 150,220 downwards.
TAATTATCTTGAAATGAAACAAATATCCACTGCTTCACCAGACTTTCTTTTTTTCTTTAACCCCAGGAAGGTTTTGTATGTATGTTTGTTTGTTTGTTTGTTTAAATAACTTTTTCTGTTACCTTTATTGTACATTGGCTTCACCAAGGTTGAATGATGGAGGAAGGTCATTGGTTAATTAATAAAGAAACTGCTTGGCCTGATAGGTTAGAACATAGGTGGGAGGAGTAAACAGAACAGAATGCTGGGAGGAAGAGGAAGGGAGCTCAGACGCCATGCCTCTGCTCTCCAGGGCAGATACGATGAAGCAAGCCGCCAGGTCAGACATGCTGAATGTTTCCCGGTAAGACTGGTGCTAAACAGATTACTAAACATGGGTTAGGCAAGATTAGTCACCACCTCGTGGTGCTACACACATTAATAGAAATGGGCCAAGCAGTGTTTATATGAATACAGTTTGTGTGTTATTTTGGAGCATAAGCTAGCCAGGCGGCTGGGAGCTGGGTGGCAGGAACACAGCCCCACAGCTCATTCAACAGAGGTCATTGATGTAATGACTGGGCCCCTGGACATTCACTGCTCTGGCCCTTTCTCCAAGGCTCTCCTCCTTGTTTTCAGTTTTCCAAGACAGGTTTTCTCTTTGCAGCCCTGACTGTACTGGCACTCAATTTGAAGACCAGGCTGATCACCAACTCAGGATCTTCTTTTCTCCAGAGTGCTGACATTAAAGGTGTGTGCCAAAACTCCCTGCTCCAAACTTTTCTGATGTTTACCCTTTATACAGTGACTCTGCTAGACTTCAACCACATTTCCTGCCCCATGGCTACCTGAATGTCCTCCAGGCTGCCTCAGTTTCCCTCCCCTGTCTGCCGCAGTGCCCCCAAGCCCATTCCCACCCTTGCCTCAGCACTCCTCCACCTGCAACAGTCTACCTCAGGCTGCATGGGAGTCCCCTCTGGCTGCCTAACTGTTCCCCAATGCTGCTATGGTACTCCCGTTGATGAAAACATGTCCCACCCCTGAGTGCCTCAGTAAGCACCATGCTGCTTTGGTGTCCCCCGTGTAGTCCCCCAGGCTGCCTAGTGCCTCCCGCCAGCTACCTCAGTTTCCCCCACCCCAGCCACGTTGGTGCCCCCCAGCTCCCTCTTGTCTCTCCCAGCTGCCTTAGTGTCCCTGAGACTACTTCAGTGCCAATCATCTCCCCTGGTATTCTCCTGGCTACCTCGGTGTCTCCCAGGTTGTCTTGGTGTTACACTCCACTCACTTGGTGTCTTCCCTAATTGCCATATTTTCCTCCAGGCTGCCTTAGTGTGCCCCCAGTGACCCTCTTTAGCAGACCACAGGCTACTTTGGCATTTCTCCCAAGTCCCTCAGTGTACTGCAGGATTCCTGAGTCCCTGATGCTGCCTCAGTGCCTCCTGGGAACCTCCACGTCTCACCAGATGCCAGTGTTCCATACCAAATGCCTCAGTACCAGCTTCCCTACCCCTCAGTTGCCTTCGTGTTTCCCCCACTGTGATGGGGGAAGCTTTGTTCACCAATCATCTTTAAGAAGTGGAACCTAGTTAAGGCATGGCTACCTGGAGCCCAGGAAGAAAAACTGGGGCAGACCAGGTGCTCGCTCTCTCTGGGTGTTTCCTGTGGGACACAGTGGAACATGGGCTTCTCATTCTTGTGGCATGAGTCTCCCCTTATAATAAGTAAAAATATAATTGTTTATCTTTAAGCAGGCCTGTTTTTTTTCCGAAATTGAGTTAACTTCTACAGCTGGCGCCTGGTTTGTGGGGCCACTTGAGTCTCTGGTGGCTCTGGTCAGCCACAGGGCTGTGCTGATTTGGGCATAGAATTCCCTCACAGTGGCCCCAAAGTCAACCATTTCGGCTAATCAGGGCCACTGTGAGGGAATTCTACGCCCAAATCAGCACATTAGCCGAAATGGTTGACTTTGGGGTCCGGTTTTGTTTCCAAATTCTGGCTACTACAAATAATACTGCTATAAACACAGTTGAGCAAATGTCCTTGTGATATGAGTGTTTATTCTTTGGGTATACAACCAAAAGTAGTATTGTTGGGTCTTGAGATAGAATGATTCCCAATATTCTGAGAAACAGTCGGTGATTTCCAAAGTGGCTGTACAAGTCTGCACTTCCACCAGCAATGGAGGAATGTTCCCCTTACTCCTCATCCTCTCCAGCTTAAGCTATCATTGGTGTTTTTGATCTTAGCCATTCTGACTGACTTAAGATAGAAACGCAGAGTTGTTTTCATTGCATTTCCCTGATGGCCTAGGATGTTGAGCATTTCCTTAAACGTCTGTTGGTCATTTACAATTCTTCAGTTGAGAATTCTGTTTAGATCTGTGCACCATTTTTTGATTAGAATATTTGGTAATTTGTTGTTTAGTCTCTTGAATATTTTATGTATTTTGAAGACCAGTCCTCTGTCCAATGTGGGGGTTAGTGAAGACCTTTTCTAATCTGTAGGCCGACATTTTGTCTCAGTGACAGTGTTGTTTGCCTTACAGGAGATGCTCAGCTTCAGGAGGTGCCATTAATTAACTGTTGTTCTCAGTGTCTGTGTTACTGGTGTTATATTTAGGAGGTGGTCTCCTGTGCCCGGGCATTCAAGGCTACTTCCCACTTTCTCTTCAATGAAGTTCAGTGTGGCTAGATTTATGTTGAGGTCTTTGATCAATTTGGAGTTGAGTTCCATGCATGGGGATAGATATGAACCTATTTGCATTCTTCTACATATTGACATCCAGTTATGCCAGCACCATTTGCTGAAGGTGCCTTCTTTTTTTCCACTGAATCATTTCAGCTTCTTTGTCAGATATCAGGTGTTCATAAGTGTGTGGCTTAGTATCAGTCTTTAATTCAATTCCATTGAATCAAATCTATCTGCTTTTGTAAAAAGCATCTGTAAAAATTGCCATTTTTACTGTGTTGATCTTACCTATTTAAGAGCATAGATGATCTCTCTGTTTCTTGATGTCTTCTCAATTTCTTTCTTCAAAGACTTAACGTTCTTGGCATATAGGTCTTTCAGTTCTTTGGTTAGTGTTATCCCAGGATATTTTGTGTTATGTGTGGCTGTTATAAATGGTGATGTTCTTGATTTCTTTCTCAGCCCCTTTAATGTTTGTATATAGTAGGGCTATTAATTTTTTGAGTTGATCTTGTATCCTGCCACATTACTGAAGGTATTTAACAGCTGCAGGAGTTCCCTTGTAGAATTTCTGGAGTTACTTATGCATACTATCATACCATTGCAAATAGCAAAGGTTTGATTTATTCCTTCCAATTTGTATCCTTTTGATCTTTTGTTGTCTCATTGCTCTAGCTAGTACTTCAAGTACTATGTTAAATAGATAAAATTTGCATGGATGGAACTAGAAAAAAACTGTCCTGAGTGAGGTAACCTAGACCCAGATAGACAAACATGGTAGGTACTCATTAGGGAATACTAGATGTAAAGCAAAGAAAAAATAGCCTAAAGTACATAATCCCAGAGAAACTGGGTAAAAAAGAGAAGCTTAAGAGAGATATACATGGATCACCCTGGGAAGAGGAAACAGACAAGATTTTCTGAGAAACTTGGAGTCAGGGATGGGGGGAGAAGGGAAGGTAAAAGGGGAAAAGTAGGGAGAAAAAGAGGAGAAGGAGATGAGGAAAGAGTATGCTCAATAAGGGGGGAGGACAAAGAGAGAGAGAAAACAAAGAGCTATCTTGATTGAGGAAGCCATTAAAGGGCTAGCGAGAAGCATGGCACTAGGGAAATTCCCAGGAATCCACAAGGATGACCCCAGCTAAGACTCTAAGCAACAGTAGAGAGGATGCCTAAACTGGACATTCCTTGTAATAAGATTGGTGACTACTTAATTGTCATCATAGAACCTTGATCCAAGCAACTGAAGGAAGCAGATACAGAGATCCACAGATAAACACTGGGCCAAACTTCTGGAGACCAGTCAAAGAGAGGGAGGAGTGGTAATATGAGCAGAAGGGTCAAGACCATGATGATGATACCCACAGAAACAGCTGACTTGAGCTAGTGAGAACTCACTGACTCTAGACCAATAACAATGGAACCTGCATTGGACCAAACTAGGCCCACTGAATGTGGAGAACAGTTGTGAGGCTTGGGCAGTCTATGGGGCCACTGGCAGTAGGACCAGGATTTATTCCTATTGCTTAAATTGGCATCTTAGAACACATTCTCTTTGGAAGGATACCTTGCTCAACCTAGATATAGCGGGGAGGACCGTGTTCCTGCCTCAAAGTGATCTGTTAGACTTTGTTGACTCCCCTTGGGATGTCTTACCATTTCTGAGGAGTAGATGGGGTAAGTGGTGTGGGGAAAGGGTGGGTCAGGAGGAGGGGAAGAAGTATGAACAGGAATAGCTATATAAAGAAAATATTGTATTTTAAAAATTCTTGCACACTATGAAATTAAAAAAAGATAAAAAACGATGTTTTCCTAAAATTGACAGAGCCAAAGGGCTTCCGATATAATCTTTTATTTTGTCTGTTATCGATAGAGATAGAACATATACTCAAGATATTTGGATACATATTGGATAGAGAAGCAGAGAGGGAATTCTGAGAAACTTCACCTTTTACGATAGCCACAAATAACATAAAGTATCTTGGGGTAACTCTAGCCAAGGAAGTGAAAGATCTATTTGACAAGAACTTTAAGGCATTGAAGAAATAAATTGAAGAGGACACCAGAAAACGGAAGGATCTCCCATGCTCTTGGATTGGGAGTATAAACATAGTAAAAATGGCAATTCTACCAAAGGCAATCTACAGATTCAATGCAATCCCCATCAAGGTCCCATCAAAATTCTTCACAGATCTTGAAATCTTTATATGGAAAAACAAAAAACCTAGGATAGCCAAAACAATCTTAGACAATAAAGGAACTCCTGGAGGCATTACCATCCCTGACTTCAAACTCTATTACAGAGCTACAGTATTGAAAACAGCTTGTTATTGGCATAAAAACAGAGAAGTCGACCAATGAAATTGAATAGAAGACCCGGATTTTAACCCATAAACCTATGATCACCTGATTTTCGATAAAGGAGCTAAAAGTATACAATGGAAGAAAGAAAGCATCTTCAACAAATGGTGCTGACATAATTGGATGTCAACCTGTAGAAGAATGAAAATAGATCAATTTCTATCACCATGCACAAAACTCAAGTCCAAATGGATTAAAGACTTCAATATCAATCTGATCACACTGAACCTGGCAGAAGAGAAAGTGGGAAGTACTCTACAACATATGGGCACAGGAGACCACTTCCTACGTACAACCCCAGCAGCACAGACATTAAGGGCAACATTGAATAAATGGGACCTCCTGAAACTGAGAAGCTTCTGTAAAGCAAAGGACACTGTTACTAAGACAAAAAGGCAACCTACTGACTGGGAGAAGATCTTCACCAACCCCACAACAAACAAAGGTCTGATCTCCAAAGTATATAAAGAACTCAAAAACTAGACTTTAAAATGCTAATTAACCCAATTTAAAAATGGGGCCCTGAACTGAACAGAGAATTCTCAACAGAAGAGGTTCAAATGGCCAAAAGGCACTTAAGGTCATGCTCAACCTTCTTAGTGATCAGGAAAACGCAAATCAAAACAACTCTGAGATATTTTCTTACAGCTGTCAGAATGGCTAAAATCAAAAATACCAATGATAGCCTTTGCTGGAGAGGTTGTGGAGTAAGGGGTACACTCATCCATTGTTGGTGGGAATGCAAACTTGTGCAACCACTTTAGAAATCAGTGTGGAGATTTCACAGGAAATTCAGGATCAACCTACAACAAGACCCAGCAATACAAATCTTGGAAATATACCTAAGAGATGCCATATCATATTACAAAAGCATTTGTTCAACTATGTCCATAGCAGCATTATTTGTAATAGCCAGAACCTGGAGACAACCTAGATGCCCTTCAATGGAAGAATGGATGAAGAAAGTGTGGCACATTAGAGTGCTACTCAGCGGTAAAAAACAATGACATCTGGAATTTTGCATGCAAATGGATGGAAATAGAGAACACTATCCTGAGTATGGTAACCCAGACCCAAAAGATGAACATGGGATGTAATCACTTATAATTGGTTTCTAGCCATAAATAAAGAACATTGAGCCTATAATTCATGATCCTAGAGAAGCTAAATAAGAAGGTGAACCCAAAGAAAAACATATAGTTATCCTCCTGGATACTGGAAGTAGACAAGATTGCCGGGCAAAAGTTGGGAACTTGGGGGGTTGGGTGGGATGGGCGTAAGGGGAAATGGGGAGAGAAAAGTGAGAAGAGGAGGATGGGGAGAGCTTGGGGGAATGGGATGGTTGGGATAAAGGAAGGGTGGATATGGGAGCAGGGAAGTATATATCTTAAAATTAAGGGAGCCATTTTAGAGTTGGCAAGAGACTTGACTCTAGAGGTGTTCACAGGTGTCCAGGGAGATGTCCCCAGCTAGTTCCATGTGCAACTGAGGAGAGGGAGCCTGAAATGGCCCTATCCTATAACCATACTGATTTATATCTTGCATATCACCATAGAACCTTCATCTGGCGATGGATGGAGATAGAGACAGAGACCCACAGTGGAGCACTGGACTGAGCTCCCAAGGTCCCAATGAGGAGCAGAAAGAGGGAGAACATGAGCAAAAAAGTCAGGACCGCGAGGGGTGCACCCACCCACTGAGACAGTGGGGTTGATCTATTGGGAGCTCACCAAGGCCAGCTGGACTGGAACTGAAAAAGCATGGGATAAAACCAGACTCTCTGAATGTGGCTGACATGGAGGGCTGATGAGAAGCCAAGGGTTTTGATCCTACTGCATGTACTGGCTTTGTGGGAGCCTAGCCTGTTTGGATGCTCACCTTCCTAGACCTGGATGGAGGCGTGAGGACCTTGGATTTCCCACAGGGCAGGGAACCCTGACTGCTCTTTGGATTGGAAAGGGAGGGGGAGAGGAGTGGGGGGAGGGGGAGGGAAATGGCAGGCGGAGAGGAGGCAGAAATTTTTAATAAAAAAAAGAATATAAAATCCTAAAAAAAGAAAGAAAGAAAGAAAGAAAGAAAGAAAGAGAGAAAGAAAGAAAGAAAATATTTCAAATTATACCGATGGAACAAAAGGCAAAGAGATTCAGGGTTAAAACTTCAGAAATTTCAAGTATAAGGAAATCTATCTAATGAAGTTAGCAATATATCTTCCCAGTAAATTAACAATTTTTGTACTCTGAGACACACTTTTTTATGCTTTTTATTTAAAAAAAAACTCTTTAATAGGGTCATAAAATTAAAATATAATAATAAGATCTGGTAAAGAGTATTTTTATCTATTAAATATTCAAACTGAAAAATTTGTCATTAAACAGTAGAAAATTGTAAAAGATAGCATTTTCCTTGAGTCAATGTGCATGTGAGAATCAGTGAGAAAGCAGTGTCATGTGTTGTAACTGGATTACATATGACAATGCATAATTGGAAATTATAGGATGTTATTTTCAAAGGTGTGTGTCTATGAGTGGCATATGACCTGTAGAAGAATAACATTATGGTATCTGTAATTATAATAACAGAATTATAACATATCTTACCTGTATGTGCTTCCACCTAAGCTCATACTAAGCTGAAGCCCTTTCTAACTTAAAGGCATAGTTTGGAATAATCAAAATGCCTGTTGAATCTCCGAAGTATTATTTTGCCTAAAGTAGCATATTTTGTTTTCTTATCTTCTTTGGAGCTTCCCTTTCAAGATAATATCACGACCTTATCTCATATGTATTTTAAATGTTTACAAAGCCATTCATGTAATTCTAGTGGCTTCTATATTGAAGTTATAATAGCTCTGAATTACAAATGAATAAGCGAAGAGTTGTGATTAATAATTAATACAATTTTTTATTATTTCATAGTTGATTATCATAATTTAATAAAAGTAATTTCCAAAAATGTATTGTTTGCATTGGGAAATGACACCACAGCTCCTGGATATTTGAATACTATGTACAGTTCTTTAAAATAATGTATAAATACCTTACACAGAAATTTATATATGTAGAAAACAATGTCTTTAAAATAAAAAAGTATAGAAAAACAATAACATTTTGAAACATAGTAGAATTTAGGATCTTTGCGGATTTAATATAATGTTAAGAGACTGGCTGACCTTTAGCATGGACAGAAGAGTAGTGAAAATGATGATCTGGCTATATTTCACAAGCTCCAGCTTAAAGCTAAGTTATTACTGATGGGTAGGCATAAAAGCTCTTTTCTGGTTAGGAGCTGCTTCATGGGCTATAACCAAGCAAAGTTCAATGTTTCTGAAACACAAACGACTATCTTACAAACACACAAACCACACACATACACAACATACATATACAGTCATGGTGACAGAGACAGGGAAACACAAACAGCACATATACAGACAAAGAGACACAGACACACATATACACACAACACACTGAAATAATTTAAACATTTTTAAAGTTTCAGAACATAAAGACTTATACTTAGTAATACTGAAGTATTGTAGTTATTATCTTTCACTCAGACAATACAGTATCAGCCTTTAGACAAATGGTGTTTTCATGTTTTCTAGATGGTTTTTATTTCTTGTTTCTAATCATTTATCATAGATAAATCACTGTGACCCAGAGAGTAAATTTAGTTTAGCAGTAACACTAATTTTGTTTACTAATTTTTGAACTTATATGGACTCCTCAGCATTTTAATTATTTATTCAAAATATCACTTTTTGGTTTATTATTACACTTTATTCTCTACTTGTTTTTTCAAGACAAGGGTTTCTGGTTGTCCTGGAACTAACTCTGTCCTAGAACCAGGCTGGCCTAGAACTCATAAAGATCAGTCTGCCTCGGCCCCCCAGCCCTGGGACTAAACACATGCGGTACCACACCCGGCACTGTTTACTATCTTAAGAGAAATAGCCAGGTGGTGGTGGTGCAGGCCTTTAATCCCAGAACTTGGGAGGTAGAGGCAGGTGGATCTCTTTAAGTTTAAGGCAAGTCTAGTCAAAAAGAGGTAGTTTTAGGACAGGCACCAAAGTTATTCAGAGAAACTGTTTCAAAAATTTACATACATACATACATGCACCATTTCCCCTGCCCATCAGCCATTGTAGACTGAGTTCCTCATCTCCTCACCACACCTGTGGGATCTGTTGTTTGTTATAGTGTATGCATGTATGTATGTATGTAAAATCCCTGAGTTTTGCATATGCCAATAGCTTTTATTTAGAGTTCTTGTTATTAGTGCCTTGTATGATTAATATCCAGGTTATCATCTAATTCAAATTAAGCAGGAAATTTGTTCCTATTAGTGACTGCTACCAAATACTACTACAACTACTACTATTACTACTACTACTAACATATATTTTAAAATATTAACTCTCTTAAGGATTTGATGATAATCACTTAGCAGTTTATTTCTGAATTATACAGGTGATCGTGTTTAATGACAATGAATGAGTTGACACATGTTTAGTAACCCTGTATCATTTCTCTAGTGAAATACCTGCCAATATTTCCATAGGTGATATTAATTTGGAATGCTGGCTATTAGCTTTCTGTATTTTAGAAACAGTTCTTTATCAAAAGTATACTTTACACATATTTTCTGCTAGTTAAGTGTTGGGACCAATTGGAGTCCTGGCCTCCAGCTGCTCTTCCCTGCTAGAGCCTTCTAATTGAAGTGACTAAAAGCTGTGCCTTGCCTAGAGGATCAGAGGATGGGATTTTCACTTGTTGACCATTGACTGCTGGGTATTTAAGCCTCCATGTGCTATTAAAGAAGGGCTTTTGTATCAGGGGGAAAAAAAGAAAAAAAAGAAAGAAGGAAAAAGAAAGAATGGATGAAGTATGGAATATATACGCATTAGAGTACCACTCAGCGGTAAAAAACAATAACATCTTGAATTTTGCATGCAAATGGATGGAAATAGAGAACACTATTCTGAGTGAGGTAACTCAGACCCAAAAAGAGGAATATGCTATGTACTCACTCATTTGTGGATTCTAGCCATAAATAAAGGACATTGAGCCTATAATTCATGATCCTAGAAAAGCTAAATAGGAAGGTGACCCCCCCCCCAAAAAAAAACCCATGTAGTTATCCTCCTGGATATTGGAAATAGACAAGATTTCCAGGCAAAAATTGAGAGCTTGGAGGTGGGGGTGGGACAGGGATAAGGGGAGATGGGGAGAGAGAAATGAGAAGGGGAGGATGGGGAGAACTTGGGGGAATGGGACAGTTGGGATGGAGGAGGAGTGGATATGGGAGCAGGGAAGAAGATATCTTAATTAAGAGAGCCATTTTAGGGTTGGCAAGAGACTAGACACTAGAGGGGTTCGCAGGTGTCCAAGGAGATGTCTCCAGCTTGTTCCTTGAGCAGCTGAGGAGAGGGAGCCTGAACTGGCCCTATACTATAGCCACTCTGATGAATATCTTGAGTATCACCATAGAATCTTCATCTGGCGATGGATGGAGATAGAGACAGAGACCCACAGTGGAGGACTGGACTGAGCTCCCAAGGTTCAAATGAGGAGCAGAAGGAGAGAGAACATGAGCAAGGATGTCAGGGCCTTGAGGGGTGCGCCCACCCACTGTGACAGTCAGGCCAATCTAATGGGAACTCACCACGGCCAGCTGGACTGGAACTGATGGAGCATGTATTAAACCGAACTCTCTGAATGTGGCTGACATGGAGGGCTGACTTAGAAGCCAAGGACAATGGCACTGGGTTTTGATTCTACTCCATGTACTGGCTTTGTGGGAACCTAGTCTGTTTGGATGCTCACCTTCCTAGACCTGGATGAAGGTGGGAGGACCTTGGACTTCCCACAGGGCAGGGAATCCTGACTGCTCTTTGGACTGGAGAAAGAGGGGGAGGGGGTAATGGGGGAGGGGGAGGGAAATGGGAGGAGGTGAAAATTTGTAGTAGTAGTAGTAATAATAATAAAAAAATTCAGGAGCGGTTTTATGTAAAGGAATGCCTGCCATGTTGTGCACATGATCAGATGCAGTGTGCCGCCCTGAGTTCCCTTTTGCTACACAGAGAACTTTACTGGGACAGGTGGTGAAAGCTCAATAAGCTTATATCAATTTTATTTCTTTTTCAAATTTTTATTTCATTTATTTATTGCTAGTGCATGTATTCTCTGTAAAGGTACACAAAGAGGAAATGAAAAGTAAATATACAAAATGTGATTCTGTAGGAAGCCATGATAAAGGTATCCACGAAGAATCCTTGCATTTGTATTTACTTTTGTTTTTTTTGTTATTCTCTCCTTTATATTAAGCCAGCAAACTTATATGAAGGATGACATAAGGTTCAGTCTATAATCTTTCAAAATATTATAGATAATATTAGTATTTTTTCCTGTTTGAGGAGTATATTTGGACATAGAATTTTGTTAATTTTCAAAACAGATAGTTGAAATCAATTAAAAATATTGCCACAATCAAGAGTCAACAAAGACAAATCAAAGAATAACATCCTGCTATGGCTACTGGAAGTTAGGCTACTTTAGTAAATATATTACAGTATTTCTGTCATTGTATCAAAAGACAAATCCCAAAATATAGCAATACTTAATGAAAGCCATTTTTTCTAAAGGCATGTCTATGTGCACTTGGATTCACATAAAGCAAAGGTCACAGCAGCCTGCTTCATAACTCAAACTAAAAGTCTTACCAAGAACTGTCAGTATAAATTGTCTTACTTATATACATTGCATTTGTATTTGATTCGGAAATTATATAAAATATGAAATACTTTTAAAATTTTTATTACATAAATTTGCTTATTTATTTGTGTATATGCGCATGTGCTCATGTGCCATTGTTTATGTAGAGAGGTCAGAAGACAGCATGTGACAGTCAGTTCTCTCTTTCTACCATGTGAGTCCCAGGAATTTAATTCAGATCTACCAGGCTCGGTGGCAGGACCCTTGGACTGCTGAGCCATCTCTGTGGCAGTTAAAATTGTGTCTTTAACAAAGATAAAAATTAAAAAGATATGTATATAAGCACATGGAAAATGAATATGTATTTTTTGGCAAATATGATAGATATGTAATTTAATGTGATGCAACTTAAATGTGATTTAAATATGATTTAATGTAATTTAAATTTTTAAAGAAATAACATTGATGTGACCTACACAACTTACCATTTCATAGATTTCCCCATTAAAGTTTTCTTCACAAAAAATGTGAGCCCAAGTCCCATACTGCATTGTATCATGAGTGCATATGTGCAAATGAAGGTAATTTTCTCAATCTAGGTAGGTAGGTCAGAAATTCTTGCCAACATCCACTTGTAACCATACCTACCATGTGTGAACACAGGCTGGGCTTCTGTAACTCAGCATCTGTCGTGAGTATCTCAAGATAATGAATTTGGAGGAGGGTTTTGAAGCTTTGTGAAAGAGTACTTGTGCATGTAAAAAGTAAGTTCAATAATACTACATATCTAATAGGCTCTATGATCAGAACAAGAAAACAAACACAAATAATATGCTTGGCATGATTGCTCAAAAATGACATGCATTTTCTAATATTTAGGCAAGACTTATATACATATACCATCAAGGAAAATATTATCAAAATTCTACTTAAAATGTGTCAATAAAAAGTTGCTGTAACGTTTTCAATTAATCATTTCTATAAAGCAGTCATTCAAATGGTTTGCTAAATCTATACTATCATGGGCATTGATAAATTAACAGGGATCTTATGTTCTAAAGAGAAAATTAACAACAAAAGCCATTCAGATAAACTATTCAGCATTTTAACTGGCCAAAAGTGTAACAGTATATGTGGCTGAGAGATTTAAAATGCATGAGAGGGTGAACTTTTAAAGAGGTGAGCAGTTCATGTGCAGTATATAAAATTCACCACAATTAAGCTGATTAACACATCCATCGCCTTACGTGGTAAAATTCTTCCTTAATTTTATTCTTATAAGAACATTTAAGATCTTCCTTCTTACAAAATTTCAAGTATGCAGTAAGTTATGATCAACTGTATATGCTGTGGTATACTTTAGACCATGGAAATTATTAGTCCTTCATAATAAACATCCATATTCGCAACATATTCTGTGTAATCAGCCCATGACATCCTTTATTTCTTTCTGCTCCTGTAAGTATGACTTTCATATTCCACATAGAAATAACTTTTTGCATTATTTGTTTTCCTGTTTCTGGCTTTTCACTTAGCTTGTGTCCTGCAGGCTCACCCTTTTCATGAATGATGAGCATTCTTACTTGGGGAATCTTTAATCACGGTTCAGTCTGGAGTGGAGGCATCCAGATGACTGATAGGTAAACTGATTTTACATTCTTAACACTTTTGTAGGTTTTATCTCTACTAACTTTTTCTATTGAACTCTCTATTTTCATTTTCTAAAATTATGACACCCAAAATTCTATATATAACGTAAGTGAAATCAAATAGTGGCAAGAGTCTAATAGTATTTAAATATTTAACTACTATAAAAATAAATCAATGTAAAAAGTAAACTAAAAATTAAACAAGATGTGGCAGTGTAAACTATAAATGCAGATAAAATCAGTGCAATGCCATAAAGAGTTCACTTACTAATTCATTACTTCTTATTCATTGGTGCCCTACTATATATGCATTATGCCTGTCAAGGTATGATAATAAACAAGATGTTATGAAAGTTATAGCATGGAAATTTATTAATAGCAAAACCATTTTAATGCACTTGTGTTTTAAGAAATGCTTTATAAATAAAGGAAGTTAACATCAGAATTCAGAAGATATGCATCATAAGAAAACAACATCACAGTCAGATGACATTCTTCCTTGAAGAAGACTCACTTATTTCTGTCCTGAAATAACTTTTCTTCTCCAGATCTTTTTCATAGCACTTGTCATCTCTGAATTTCTCAGAGTGTATATCAAGGGGTTCATCATGGGGGTAATGACTGTATAAAACACGCTCAACATTTTATCAATGGGGAAAGTTTTAGCAGGCCGTGCATACATGAAAATACAGGGAACAAAAAAGGAGACAACTACAATGATGTGAGAGCCACAGGTGGAGAGAGCTTTCCACCTCCCTTCCTGACTAAGGTTCCTTAGAGAGTACAGGATGACAGCGTAAGAGACGAGTAAAAGCAGAAACACAATCGTGCAGATCAGTCCTCCATTAGCCATCACTAAAAGGCCAATGACATAAGTATCAATACAAACAAGCTTTAATAATGGGTACATGTCACACATAAAATGATCAATGATATTAGGACCACAGAATGGGAGTCCATAAATAGTACTGAGCTGAATTACTGAGTGAAAAAATCCTCCAATCCAAGATAATATCAACAGTACAACACAAACCCATTGCTTCATGATAGTCGAATAATGCAAGGGCTTACAGATGGCCACATAACGATCATAGGCCATCGCCAACAAAAGAAAGACCTCTGATCCACCAAAAAAGTGTTCTGTGAAGAGCTGAGTCATACAAAATGTAAAGGATATTGTATTTTGACCAAACAACAAATCTGAAATTAATTTGGGAGAAATGGCTGTTGAATAAATTATATCCACAAATGACAAGCTAGCAAGGAAGAAATACATTGGTGAGCCCAGGCTGTTACTAACAGTTACAGTCATAACAATGAGCACATTTCCCACCATGGTCAAAATGTAGGAGAGCAAGAACAGAACAAAAAGTCCTTTCTGCACCTTTGGATTCTCTGAAAGGCCCAAGAGGACAAAGTAAGTTACATTGCTCCTTGGTTCCATTTACTTTTTTATTGGTTCTGATTTCATATATGAGAAGATTTTTACCTACAAAACAATGAAAATATCTTTAGAGAATGATAAAATCAGTGCTCCTTTATTCATCAATTTAAGTAAATATATACCACATGTGTTTGTGTAAAGTTCCCTGTTATAAATATATTGATTTCCAAGTCATTCAAAGCAAGGTTCCCAGCCCTAAGTGATTTGATATGCAGTGGTGGGGTCAGTTGATAAAGACCAGTTAATAAGCATCAACATAAACATTTATTTATGCCACACTATAGATTCACAGTATTAGGATTTCTAATAAACCAGTTTCTAGGAATTCTTCTCAGAGGAAACAAGTTTACGTGGATTTAAAGGAGAGGTAGAGAGCAGTAGAGAAAAGAAAGGAATTCCATGACTAGATGCACCATGTATGAAATCACAAAATATAATTCTGAATATTAGGGTGATTTGCATATTAAAGTAGAATGAACTACAAATATATGTCAATAACTGTATTAGTTAAAGATCTTTCATTTTAAAACAATGAATACCTTCCTTCCAGTCTTTTGTAATTTTGGTTGTGAGCCTAGACTTTAATGGCTGAGCCATCCCTCCAGGCCCTTACTTTCAGTTTCTAAAAACATTTTTCATTTCTATTTGAGATCTCAGCCACAACTACCTTACCAACCATGCTTCTGAGAACATTCTGTTCAAGATGTAGTGTGTGTGTGTGTGTGTGTGTGTGTGTGTGTGTGTGCACGCGCACTTGTGTGTGTACATATGGTTGCATTCTGAAGCTTCCACTTTCAGTTCTCTACCCGCAGCAAATTCACCTTTCCATGCCCATTCTTCTATAAGCAAGCAGTATTTTCCTTCAAGAGAGTTCAGTTTTTTTTTCATGAATCCCAAAAGTGTTCCAGCATCTTCCCAATACCTACTTCTGCTGCTTTAGATATCTTTTGTGGCAACACTTTTTAGTTACAAAATCATTGCTTTTTTGCTATAGTTTCTGTTAAAAAGAAAAGAAAAGGAAATTAAAATGAGCACAAACTGGGATTTGTTGTCTAAGAGCCCTGCATGCTAGAAACTCAAAACCAAGCAGACCCAGTGATGGGTCCTTCAGCAGACCATTAGGAAACCATCTTCTTCTGTACTCTACCCTGGCATACCCATTACCAACTGTGAATTCAAGTGGTACTCTCCCTGTACCAAAATTTCTTACCTTTTTATATATTTATACTTTATGGCAAGTCTCATGTAGCCTAGGATTGACTTCAAATTTACTATGTATCTGAGAATGACCTTGAACTCCAAATCCTCCTGCGTCCAGCTCTCAAGTTTTATAGTTATAAATATGGGCCACCATGCTTACTCAAATTTCCCTTTATAATAAAGTCATCAAATCATAAGGGATTGTTACCTTTCATAATGAATTTAACTTGGTTATCTGTACCAACACTCTGTCACAAAATAAGGTCTTATTCTGAACTCCTCAAGGTTAATGTATAAGTATATGGAAGGGATAACAATGAAACTGTAATGTTTCATGTAACACAATATGTGGCCCAGAACTAACAGAATCTCAGATGTCTAGCAAGATCATTGACAATTCCATTTTGTGTATTAGCTATCCCTCCTGTTCCCAACCTATAAATGTGTAAAGCGCTCCAAAGTAGTATGTCTTCAGTAGTCTCTCTCCCTTCATTTTCAAACTGCTGTCAATATATAATTATATATTCATTGAGTACTTGCAAAATAAATTTAAAATTGTTCACAATAAATCCATTCCTTCTAATTTTCTCTAGTTAAATGATATCTTTTTTACATGTCAATACCAATTCTAAAAGTTTCCTTTACTCCTTCATTGTTTTCTTGTTACATATTCATCATTTTATGAAGTCACATTGACGTTCCTTGTCCAAAACACTTTATGTGACCCGAGTTTCATTTATTCTTTTAGATAGACTAATTTTAGAGACAAGAATCCAGTCACATCATCTAAAATAATAATGAATGCTATACAACCTGCATTTGACAAGTGGCTATTGTAATTATCAAGATAGACTTCCAGACAACACAAAGAGTCATTATCTACAAGGTGTATACCAGAGGCTCAAGGAAAGGAACCTTGGTATTGGCTTAGGAATCACTTTTCAGTATGAGTCTTCTACTTTCCAAGTTGGAATTGTAGCTTTTAAGGACATGAAACAACCACTAACAATTTCCTTTGGTTTTCCAAAACTATACTCATTTACATGTTACATGCAATCTTCCCAGTAACTTTTTGCATGCAAAAGGTTTCTCAATGTATTGTGATCAACTCAATTGATATAACATTCAGTGAAAAGTTTACCCAGTTGTAAAGTCTGGTTTCCCCTACTAATTCCTGAATTCTTAACTTTTGAGAGTTTCTTTGAAGTTTGAAAGGGACTTTTTACTTCACAATAAAATATCTTCTTCCATTTGGGTATGCACATAGAAGGCAAAAAAGTTACATTATTTCTTGAAAATATTTTTGAAGGCATGTGGCTTGTTTCCTGCTCTTCTGAATATTTCAGAAAATCGTTGTCTACATTGTAGAACTACTTCAGATGAGTTACATGATGGAAACAAAAATCAATGTTTTGATGTTAGAATAACATAAATTCAGGCAAATCCTGCATCCACATAATAAGACCCCACTAACCTTTACAACAAGGAAGATTTTGCTTTCTTATTTTCTAACAACTTCAATAAAGAATAGCTGCCCTCCATGTGTTTAACCCACCTCCTCTCCTCTTGACAAGTACACCCACTTGAAACTGGAGGAAATCATTCACACGCCTTTTGAAAAATCATGTTTTAGGAAAGAAAGTGTTTCTGAGCAATTATAGAAGTTACAAGGAGAACTGCACATTCTTCCTGGCAGAAACAAAGATCATAGTAGTTTTTTTTTAATTATAAACTGATTGGCCCATTAGCTGAGGCTTCTTATTTACTAATTCTTTTTTTTAATATTTTTTTTTATTATATATAATTCTTTTTTTTATTGAGAATAAGAAAAAAAAAGTTTCCGCCTCCTCCCAGCCTCCCATTTCCCTCCCCCTCCCCCCACTCCTCTCCCACTCCCTCTCTAATCCAAAGAGCAGTCATGGTTCCCTGCCCTGTGGAAAGTCCAAGGTCCTCCCCCCTCCGTCCATGTCTAGGAAGGTGAACATCCAAACTGGCTAGGCTCCCACCAAGCCAGAACCTGAAGTTATAACTTACATTAGCCCATAGTTCTTGTCTGAGTTAGCCACGTGGCTCAGTTCCTTTCCAGTGAGGTAGTCACATCTTGCTTGCTCTGTGTCTGAATCACGACTACAGACTGCAGAATCATCTTCCCAGAACACAGGAGGTTTTTATACCTGACAGCTGCACTTGTCATGGAATGTAGCATCTGGAGTGCATTCAAGACTGACTCTTAGTAAAATTTGCTGTGACTTCCCACTAATATTTAAAAGAACATTTATATATATATATTCCATCCTATTTATCAGACACATGAGGCAGGGGGTTATAAAAAGGAAAAAGATTCTTTTCAGAAAATACTGTAGGGCAATTGGCAGTAAAGATTAAAATATTAGCCCATCTCACTGTTTCTAGTGAAGATAATTTTTTCATCACTTTTATGGTTTGCTAGAGCCAATTGTTTTTTCCTTTTACTTAGCCGTTTGAGTTTTGCACCAGTATTGGTGTATAATTGTATATACTTTTAGGTATTTATTTGTTTTTAGAAACTAACTCTTATCTATGAATTGTTTGAGCTATTATCAGAATCTATTTTGTTTCAAAGCCTATGCGATTAGCAAGATACATAGTAGTTATCAGAACAGACAAAATTAAAAAAAATATATAATCTTATTTGCACTGTCTTTATATCTTTTTGTGCTTTTTTAAATTTTTCTTTCTCAAATTTAGGGTCTTGTAGTCTATCTTTGAGATTATAATATAATTATATCTCTCCCCTCCAAAGTGGAATACTCCCTTAAACTCTCGCATATGCTTCTCCTTGCTCTCTTTCAAGGTCGTGGCCTCTTAAAATAAAGATGGGAGCAGCTTTTAAAATATAACTATAATCTATGATTGGTTTTATGCTAATAAAACAACAATTCAAGTATTATGAAAGAAAACAGTGAGGTAAACTATGACTAAGATAATTATAAAAGATTATTTTAAAAGTGATACTTAAGCTGAAATTCATAGGTGAGATGGGAACCATTTTTATATGTTGGCAGATCAATGATTATAAAAGGCTAAGGTAAGCTTATATACAGCAAAGTGAAGCATTGGAAAACCACCAGAACAATGCCTTGGTTTCGATCTCCAGCCTTGAAGGAATAAATAAATGAAAAAAGAAATAGAAGGGAGCCACAAAGAAGAGGGGGAGGAGGATTGGAGGAAATGAAAGAAAAGAAAACAAGATTGGAAGAAGTGAGGAAAGGAGATGAGAAGAGAAATTCTCAGTCCACTTTTAGCATTTTCAGTTTTTTATATTTTTAATTGGTTTACAAATTAGCAAGTTTCCTGATGACATTTCCATATAATTCTTAGTTGTTCTTGACCTTCCCTTCCTTTCTTTCTCCATTCCTGCTCTCCCAAAGCCCTGCTTAAATCATTTAGACCCATTTGAATTTTGCACCATATGTTTCCCTTAACCTTCCTAAGCACTTTCCCCTTGAAGTATGCTTTCCCACGCTCTCATGATCCCTTTCCATTTCCTGGAATTTTCCCTTGCTCACTCACATGTACACATATAAATATCTGAAACTAAGACATACATATGAGAGAGAACATGTGATCCTTGTCTTTCCGAGACTGAGTCACTTTCAATATTTATTACAGTTCCTGTCCATTTTCATAAATGTTTCATAATTTAATTTTTCTTTATGGGTAAATAAAAATTCATTGTGTGTATGTACAATATTCACTATCCATTCATCCATTGATGATCTGACCTGACTCCATTTCCTTGCTATTTTTTAAAGGAAAAACTTTGAAGGAAGTAGAGATCAACAGATGTAATCAGTCCAGGAGCAAGTGAATTGGGGTAGCTTAGGAGATGTTCACTTTAGTGAAACAACTCTGTATGATGCTAGGACAGATGATGTGTATTTTGTACTGTGTATGATGCTATGATAGTGGATGTGCTTGCTTTTCGTACTCTGTACAATACTAACATAGTGGATATGGACCATTGTACACTCTATGACTATGGTAGTGGATGTGTTTTTTGTACTCTGTACAATACTAACATAGTGGATATGGACCATTGTACTCTGTATAACCATGGTAGTGGGTGTGTTTTTTGTACTCTGTATGATACTAAAATAGTGGATATGGACCATTGTACTCTGTATGACTATGGTAGTGGGTGTGTTTTTTGTACTCTGTACAATACTAACATAATGGATATATACCACTGTACTCTGTGTTATGCTATGAAAGAGGATGTGTATCATTGTACATTTTTCCAAAGCCATGAAATACACCACCACGCGTGAGCTCCAGTATAAACTATGAACATTGAATGATAATAATGTTATTGTGAACTGGTCAATTGTTTTAAAGTCTAACCATTGTGATATGTGATACTAAATTGGGTACTATGGTTTCAATGTGTCCCTTAAATTTCATGTATGAGAAACTGAGAGTTGAGCAGTGAGAGTGTTAGGGGGTCAACAAATGAACAAATTCTCTGAAACCTAGAGATTGCATGTGAGTGGCTTCCTAATAAAAGTAAGAAAGAAAATGTAGCACAAAGCATTATGGTAACACAATATAATATATGAACTCTTTACATCATGTCAGATACAGAGTGTCCAAATCTGTGATTTTTTTGTTTTGTTTTAGATTTGTTTTGCATTATCTTTGTTTTTTTTTAAATGTGAGTGACTTGGGAGATAATTACCTGTGGTTGGGTTCTGCATGAATCTATAGAGATGAGTGATCCTTGGGCCAGAAAAACAGCACACCTTCAGACACATGTCTGTGAGCACAGGGTCAAGGTCTCAACACTAGCAACACATCCTCCAGAACACCTACTCTACCAAATGGACCTCAGCAAGTTGTTCCTGATAGATCTTTCACTGTGCAATTCCAGCCTTACAGTTGCTTTGTAGGCCAATATGTTACACATGATAAATCCCTCCTACTTAAATTTGCAACAGATGATCCTGTGTAATTAAATAAGAACCCTGGATGGTATAATAAACTGATTTTAATGTCTCCATTTCTATTTATTAGCAAGAATTAAATGTGATCAATGTTATTAACAAAGCAGTTTCAAATATCTTTTTTGTTATAGTTTTTTTTCTATTTTTTTATTGAAAAAAAAATTCCGCCTCCTCCCAGCCTCCCATTTCCCTCCCCCTCCCCCCACTCCTCTCTCAAATATCTCTTTTTAAAATGAATTTGTTCTTCAGTGTCAAATGGACTTGATGATCATTTACTTAGCAAATGTTTGTGTTATACCAAGTCTAGGTATTACAAACAAGGTAGTGGGTGAAGTAGCCAATGTCTTTACTTTCACAGAATTTATAAAGCAAATAAGATACTCGATGGTGAAATGTTATTGAAAAATGTTAAAGTCGTATGTGGTGATTTAAACAATGAGAATGGATTGACATAAGTATTCAAAGACTTATAAGATATAGGACTTTAACTATAGAATAAATAGAAGTAAGGATGCAGCCTTTTATTCTATGATTCAAGAAGACAAATTTGTGATTATCATCATTTTTAGGGAGATACTTTCTTTTTTAACTTTTTATTGATTTGTGTGGGATTCTCTCTAATCCACACAAGATATTCAAAAAGCAGTGGAACACTCACGTGGAAAGCCTGTTTGTGTCATTTGCATAGCATTTAAATAGATGCCCTCCCACTAGGAAACCCCCTAGGTACATCTATGACTGACCCGTGTTCCCCATCTTTCTTTTTTGCACCTCAGGAACTTAGTTTCTCACAGATTATTTTCCACCAAAGTCCCCTGCACTGTCTTATTTCCTTGGCTACACACACTCTTTCCCCCTCCAATAATGTAAGCAGATATGGCCCCTGTATACAAGTTTTGAGGGTGTGGTGTCTAGATACCAGGACATTCTGGCTTTGGTTGCATCTTATCCCAAGTGCACTTTCAGTGATGTCACCTTGGTTGATTGAAATGGAATGAGGTTGTGGGGACAGTATTTGCACATTGGAAACTAGCAACACTTCAGAGCTGAGTTTTTGTTAAGGAGAAAGAGTTGTTAAAACATTGCTAAAGGTGTGTAGAAGAGCATTTCCTCCCTACCCCTGATGTCTCCTTCCAAGGAGAGGATGCTGTAGAAACATATCTATAACATAGGGTATATATGCCATACCCTGACATAGAGGTGTGGACTGAATTTGAAAGGAAAAATTGGGTACACTCAACTGGGCTCTTTTCTCTTTTGTGTGAAATGTTCGAGGATGAACTTCCAAATCTACTTCAAGGACAACTTCTGTCTGAGTGCTATAGAGACAGTGTTCCCTTTGATGGGTATATTTGAAGTTGCCACAGCTGGTTGGATGTATCCAAAGCTTCCACAGCTGGCTGGGTGTCTAAATATTTCCTTTCCTTTTGATTTGTTTTCCTCATCACTTTATTTTCTAAATACTCCATAGGGGACAGATCCAACTTTTGAAAGGCAGTAACATTACCACCTCATATCCCCAAAAGCCTAATGATTTGGAAAGAGCATTGTTTCCTGTGATAGTACCAAATACAGAACAGAGTGTGGTTTTGGGAAATCAATTCACCTTTCTCAGACTCTTCCCTTTTTTTATACATTCAGAAGTTAATATAAGATTATTATAAATTATTCTCTAAAGTGTTTAGGAAAACACTCCTAGTGTAGTTTTGCTGAGTCTGGCTTGGTTTGGGTTTTCAGTAGGAAATCTGCTCAGTGATGATATTAGTCAAGGGACTTCACTTATGAAAGAAAACAGAATCTGTAAGGAGGAATCTGGCACTCTTTCCCTATCTAGTTTTTTTTTTTTTTTTTTTTTTCGCCAGAGCACAACATAGCGTTTTCTGTGGGAAAGGAGATTTTTTTATGATGAATTAGAGACAATTTATTTGAAGTCCATGTGGTCGAAATCCTATTCTACCTGGAAGCAAGGAGCACACCAGCTCTTTTGACCAGAAGGTAGGTGAAGCGATTTGAAGTAAGAAGCAGAGTCTACAGGCTGCAATAGGTATCAGGTAACTCATAATTTTCTCTACTCCATGTCCATCTGCTGGTGTGTGATTTTATAGACTTCTCCTCCTGGCTTCCATTTTCCTTAGTGAGTCATTCATTGTGGGGAAAGAGTAGGAATTTCTCAATTGCTAATGAATGGGGGTTGAAGACAGAGGTTGAGAGGGAGGGAAAAAGGGGAGAGAGAGAGAGAGAGAGAGAGAGAGAGAGAGAGAGAGAGAGAGAGAGAGAGAGAGAGAGAGAGAGAAGATTAAATAAGAAAAGACAGAGCTGAATAGGAGCAGGTTGTGTTAAAAAAAAGGTTATCATATGTCAGATGTCTTCCTGTTGGGGGAACTGATCCAGGAAACACAAGAAGCTATGCAACTTTGTGTGTTTTCCTAATTCAGGGATTAAACCTTGTCAAGGTTATTTTTAATACACATAAACTTCCATATCCCTTATCATCTTTATCAGTGATAAAGATGTTTTCTGCTGTCTCAAGATTTTTAGTTCTTATTTATTTTAATTAATAATTTTATACAGTGCCCATCAACCTCTCTGAAGTAATTGGTGTTGCCATAAGCAGACATGTCTCACTGTCATAAAACGTCCTAAGTTCTTAAAACACTTTAAATGCAATATCCTAGGTTTGAAAGATTTGGGGAATACCTATTTATCTGAAATATATCTCTATATATCTAGAAAACCTAACTAACATGACTAAAAGTTTCCTTATTATAAATGACTATTATGTCATAATTTTTAATTATGCATTGCATTTTTAAATGAGCTTCACAAACACATCATATCTTAAACAAGAGAAGAAATATACATATAACAAAATTGACCTTAAATTTGTATCAATAAACCAAGATACATACCAATGCAAAGTATTCACCTCTATAGCATATTTTAAACATATTCTTTTCCAGTCCCCCTACTCCCACATTCTCCATCTCCATACCCATCCAACTTTGTTCTTTTTCTTCCAAAACAAATCAGCTAAACAAAACAAAAATCAACTAAACAACCACACAACAACAGTAATAAACCCACCTAACCCCAAACTACCATAAATGCCACAAGACCCCATTCCTAATATAGAGTCTGTTTTGTGTTGCCTAATTAATTCTGGTCATTGGGTGAACTTGAAGTATGGTTGATATACACCGTGTCACTCTATGGGAGAAAACCGATTTTTCTCTCTCTCAGTGGGTATCAGTTACAAATAGGTCTTTTGTCTGTGGTGGGATTTTTTTCATCCACTGGTCCTTTTCCAGGCCGGAATTTTGTCTATCTTGAATTTGTGCAGGTCTTGCACATGCTGTCAGTTTCTGTGAGTTCATATGTACCTCGTCACTATTGTGTCTGGAAACATAACCTTTCCCTTTTCAGCATTTCTTTTCTCTATGGAATCCACTCTCTATTGCTCCACTCACCTAATTCCACTTAGCTATTTTGAAATTTCTCTGTTTTCCTGCAATGAACGTCTCTCAGTAGATTTAGTGGTTGATGATGGGAAATGATTCTGGAACAGTCTGGAACATATAGTTAGTTCCACACTCTCAGAGATGTGGACATTTGTTTTAGAAACATATTTCTTGAGGCAAGAAGATGTAGAGGATTCTACTTTGAGTACAGTGAGGACTGGAACAACTGAGGAGAGAAAACATCATGGAAGACATTGGGAAAGGGCAAAAACAACAGGAAAATTATTTCTTGTGAAAGTGTAGCTTTGTTTCTTGGTGAGTTTGTGGTTTTCGAAGTTGGATCTCTGGTTGTAACTGAATCACCACAGCTTATTCTGCACATGTATCACTCTGCAGACTTGAAGACTGCATGCCAAAGGGAGCTTTCCTTGTCATGTTTGTCTGTCTCATCATATAATGTCTGCCATGTCACAATACATTGAATCTGAGTTTGCTTTTTACTTCCCAACTTGTAGAATCATGAGCTAACAAATGTGTACTCTTTATTAATTACCAAGTCTATACTTCAGATGTAGTACTTCTCTGAGGAAAAAAAGGATATAAAGAATTCCAACCAGCACAGTATCCAAGAGATGACTCAAAAGGAAGACTTATTAAATGCAATGAAGATAATACAAACACATGATCTGTTTCTGTATGTGAATCTATCATCTATCTACTTATAATATATCTTGAAATCTTAACTTCAGAATTCCTTGTGATAAATTAGAAAGATACATGACTGAAAGTTAGAAAGACTTATTTTGAGTTACATTTTCACTTATAGTAAAGCAGTTTGTTCTTTCTAGAATGCTTTTAGTATTATTAATTTGTGCTAAAAATTTTTGGCTTTTTTTCTAGCCTTCATTCTATCTGATGTCCAACACACTTGAGCTGACTCCATGGCCAATGAAAATAATGTCACTGAGTTAATTTTCACTGGCCTTTTCCAAGATCAAGAAGTACAGAAGGTATGCTTTGTACTTTTCCTTCCTGTGTACCTAGCCACAGTGCTGGGCAATGGCCTCATTGTTATGACGGTCAACATCACTAAGAGTCTGCGTTCTCCTATGTACTTTTTCCTCAGCTCCTTGTCCCTGGTGGAGATCTGTTACTCTTCTACCATTGTCCCTAAATTCATCACTGACTTACTTGTAAAGATTAAAACCATCTCTCTGAAGGACTGCCTGGCTCAGGTATTTTTCTCCCATTTACTTGGAGTTGTTGAAGTCATTCTGCTTGTGGTGATGGCCTATGATCGCTATGTGGCCATCTGCAAACCTCTCCATTACATGAACATCATGAGTCATCAAGTGTGTCACATGCTGGTAGCTGGCTCCTGGCTGGGGGGCCTCATTCACTCCACCATCCAGATCCTCATCACCATTCCATTGCCCTTCTGTGGTCCCAATATAATTGACCACTACTTCTGTGACCTCCAGCCATTATTTAAACTTGCCTGCACTGACACCTTTATGGAAGGGTTTATTGTGATGGTCAACAGTGGTTTAATCTCTATTATCTCTCTCCTTATTTTGGTGTCCTCTTATAATCACCATCCTTGTGAACTTGCGGAACCATTCTGCATAGGGGAGGCGCAAGGCCCTCTCCACCTGTGCCTCCCACATTACAGTGGTCCTCTTGTTCTTTGGGCTTGGCACTTTTATTTACATGAGACCTTCCTCTACTTACACTGTGGACAAGCTTGTGGTGTGTTCTACACCGTCATCACCCTCATGCTGAACCCCATTGTCTATACATTAAGGAATGCAGGATGAAAAATGCCATAAGAAAGTTTTGGAGACAACCAGAGAACTGAGGGACCACAAACAAATTACAAATATGTCTTGTTTTTGGTGCTTATTGAAATGGGTTTTGTTTTCAGTAAGATTTTATTTTCTTTTTCTTTCTTTCTAAGAAAAAAAATCTCGTAAGAATTGTAGTAAAAAATTTATTCACAGCACTTTACTAGGTAACTTGCCCTGTACTTTAGTTTTCCTTAAATTCTTAGTTCTAAAACTAATCTACTAACGTGAAGACAGGTCACTGGATTTCAGATATGTGTTTTTATTATTTCAAACTAACTTTTCCTTTCGTGAAAATACATGTTATGTTTATGTTTGCTTAAACTAGCTCATGTTTTCATAGTGTTTAATATACCCCAGTGAGTGGAAGGTAGATAAAACAGATGATTGTGAGGTATTTTATTTGATTTGATTTTCTTTGTTTGCTCCATGGATCTGTCACACAGCACAAAGTTGCTCTACCCTCCAGGTTCTTTATCCTGGCAATGCCTTTGCAGCATGACTATTATTCTTTATGACCACTATGGGGTAAAGAAGAGTTCCTGCAATGGAAGAGCTGGGTGCCAGGCTGTGGGCTTGGCACAGTATCTGACTGCATACAGAGCAACAACACAGGCAAAGTGGGCATTCGTGTCCTTAGGAGGATGCAGTCAAACAACTTGAAGACTATAACCTACAATTCTTATTTCTGAAATTTCCCATTGATTGTTTGGAGGCTCAGGTTAACCACAGATAACTGGGACTGTGAAACCTGAAAGTGTAGACAAGTAGAGTCTACTGAATGTAGTTTTACATTTGTACTAGAATATACTTTCGCATCTTAATGGAAATGACTATCTTGCCTTTAAGTACATCACTCCTTTTAAAAGTTGGAACACAATTTGATGACTCATGAGTCACACATTTGTAAGTGAATGTAAGAAATTCTGGCTGTTCTTTGTGCTTAAGGAAGCATTGAGTAAGTGGTTTTATGCTGTGCTCTGTGGGCATTTGTTAGTGTTTGCAGATATTTGCTTCTCAGAGGCAGGTGTTGTTGAAGTACAGAGAAGCTTCAAAAGCCCCATGTGCTAGAGCAAACAGCCTGTCACAGCTCCAGGGACGGCCACTTGCCTTGTTCATGCTCGTATATGAACTGAGAAGATAGGAGGCCTGAAATAGAAGGAGAAGGAGGAAGGAGAGACAAAAAATACCAAAATACTACTTTTAAAATTGTGAATTTTTACAAAGATGTTCTATGCCACCACCAAAGATTCTTCTGAATTTTTGTTTAATTGTGCTTACCAAACACTAATTGTACCATCTATTTTCTCTTCTTCTGAGACTTTTAAGTCTTTGGGAAAGACAAACAAACAAATAATCATTAAAACAGTAAATCTTAAGACAATGAAGAATTATTCAAGACATTATAGTGCAGGGTAAAAGAGCCTGCTTATTTTGAACTTTTCAGCAGCACAGTTGTTATTTTGGTATTATTCATCCCTCTGTCCTCCTCCTTCTGTATCATACTTTTGTGGTAGGGGAAACAGCTTAGGTTTTTGTAACAGATAAATGGGTGCAGAAAAATGTGATATCTATGCCTACCTCTCACTATATATATATATATATATATATATATATATATATATATATATTCCTCTATATATGTGATATACACACATGACAGAGTTTTGTTTATTAACTTTTTATTGATTATTTGAGGATTTCACATCATACATTCTGATCCCACTCATCTCCCTGTCCCCTCATCTCTGTCTTTCTCCCTTGCACCCATTTATCTGTGACAAAAACCTAAGCTGTTTCTACACCGTGGGTATTGTGAACCACACAACAAATACACAGGCATGCAAATATCTCTCTTTTGTATGGATTTAGATTCCTTTGGGCACAGTCCCAAAAGTTGCACAGCTGGATAATCTGGTAGTTCTGCTTTGATTTTTTGAACGGAATGCCTTTAACATTCATACTGACTAAATTAATGTTTATCCCCTACCACAAAAGTATATAAATGTATAAATGTATGCACACACATACTTAATGATGTGCATAAAATAAAATATTTGTAAATATTAAAAATAGGTCTTGTCTTATCAACCCTACAGAAAGAACTACAGGCAACTAAGGAATCCGAAGAGTGGGAGAAATAGTCCTCTCCTGGAAGGAGCACACCAACTGGTTATCCAATACCAAATGGTCAGGCCTGAAAGCATAATACAAGTAACAGTGAAAGAGGACAGGAATTTGTAGGAGAACAAGGGGTTATATTGAGGTTTTGAGGGGAAGACGGGGAAGGGGGAAATGATGTGATTTTATTATACTCTCAAAATAAAAGAAAAATAATTAATAGGGCTATTATTAAGTAAAATAGAAGTTACTTGAAAATACACACACACAAATAATGAATATGTGTGTGCACATTGGAAAAGGTTCCAAAATGCATTGTTATGAATAAAAAAGCAAGTTGCAGAATTATACATGTGATACTACTATAAATGGAGAAACTATTTGCTGTTTCCACCAGCCATCCATAACTCAGACAACAGCCTCTGAGCTCGGAAGAAAATGTTCTCTGCTGATACATTGGTCTCTGGGGAAAGGAGGGACTAATTATTCCTCTGTTCTCTGAGGTCAGCCACCAGTCTTCTGCTTCTGATGTGCGCCAGGCTTTTTGGCTCTGCAGCAGGCTTCAGCAACTAATTATACCTGAAGGAGCTGGAGAGTCAAGAAAAGTTTGTGAAGAAACAAATTAATCCCTTGGAGGCTCTTCAGAGTTGAGAACTTCTACTTCCTTGAGATTCCCAGAAGCTTCAGTTCTGTAACTAAGGGCACAATAAGGGACCACGAGAAGCACGTGCTCATGAATTGGGTGAGTCACTTCCATAACAGCCTGAGCTACAGTGTCAAACTTGTCTCAAAAAAATACAAAATGAAAACAAATGATAAGTTCAAGTCATTAATGAGCCACGATATGTGATTCCAACCTCTATCTCTGTAACCATAGTGTGGACCATATTGTAGTCTACCAATGCCCCCATGAGGTCCATAGCATTCAAAAGAGCTGGGTTACAATATCAAAACAGGATCATATCAGATATTCATTATAGTAGATTAATAAGATAATACAGGATAGAAGCTATTTGCTTCCTCTCTTTTTTTTTATACATGTTGGTCAACATGGAAGTAAGGGTAACTGCCATTTAAGAAATGCGCAGGGACCATGTGTAAATACTAACCAGCTACTTGGTCAATGTGGCAAATAATGCCAACATTCACAATTGTCTTCTACCTGGACATGCAGGTCAATGTTTCACGAACTGTGGATGAAAGTGATAAAATTTCTGAAAGAAAACAAATACTCTAACTAGTCATTACTATAGCTCATTGCTATGTAGGTCCCATTTGATCTCTATAGCTGCAGTAATGCTGCTACAGGTCCGAACGCCCATCACTTCATAGTTGGTCTCCACACTTGAGCTCCATTGTCATACATAGTTCTCCTTGCTCATCTTCATATGCTCAGCTATGGATTCTGCCAAAACATATCCATATTCTACACAAGAGCCTCCCATGTGCCTCAAAGTTGTACTTGCAGTACCAAGACAGAACCTGGTCCCTCACTGAAAGATGCCAAGTGAAACTACCAACATTCTTTTAAGAAGTTGTATTGTGCAACGCCACTCTGAACCATTACAGTAAGCTTCCTTAATTGCAAATCTCAATCAAAAGTTGGGAGTGTCCTGAGTTCCATGCTCGTGCTCTCTCTCCTTCTGCTCCTGATTTGGACCTTGAGATTTCTGTCTGGTGCTCCAATGTGGGTCTCTGTCTCTGTCTCCTTTCATCGCCTGATGAAGGTTAATGTTCAGGAGGATGCCTATATGTTTTTCTTTCGGTTCTCCTTATTTAGCTTTTCTAGGATCACTAATTATAGGCTCAATGTCCTTTGTTTATGGCTAGAAACCAAATATGAGTGAGTACATCCCATGTTCCTCTTTTTGGGTCTGGCTTACCTCACTTGGGTCAGGATAGTGTTTTCTATTTCCATCCATTTGTATGCAAAATTGAAGAAGTCCTTGTT
The DNA here is from genome assembly GCA_963919705.1 of Alexandromys oeconomus. Taxonomy (NCBI): domain Eukaryota; kingdom Metazoa; phylum Chordata; class Mammalia; order Rodentia; family Cricetidae; genus Alexandromys; species Alexandromys oeconomus. Next base: position 119,830 of record CAWTZB010000015.1, on the reverse strand, counting down.
TTTCACTGCTGAGTAGTACTCTAATATGTATATATTCCATACTTTCTTCATCCATTCTTCCATTGAAGGGCATCTAGGTTGTTTCCAGGTTCTGGCTATTACAAACAATGCTGCTATGAATATAGTAGAGCATATACTTTTGTTGTATGATAAGGCCTCTCTTGGGTATATTCCCAAGAGCGAGACGTGCAACACACACTGAGACAATGGGGATGTTCTATCGGGAAACCACCAAGGCCAGCTGGCCTGGGTCTGAAAAAGCCTAGGATAAAACCGGACTTGAACATAGCGAACAATGAGGACTACTGAGAACTCAAGAACAATGGCAATGTGTTTTTGATCCTACTGCACGTAGTGGCTTTGTGGGAGCCTAGGCAATTTGGATGCTCACCTTACTAGACCTGGATGGAGGTGGATGGTCCTTGGACTTCCCACAGGGCGGAGAACCCTGATAGCTCTTTGGGCTGATGAGGGAGGGGGACTTGATTGGGGGAGGGGGAGGAAAATGGGAGGCGGTGGCGGGGAAGAGACAGAAATCTTTAATAAATAAATAAACGGAAAAAAATTTGGGAGTGTCTTAGACTTTGAAGAAAAAAAAATAAGTTCGGAATCCCACCTTCATTTTCTGGACATTGAAGGGAAACTTTCCAAATACAAGAAAAGGTACTCTTTCTGTTCTGCCTCAGGAAAGCGGAATCACACCTCTAGCCTCACATGTACATTCTCAGTTAGGGCACTCGCTGACTTCATAACAAAGACACTCAAATGCAGATCGTTGTCTCTGCCCACAGAATGGAACTAGCATTAATCTTGAATCTAGCACTCCTTTATGAAGTGGCCCCTTTAAAATTGTGAGTAATCACCCATTTATCACAGCACTATTCACAATAGCCAAGTCATCCACCAACAAGCAAATGGTTAAAGAAATGGATATATATATATATATATATATATATATATATATATATATATTGTAAAATCTAGCTTTACCCTGCCATAAAAGTGAAATCGCAGTGGCAGGAATGAGAGTTCACACCTGTGGTGACAGGAATTGGCAGGTGAAGGCAAAAGATCTCAAGTTCAAGGCCATCCTGGACTACTTGTGGAGTTCACAGTAAACCTTGGTTACGTAGGATAGTCCTAACTTATAGAATAAATAACCGCATCATTCTCCATTTCCTTTCCTCCCTCCAAGCCTTCTCATGCCCTCCCTGCCCACAGCTCTTCTTCAAATTCATAGCCTTTCAGAGACTGCACCTGAGCCCTGCAGTCCTTTGGAAATGTACACAACACTCTGGTGAAGACCTATATACAAATAGACCCAAATCACTACAGACTGATTTACTGGTTCTTCCCCATTTATACAAAAATATTGAAAACTGCATGGCACATTCTTCCAGAAAAATGAAAAGGCAAGTGTATGTCATGAGATAATTTTGAAATTATTTTGGTGCCTCATAAATTGTTCAGTGTCAATGAAATACACCTGAGAGTCAAGAAATCTAGTGCCAGATCTGCTGATGCTCAGGCCATTTTCCCTGCCTCAATAATCCTATATATAAAATGCACTCTACCAAATAACACGTTTTCAATGTGTCTATCAACCATGGAAGCCTACAATTTTTCTGACATCTAGGGGTACTGCCATGTCCCGCCACCTGACTAGCTTAATCCCCCGAAATAACCATACAGAAATTGTATTAACCAGATTACTGCCTGGCCCATTATCTCTAGCCTCATATTGGCTAACTCTTACATATTAGTTTAACCCATTTCTCCATTAATGTGTATCGCCACTTGACTGTCAAAAACTATCACTACAAAGAGTTATACTGTTCACTTTTCAATTAACAAAAAGGTTGAAAACTAGATATCTCCTTTGGACAGATAAAAGAAAATGAAAATTTAAGAGACAATAAAGTTCCACACTGAGACAATGGGGATGTTCTATCGGGAACTCATCAAGGCCAGCTGGCCTGGGTCTGAAAAATCATGGGATAAACCCGGACTCGCTGAACATAGCGAACAATGAGGACTACTGAGAACTCAAGAACAATGGCAATGGGTTTTTGATCCTCCTGCACGTAGTGGCTTTGTGGGAGCCTAGGCAGTTTGGATGCTCACCTTACTAGACCTGGATGGAGGTGGGTGGTCCTTGGACTTCCCACTGGGCAGGGGACCCTGATAGCTCTTTGGGCTGACGAGGGAGGGGGACTTGATTGGGAGAGGGGGAGGAAAATGGGAGGCGGTGGCGGGGAGGAGGCAGAAATCTTCAATAAATAAATAAGTAAGTAAGTAAATAAATAAATAAACAAAGACAGGCAGGTAGAGAAAGTAAACAGAAGGAGAAATCTGAGAGAAAAGGAAGAAGGGATGAGAGAAGGAAGACTCCAGGGACCAGCCACCCAGATACAGGGCAAGACATGGAGTAAGACTTTAAAAAGGTATGGGATAAAGATAAAAGCCCAGAGACAAAAGATAGGGGGGATAATTTAAGAAAAGCTGACAAGAAACAAGATAAAGCTGGGCATTTATAGGTAAGAATAAGCCTCCGTGTGTGATTTATTTGGGAGCTGGGTGGCAGGACCTCCAAAAAAGCCAAAAGAGTAAAACAAACAACAACATTTTGGTGTTCTAATGTAGGGCGATGTTTGGGCCCCTTGACTTTCTTTGCCTGCCTCAGACCCTTCGCCTGCTGGAGTGAATAGAGCAAAACACCTGTGCCCGCAGCTGCTCTGAGCAAGAGGCCCTGATGGCCGGGGTGTGGGTTCACGTGAGGCCTGCAGCTGAAAGATCCCGAGAGTTGGGCATGGCTATCCGTTAAGAATCCCTATATATCCCTAATCTCTCCAAGACTTTTATCATAAAGGGATGTTGAATTTTGTCAAAAGCTTTTTCAGCATCTAATGAAATGATCATATGGTTTTTTCTTTCAGTTTATTTATATGGTGGATTACATTAATAGATTTTCGTATGTTGAACCAGCCCTGCATCTCTGGGATGAAGCCTACTTGATCATAATGGATAATTTTTCTAATGTGTTCTTGGATACGCTTTGCCAGTATTTTTTGAGGATTTTTGCATCGATGTTCATGAGTGAGATTGGCCTGTACTTCTCTTTCTTGGTTGAGTCTTTGTGTGGTTTTGGTATCAGAGTGACTGTAGCTTCATAAAAGGAATTTGGCAATGACTCTTCTGCTTCTATATTGTGAAATACATTAAGGAGTATAGGTATTAGGTCTTCTTGGAAGTTCTGGTAGAATTCCGCATTGAAACCATCAGGTCGTGGGCTTTTTTTGGTAGGGAGGTTTTTGATAACAGCTTCTAGTTCTTCGCGACTAACAGGTCTATTTAGGTTGTTCACCTGGTCCTGGTTTAACTTTGGTATATGGTATTTATCTAAAAACGTGTCCATTGCTTTTACATTTTCCAGTTTAATGCCATACAGGCCTTTGTAGTAAGATCTAATGATTCTTTGAATTTCCTCTGTGTCTGTGGTTATGTCCCCCTTTCATTTCTGATCTTATTAATTTGCATATTCTCTCTCTGCCGTTTGATAAGTTTGGATAGGGGTTTATCAATCTTGTTGATTTTCTCCAGGAACCAGCTTTTTGTTTCATTGATTCTTTGGATTGTTTTCTGTGTTTCAATTTTGTTGATTTCAGCCCTCAGTTTGATTATTTCTAGTCTTCTACTCCTCCTAGGTGAGTCTGCTTCTTTTTTTTTTCTAGAGCTTTCAGGTGGGCTGTTAAGTCTCCGATGTGTGCCTTCTCTGTTTTTTTTAAGTGGGCACTTAGTGCTATGAACTTTCCTCTTAGGACTGCTTTCATAGTGTCCCATAAGTTTGAGTATGTTGTTTCTTTATTTTCATTGAATTCAAGGAAGACTTTAATTTCTTTCTTTATTTCTTCCTTGATCCAGGTGTGGTTCAGTAGTTGACTGTTCAGTTTCCATGAGTTTGTAGGCTTTCTGGGGGTAGCATTGTTGTTGAATTCTAACTTTAATCCATGATGATCTGATAAGACACAGGAGGTTACGGATATTTTTTTGTAACTGGGGAAGTTTGCTTTGTTACCGAGTATGTGGTCAATTTTTGAGAAGGTTCCATGCGCTGCAGAGAAGGTATATTCTTTCCTATTTGGGTGAAATGTTCTATAGATGTCTGTTAAGTCCATTTGATTCATTACCTCCATTAATTCTCTTATTTCTCTGTTAGGTTTCTGTCTGATTGACCTGTCCATTGGTGAGAGAGGGGTGTTGAAGTCTCCTACTATTAGTGTGTGCGGTTTGATGGCAGCCTTGAGTTTTAGTAATGTTTCTTTTACGTACGTGGGTGCTTTTATATTAGGGGCATAGATATTCAAGATTGAGACTTCATCCTGATGAATTGTTCCTGTTATGAGTATAAAATGTCCCTCTCCATTTTTTCTAATTGATTTAAGTTTGAAGTCAACTTAATGAAGAGATTAGGGATACAAGGGTCATACCTAAATACAATAAAAGCTATTTACAGCAAACCGACAGCTAACATCAAACTAAACGGAGAGAAACTCAAAGCCATCCCACTAAAATCAGGAACATGACAAGGCTGTCCACTCTCTCCATACCTCTTCAATATAGTGCTTGAAGTTTTAGCAATAGCAATAAGACAACATAAGGGGATCAAGGGGATTCGAATTGGAAAGGAAGAAGTTAAACTTTCATTATTTGCAGATGATATGATAGTGTACATAAGCGACCCCAAAAACTCCACCAAAGAACTCCTACAGCTGATAAACACCTTTAGTAATGTGGCAGGATACAAGATCAACTCCAAAAAATCAGTCGCCCTCCTATACACAAAGGATATGGAAGCAGAGAGGGAAATCAGAGAAACATCACCTTTCACGATAGCCACAAACAGCATAAAATATCTTGGAGTAACTCTAACCAAGGAAGTGAAAGATCTATTTGACAAGAACTTTAAGGCATTGAAGAAAGAAATTGAAGAGGATACCAGAAAATGGAAGGATCTTCCTTGCTCTTGGATTGGGAGGATCAACATAGTAAAAATGGCAATTCTACCAAAGGCAATTTATAGATTCAATGCAATCCCCATCAAGGTCCCATCAAAATTCTTCACAGATCTTGAGAGGACAATAATCAACTTTATATGAAAAAACAAAAAACTCAGGATTGCCAAAACAATCTTATACAATAAAGGAACTTCTGGAGGCATTACCATCCCTGACTTCAAACTCTATTACAGAGCTTCAGTATTGAAAACAGCTTGGTATTGGCATAAAAACAGAGAAGTTGACCAATGGAATCGTATAGAAGATCCAGATTTTAACCCACAAACCTATGAACACCTGATTTTCGATAAAGGAGCTAAAAGTATACAATGGAAGAAAGAAAGCATCTTCAACAAATGGTGCTGGCACAACTGGATGTCAACCTGTAGAAGAATGAAAATAGACCCATATCTATCACCTTGCACAAAACTCAAGTCCAAATGGATCAAAGACCATATCAGTCTGAACACACTGAACCTGATAGAAGAGAAAGTGGGAAGTACCCTACAACAGATGGGCACAGGCGATCGCTTCCTATGTATAACCCCAGCAGCACAGACATTAAGGGCAACATTGAATAAATGGGACCTACTGAAACTCAGAAGCTTCTGCAAAGCAAAGGACACTGTCACTAAGACAAAAAGGCAACCCACTGACTGGGAGAAGATCTTCACCACCCATGCAACAGACAAAGGTCTGATCTCCAAAATATATAAAGAGCTCAAGAAACTAGACTTTAAAATGTTAATTAACCCAATTAAAAAAATGGGGCACTGATCTGAACAGAGAATTCTCAACAGAAGAAGTTCAAATGGCTAAAAGACACTTAAGGTTATGCTCAACCTCCTTAGTGATCAGGGAAATGCAAATCAAAACAACTTTGAGATATCATCTTACACCTGTCAGAATGGCTAAAATCAAAAACACCAATGATAGCCTTTGCTGGAGAGGTTGTGGAGAAAGGGGTACCCTCATCCATTGCTGGTGGGAATGCAAACTTGTGCAACCACTTTGGAAAGCAGTGTGGCGGTTTCTCAGGAAATTCGGGATCAACCTACCCCTGGACCCAGCAATGCCACTCTTGGGAATATACCCAAGAGATGCCCGATCATATGACAGGGGCATTTGTTCAACTATGTTCATAGCAGCATTATTTGTAATAGCCAGAACCTGGAAACAACCTAGATGTCCTTCAATGGAAGAATGGATGAAGAAAGTGTGGAATATATACACATTAGAATACTACTCGGCGGTAAAAAACAATGACTTCTCGAATTTTGCATGCAAATGGATGGAAATAGAAAACACTATCCTGAGTGAGGTAACCCAGACCCAAAAAGATGAACATGGGTTGTACTCACTCATAATTGCTTTCTAGAGATAAATAAAGGTCAGTGAGTCTATAATTTGATCTCCTAAAGAAGCTAAATAAGAAGGTGATCCCAAAGAAAAACATATAGCTATCCTCCTGATTATGGGAAGTAGACAAGATTGCCGTGCAAAAAATGGGATCCTTGGGGTGGGGTGGGAGGGGGGTAAGGGGAGATGGGGAGAGAAAAGTGAGAAGGGGAGGTTGGGGGGAACTTGGGAAACGGGATGTTTGGGATAAAGGAAGGTTGGGTAGGGGAGCAGGGAAGAACATATCTTAATTAAGGGAGCCATCTTAGGGTTGGCAAGAGATTTGGTGCTAGAGGGGCTCCCAGGTGCCCAGGGCGATGTCCCCAGTTAGTTCTTGGGGCAGCTGAGAACAGAGAACCTGAAATGACCCTATCCTATAGTCATACTGATGAATATCTTGCATATCACCATAGAAACTTCATCTGGAGATGGATGGAGATAGAGACAGAGACCCACACTGGAGCACCGGACTGAGCTCCCAATGTCCCAAGTTGAGCAGAAGGAGGGAAAATATGAGCAAAGAAGTCAGGACCACGAGGGGTGCACCCACCCATGGAGACAGTGGGGCTGATCTATTGTGAGCTCACCAAGGCCAGCTGGACTGCGACTGAAAAAGCATGGGATAAAACCGGACTCTCTGAATATGGCGGACAATGAGGGCTGCTGTGAAGCCAAGGACAATGCCACTGGGTTTTGATCCTACTTCATGTTCTGGCTTTGTGGGAGCCTAGCCAGTTTGGATGTTCACCATCCTAGACCCAGGATGGAGCGGGGAGAACTTTGGACTTTCCACAGGGAAGGGAACCCTGACTGCCCTTCAGACTGGAGAGGGAGGGGGAGAGGAGTGGGGGGAGGGGGAGAGGAGAGGGAGGAGGGGGGGGGAAGGGAGACGATAGACGGGGAGGAAATGGGAGGCGGGGAGGAGGCAGAAAGTTTTTTTTCAATAAAAATTATATTAAAAAAAAAGAATCCCTATATAAGCTTCCCTGGAGCACAACAAAGTTAGCACTCTTGTATCAAGGATGATTAAAAAAAAATCCATCTCTTGGGAAGTACAAGTGTTCAGTTTAGTTCAGTCCATGAGTGGTGTGTATCGTTGTAAACAATCAATGCATAATCAAATTTTCTCTCTCAGAAGTTTCTATAACATCCAAGACATTGTCATAAAATTTTGTTATACCAGAAAACTCAGTTTAGCTGGGTCCTTTCTTCTAAAGAGAACTTTAAGTCTAATTATTTAGTTCTAAACTGCATCAAAGACCAGAGAAGGATGAAATGTTACCTAATGACAGGTACATCTGGATGCCTGGACAGTTTTATAGACAACTAATCCACCATCAAGTCAGTGTCTTTAAGAAACTGGTGTTTAAGCCGGGCAGTGGTGGCGCACACCTTTAATCCCAGCACTTGGGAGGCAGAGGCAGGCGGATCTCTGTGAGTTCGAGACCAGCCTGGTCTACAGAGCTAGTGCCAGGACAGGCTCCAAAGCCACAGAGAAACCCTGTCTCGAAAAAAAGAAAAAAGAAAGAAACTGGTGTTTATTACAAACAAAAAACATTCTTTTCATGTTGTGCTGTAGCTGCCCTGCGCCTCATTTCACCCTGTCTGAGTTCTTCGAGGCAGGTTTATTCATAAATGTTCACTCCATGGGAAGAGATGAAGACCTCAGAAAGCAGGCGTTAAGTTCATTTTTGTTTCAAACTTGAGCTGTGCGTCTTCTCTAGTTTTGGATTCTTCGGGCCACTTTAGAATTGCCTCTCCCTCCCTGCTTCTGTGCAGAATGGAACACCACATTCTGATAGGGCTGTATACGCTGTCAGTTAACAGGTTCTATTCCTTTTCTCTTTTTTACAACAGATGTTTTACTACAATATATTCTGTTTACTGTAGACAGATTTGCCTTTGGATTGCCAGCTCATAGATAATGAAAATGAGACTTATTACTAATTGTGAAATCTTGGCCCCATCTTAGGTTTAGGGTTGTTCCTAACGTTTTCTTAAAACTTAAATTGACCCGTATTTGAAAATCTGCAATCTTTTACAAGGCTCAGTTACCTTTACTCTGTATTTCCCCTCCTGTTTCCTCTGTTTCTGACTGACGACTCTTTCTTCTTCTCAGAGCTCTTTTTCCAGAAGTTTCTGCTGTACTCCTGCCTAGCTATTAGCCACTTATCCTTTTACTAAACCAATCACCGTGACATATATTTGCACAGCATAATCAAATATCTCTCAATATTGTTCTTACTGTATATAATTTCCTTTGTCGAAGCTAATACCTTTCCTTCCTAGACAATAGCTGCAATGTTGCCCTTTGTCCATTAGACTGCATCACATGATTGCACATGGGCATTTCCAATTGAGCTGAGAGGTTCACCTTAAGAATTAAAAGGACATACAGTTTGGAGGGAATTGTGCTGTGGTACCCAATAAATCAGTAATCAGTGGGGGAATCAGGAATGAAATAATAAAGTTAGACTGTACACATGAAATTCTCAATAAATAAATAAAATATAGTTTAAAAATATTTCGTATTTGCCACAAGTTGATATACCACGCTTTCCTTATACCCATGTGAGGCCTGCCCCTTTCTGAACAGAAGCAGAGGAGGGATGAATGGGGGTACAGAGGGGAGGATGGGGAGGGAGTCGGAGGAGAGTAGGGAGTGAAAACCTTTGTTAGTATGTAAAATTCAAAAGGAAATGAAGAAAGAAAGGAAAATCCTTCATAAGTTCATGAGGGTGATGGAGAATAGAGGGCCGTGTGGTCAGGAATGGCAAGGAAAGGCAGGGAGCTCTAACGAAAAGTTTTATCCCAAATAAGGGCATGAGAAGTTTGTGAGTTTCAAATGTGGGAAATGAAGTAAGGAAGTGAAATCAGCTGTGGGAATATCGAGGGAAGAGATCAAGGGACTTACAGGAGCCATAGTTATGGAAGAGCTGAAGGGTGATTGAGGAGGAGAAAGAGAAGGATGGATGAGGAGCTGGGTGGAAATCAGTCAGTGGTATTAAGTCTGCAAACTTCCGTTGGTCTATGGAGCAGTGAGTTGCAATTGAAGTTCCAGGTGTCAGCCCAGCAGAAGGGAATCCCCTGATGGGACCATCTCATTAAGGCAAGGCCACGGGACTGCAGATCCCGGAATGTCTGTTGTTTCTGCTGTGCCTTTACATGTTTGCTGTGGCTCTCTTTCTCTGGTCTCTAGCATGGTGTGAGTAGACGTAGGGATATATCCACTGCCTACAATATAGTGTGTCTATTTCTTGGAAACATCCTGTTCTACTGGGCATTTTTACCTTTGGATTTTCAAGACGATGTCCCCCCCCCACGTTGTACTAATTTAATAATAATAATCATATCTTACATAGAGTTTTTTTAATATTTATTTATTTATTATGTATACAGTACTCTGTCTGTGTGTATGCCTGCAGGCCAGAAGAGGGCACCAGACCCCATTACAGATGGTTGTGAGCCACCATGTGGTTGCTGGGAATTGAACTCAGGACCTTTGGAAGAGCAGGCAATGCTCTTAACCACTGAGCCATCTCTCCAGCTTTTACATAGAGTTTTGATGAATAAAAATAAATAAAAGGATGTGTTTCACAGCCAGGGTCTGAGTTTCACCTAAGGAGCAGCGTGGGTTGAAGCTCATGTTAATGACTAACAGTTGAGTCTCCGTAGCCCAGTTGGTTTAAATTCTTTTAACCTTAATGTTGGGAGATGTGTTCACAGGTCTCGGAGTGCAACACAGCTTTAAAAATAAGAAAGTTAGACTAAGATGGTTTTCTTAAATAACATTGAGTTGAAAAACCCCAGAAGACAATCTAAAGTTTTAGAAAGGCACATAGCTGAATGCAGAACTCTTTAAAGTCAGGGAATAAGAAAAAAGTAGCCCCGTTATTACTGGTTGATGTACTCTCCTTGTATTATCAACTGCAGAGTTCTCTGGTAGAAATTTTGGGGTTGCTTATGTATACTATCGTATCATCTACAAATAGCAATACTTTAACTTCTTCCTTTCAAATTTGTATATCCTTGATCTTGTCTAATTGTCTTATTGCTCTAGCTAGAATATCAAGTACTGCATTGAACGGATATGAAAAGAGTGGACAGACTTGTTTTGTTACTGATTTGTGGAATTGCTTTGAGTTTCTCTACACTTAATTTCATGTTACCTATAAGCTTGCTGTAAATTGCTTTTATTCTGTTGGGATAGGTCCCTTGTACTCCTGATCTCTCCAACAGAAGGGATCAGGTGTGGGGGTGGGAGGAGAGAATACTGGAAGAGATTACTGAGATTGGGGGCATTTAGGGGGGAGGTAGAAACCTACCTCTCCATATGGGTGACCCTAGCAAAGTCTCCTAGTGATGGGGGATACAGAGCCTGAACAAGACGTCTTCTGTAACCAGGCAAAGATTCCAGTGAAAGGATTAGGACACCAACCCAGTCACAAAATCTTTGACCTATATTTTGTCCTGCCTGCAAGATATGCTGTGATAAAGGTGTTACAGAATTTGTGGGAGTAGCCAGCCTATGAGGGGTGCAACTTGAGTCCCATGCCATGAGAGGGAGCCCATGCACTGCCTGGATAGCCAGGAAACAGAGTCTGTTTATCACAAAGACCTAGGATAGAACCAAATGAGAGAGAGAGAGAGAGAGAGAGAGAGAGAGAGAGAGAGAGAGAGGGGGCAAGAGAGAGAGACAGAGACAGAGTCACAGAGAGACAGAGAGACAGACACACACACACACAGAGATAGAGAGAGAGAGAGAGAGAGAGAGAGAGAGAGAGAGAGAGAGAGAGAGAAAGAGATCAATGAAATAATCCCTAATGATACCCTGCTATCTCGTAGATTGGAGCCTTAGAGTCCAGTGTAATGGTCATCAGAGAGGCTTCACCCAGCAATTTATGGGAGCAAATGCAGAGACCACAGCCAAACACTAGGTGGAGCTCTAGGAATTCTACAGGTGAGGGAGAAGAATCAGAGGAGCCAGAGGGTTCAAGGATATCACAAGAAAATGGTCCACAGAACCAACTTAGCAGGGCTCATAGGGGCTCACAGAGACTGAAGTGACAATCAAGGAGCCTGGAAAAGTTTGACCTAGGTCCTCTGCATATATGTTATGGTAGTTTGATGTTCTTGTGGAACTGCTCACAGTGGGAGCAGGTGCCTCTGACTCCTTTGCCTGCTTTTGTGGACCCTTTTCCTCCTATTGGATTGCCTCACCCAGCCTTAATATGAGGGGATAATACCTAGTCTTGTAACTTGATATGCCATGTTTGGTTGATATTCCTGGAAGGCCTGCCCTTTCTGAAGGGAAAGGAGGCATGGGTTTGAGGAAGAAAGGAGGTGGCAATGAGAAACGGGGAGAGAAGGGAGGTGAAACTACAATCAGGATGTAATATATAATGGGAAAATAAAGAAAAAGAAAACAAAAATTTCAAAAGGAAAAAGGGATACATTCCTAAGACTGAACAGTAGAATGCAGCTAGAAGGGGAAACATAGACCAAACCAGATTGCGGCTCCAATGTGGACTGCTGTGTGCCTGGAACTGTAAATGGTTCAGGGGCACCAAATAGATCTGAGGCAGGAGCGGCTGCTCCATGCTGAACTGTGCTGACCTCAGGCAGGAACTACTGTAATTACTGTAATAACAGTACAATTAAGGTTTAGACTGGGCAGGACACAGGCAATACCGTATTACCTTTACATGGTACAACTTAAATTTTTAAGAAATGCTTAACATTTTAAGAACTTCCCACAGGGCAGGGAACCCTGATTGCTCTTTGGGCTGACGAGGGAGGGGGACTTGATTGGGGGAGGGGTAGGGAAAGGGGAGGCGGTGGTGGGGAAGAGACAGAAATCTTTAATAAATAAATAAATAAATAAAAAGAAATGCTCCTAGATAATAAAAAAAAATACAGATTCACAGTAAAACAAATTCAGACATAAAAGACCTTTATAGATCACATTGTTGGATGAATATACATAGGCTTGGGAAAAAAAAAGAATATAAAAAAGTTAATGTCTTAAAAAAAGGTTAAAGTCTTTAAAGAGACAAAATACAGAAATACAAATAGTTATAGATTAAAAAAATAAAAAAATAAGCCACGTAAAAATAAAAAATTCACAGAGAGTCTGGATTATATACATTATGATTTCTTTAAAATTTTTAACTATAAAGGAGCTAAATACAGAGAGACATTTTGTTACATGGGCTGCCAAGCTAAACCAAAATGAATATAAGGGTATTACGATTTCAAAATTTGGGTCTAAGGATATGATGCTTTGGAGAAGGTCTTCTATTGGTTTTACAGAGGATATGACCCTGTGGATTGCATCTATCCCGGTATGGTATGATAGACCACATCCTCCTAAAAGGTTGCTGTGAACACCCTCAAAAAATTACTTCGCTCAATTGCCAACTGAGAGGAAACTAGCACACAGGTTATATCATGAACGACCTACGCCCATGTTCCCAAATATTGTTTATAAATGTTCTTTTACATTTAAAGGAGGATATGATATAGATATGATTAATTTACATTGGTATGGATTTTACGGTCAATTTTGTTATATGAATATGTATTTCCGATCTTGATTAAGGTATTGTGATTGTGTAGTTCATTTAAAAATGTACTGTATAATTAGGAAATATAGGTTAATAGATAATAGTCAAGCTTGTAGTCAAGTTAGTTAGATTTTCTAGACATATAGAGATATACTTCAGTTAGGCATTCTTCATATCTTTCAAAGACTGCAGAATATGGCATTTAAAATATTTTAATAACTTAGGGCTTTTCATGACAAGGAGACACGTCTGCTCCTGGCAGCACCAGCTACTTCAGGAGGAAGATGGGCATCAAAGAGGATCCTTATGGAGTTTGATAGCCATTTGGGCAAGAAACTGCTCTTGCCTGGACTGTTGCATAAACTGGACACAAAGAACCCACAGAGAGAGGACTGCTGAACTTGCCTAAAGATGAGATGATCTTTCGGTGTTCTTGATTCATGAAAGAGTCTGCAAGACATTTTTCAGGACAAGCAGATAGTGACTGTCTTTGGAATTTCCTGCTTGATGAAAATGTCTGCTGGATACTATGGGCCTGAAGGCTAAAGATGGATGCCCCAACGGTACAGAGGAACTTTGGGTGACTGTCCAGGCAGCGAGATGTCTCTGTCATTTCTAGAGTTTTGGACTTCTTGTTTACTTAGGTATTATTATATCCTTCTGGAGTCTTTGATGGAGTTGAAGAATAAATAGTTATAGTTTTCTTTCATTATGATAAGAGATAAAATAGATATAAATATTGTAACTGTAATTCTTACTTGATAACTGTTTTGTTATATGTACTTTTGCTATGTTAAAGTTAAAGCCTTTCTTTTTTGTTTAAACAGAAAAAGGGGAAATGATGTGGGAGTGATTTCTTACTAATAAAGAAACTGCCTTGGCCCATTTTATTGGTTAGAACATAGGTGGGTGGAGTAAACAGAAGAGAATGCTGGGAAAAAGAAGCTGAGTCAAGGAGTCGCCATGGTTCTCCCACTCCAGACAGACGCAGGTTAAGATCCTCCCTGGTAAGCCACCTCGTGGGCTACACAGAATATTAGAAATGGGTTAGAACAATATGTAAGAGCTAGCAAATAAGAGGCTACAGATAATGGGCCAGGCAGTGTTTAAAAAAATACAGTTTCCGTGTAATTATTTCGGGGCATAAGCTAGCCATGCGGGCGGCCGGGTGCCAGGGATGCAGCCCCACTGCACCTAATTCAACAAAATATATCTATGCACATCTAGAAAATCTTAACTAACATGACTACAAATTTGGCTATTATTGATTATCTATTAACAACCTATATACATTACATTTTTAAATGAACTACACAATCACAATACCTTAATAAAGATAAGAAATACATATACATATAACAAAATTGACCTTAAATTTCTATCAATAAAGCAAAATCTATACTCATGCAAATTATTCATATCTATATCATATCCCCCTTTAAATATAAAAGAACATTTATAAACCATATTTGGGAACATGGGCGCAGTTTTTTCTCTCCAAACTGCTTCCTGCTGAATGGGGGCGTTGTTAATTCATGGTATAACCTGTGTGCTAGTTTCATCTCAGTTGGCAGTTGAGCGAAGCAATTTTCTGAAGGTATTCACAACCGTTCAGGAGGGCGTGGTCCATCATACCATATCAGAATAGAAGAAATGAACAGGGTCTCATCCTCTGTAAAAACAAAAAAAGAAACTCCTTTCCAAAGTATCATGTCCTTAGATCCAAATTTCAAAGTCAAGGCATCAAAATCTCTACGTTGGATTAGTTCAGCAGCATTTATAAACAAATATCTTTTAGCAGCCGTTGCTCCTTCCTCAGCATTCAAACAATTCAAAGAGAGCATAATAGCATACAGTATCAATATTCTCTGTGTATTTTCCATCTTTGTGCAGCTTTATTTTAACTCTATTTCATTTATTTTTACTTTTGTTTTATATTCTCTGTATCTTTGTCCTGGAATATCTCTGTAGACTAGGCTCTCCTTGAACTCTCAGGGATCTGCCTGTCTCTGCCTCCCATGCACTGGGATTAAGGGTGTTTGCTACCACACCTTGAAGTCACAGAGGTCAATCTCCCTCTGCCTCCCAAGTGTTGGGATTAAAGGTGTGTACTACCACACCCAACTACTCTCTTTGTTCCTTTTTTTTTACTTTAAGCACTTTTAACTTTTAGCTTGCATATATTTTTAACACATTGTAAATCATTTAATTTTTTTTTATCTTTGAATCTCTCTTTACTGTATATCTCTCTTTTTCTGACCACACAAGCCTTTAAATTACTGAGCAGTATGAGTAGGATTAAAGCCGTGGCTTTGCCAGGTAGATCCAGTCCATTCCTTAGCTTTCCAGCCTCATGGCTGAGGTACTGGTTGTAGCCATGTTTATAGCCACAATTCTATGGCGTTTCAAGGTCCCTGCCAGCCAGCAAGCTACAACAGACAACAGTCAAGTCCTCTCTCGGTAGTTGGCCCTCCTGCCTCAGTCAGAGTTTGCCCTGGCAGGATGGCCTAGAAAGCCGGCATTTTTAAACAGCACAGCTTTTTTCCTGTTACAGCTGAAAACCGAAAAGCATGCGTTCAGCTTTTCGTCAACACCATTTAAGTGTTTCGTGGCAGGACCTCTTAATGAGCTGCAGGGTTTTGCAGCTGAAGCTGAATCAGGAAGCCTCTCTTAGGTGAGAGCACTTGCTTGCCTCTAGCAAGCGGAGCAGACCCAAGAAATTTTTGCTACCAAGAAAACATGCATGCTTTACTCTTTCTCAAGCTTTCTCAGGCTTTCAGTGGATTCAGTTGTCCACACGTCTGGGCGCCATCTGTTGAAATAAGAGCGGTGGGGCTGTGTCCCCAGCACCCTGGCCGCCTGCTATCTCATGCCTGAAATAACAACACACAAACTGTATTCAGTTAGACACCGCTTGGCCCATTTCTATCTAGCCTCTTCTCGGCTAACTCTCGCACCTGGACTAGCCCATTTCTAGTAATGTGTGTAAGCACCCCAAGGTGCGCTTACCGGGAAGATTCTAGCCTCCCTCCATCCTGGGTCGGAGCTGCCTGGGAGAGTGGAGCCTGGTGTCTCTGCTCCAGAGAGCAGAGCTGTCAGGTCTGACCTCACTTCCTCTTCCTCCCAGAATTCTATTCTGTTTACTCCACCCACCTATGTTCTAACCAATAATATGGGCCAAGCCAGTTTCTTTATTAGCCAATGACCTTCCTCCATCAAACATGGATAAAGAATTGTTTTTTGAGCTCAGTTGCTCACACTCTACAAAGGAGTGCTTTGCTTCTGCATACTTTTTGCATTGTATCTGTGTACTTGTTTTCACTTTTATTACTGATTAATTGAGGTATTTTTTTCTGGGAAGGAGAGGCAAGAGTTTCTCATGAACACATAGGTGAGTACAGAAAGGTTTCAGAGTTGAGGTATTTATTTTTAGTATGTATAAAAAGCCATATAAAATAAATCTTATTTTGCAGTTGTTCATACTCTGCATCCCTGTGTACTGATTTACAAGAGAACCATACCAAGGGACCACAACGCACTAGATGTTGAAGAGTGGCACCAGAACAGGGACCATAAAGAGTAAAAGTTAGGAAGGGTTCTTTTTTCTTTTTTTTAAATATTTATTTATAATGTGTACAGCATTTCTTCCATGTGTGCCTGCAAGCCAGAAGGGGGCGCCAGGTCTCATCATAGATTGCTGTGAGCCACCATGTGGTTGCTGGGAATTGAACTCAGGACCTCTGGAAGAGCAGTCAGTGCTCCTAACCACTGAGCAATCTCTCCAGCCCCATGGGAAGGGTTTTAAAATATCAACCAGATAAGTAATCTTCATTACAGGGTAATGGGACAAGCCAAATCTTCTCTGTACCTTGCTCTGCTAAAATATTCAATAAAAACTCATAGGGTTCATATTTCTCTTTCTGATGTAGAAATGTGTGTGGAAGTAATGAAGCCTTATAATTATTTGGTTTCCAGAAGGCACCTAAGATATACTTGTTAAGGAATTAAAGCTAATGTTGAAAAAGCTATGAGATAGGGTGAGAAAATACCTGTCCGTTTCTGGTCTATATGGCTTATGAGTTTTACTATTCTCAAAGAAAAGAAAATGAAAATAACTGGCCACTGTGTCAAAACAGAAAGTAGTGCCAGCTGCACAAGTAATGACAATGTATAAAAAAATCAAATATTTGGCTTCTTTGTCAATAGGATCAGGCGTTATATAGCCCTCGATCTCTTTCTAAAATTGCTGATAGAACTAAACTTAGCCCATGATCCTATGAGAAAGAATTTCTTGAGTAGAATAAAACCTACCATTCCATTTAAAGTATTATTATTGGTTACTTATCAATATCATACAGGCATTTTAGCTCAAGATATATTTCCCCTTGAATGGATTTCCAAAAGCACATATTTTCTAAATCAACAAGTTATGAAGAAATGTTTGTCTATGCAATTAAACAATGTCTTACTTTCACAGGTCTAGATTGTTCTGCTATTATTTTTGCATTCCCAAATGAAAAAATAAAATACATGTTTCAGCTTTCAGAAGCTTTACAAATTCCTGCAGGTTTTATTACTGGAACTTTGAATATCGTTTCCCCAGAGAAAATTGTGGGACTATTCACAAAAAAGAGAATTTGTAATGAATAATATTGTAGCTTTCAGGTGCTAGAGAGATGGCTCAGAGGTAAAGAGCATCTGGCTGCTCTTCCAGAGGTCCTGAGTTCAATTCCCAGCAACCACATGGTGGCTCACAACCATCTATACTGAGATCTGGCACCCTCTTCTGATGCACAGGCATACATTGATCAAGCCAGAATGCTGTGTACATAATAAATAAATAAATAAATCTTCAAAAAAATATTGTAGCTTTCAATCCTTCACCTGATGCATTAACTATTTTTTACTGATGGTTGAAAAACTAAGTGTGTATTGGACAGAATTTAAGTACTGGGTAGAAGTTACAGTTTACTCTTATATACAACAAAAGTAATTGTGCACTGTTGTTAAAGCCAAGCAAGATTTACCTCAAGAATTAAATATTGTAGGTAATTCAGCTTATATTGTAGTAATTGTACAAAATACATTTAATGCCGTACTTCATTACAGAAAGCATTCTTTTTTAACTTTGTTTAAATTAGTATTAACTCCTAATCAAAAAAAATCTTACTCATGTACAAAAAAAAAACAAATTTGATTGGATATGTTACATTTGAAAATGCTCACGTGATAAATTAGCACCTTTTCCTCTGTTAAAGAAGAACATGAACATTTACATACTAATGATAATAATGTACATGTCCAACATAAAATTACATTTGGACAAGATAAATAAATTATTTTAAATTCTCCAATTTGTCATCTGTTACATATCCATTCTATTCCTCAGGGGGTTAATCATCAAGGAACTCAATCAAATGAAATTTGGCAAGTGGTTGTTACTCATTACAGAATTTGGACGTTTATCTTTCCTACAAGTAACCATAGATACTCTTTGATCAGTTATATGGGCCACTCCTTTAGCTGGAGAACACACAAGTTATACAACATTTATTAAAAGCCTTTTCCATTATTGGAGTAACCTCTTTTACTAAAACAGATAATGGACCTACTTAGATAATTCCAAAGAATTTCCTAGGTTCTGTGAATCATATATCATTGCTCATGTTACAGGTATTGATTATAATCCACAAGAACAAGCTATTGTTAAATGTGTCCATGATACACTAAAACAAATTAAAAAATCAAAAACGAGGAAAAAGGAACATTATGGTATGGAATTAATGTGGGATTATCAGAATAATGTGAGAGCCAGTTTACATCAAGCGTCGTTTATGTAAAATTTCCTAAATATGCCGCATGTGCGTATTTTAACCAGCAAAGTGTAGTGTTAGGAATGGCGAGGCTGTGTCCCCGGCACCCGGTCGCCCACATGGCTAGCTTATGCCTGAAATAATTACACGGAAACTGTATTCTTTTAAACACTGCCTGACCCATTAGTTCCAGCCTCTTATTGGCTAGCTCTTACATATTGTTCTAACCCATTTCTAATATTCTGTGTAGCCCATGAGGTGGCTTACCAGGGAGGATCTTAACCTGCATCTGTCTGGAGTGGGAGAATCATGGCAACTCCTCGACTAAGCTTCTTTCTCCCAGCATTCTGTTCTGTCTACTCCACCTACCTAATTTTCTGTCCTATGAGGGCCAAGGCAGTTTCTTTATTAGTTAACCAATGAAAGCAACAGATAAGATACAAGACCCACCTCCATCAGCAAAGAAACGTTTTATACACACCACAAGTGCCTAATTTGTAAAAAAAAAAAATGGGACAAAAATGACAGATAATGAATGGCAGCTGGCATTGCTAATGGTGATAGGGAGAGGATATAGTCTTGTCTCTCTGCAAGATGAGCATCAGTTATGGATCAGGATTCGGAAAAGAGCAGAAACTAAAGAGAGGATTGCAATATAGTCATGATGGCCCTTCTGTCAAAGAAGACATTCTAGTATTGCCCATGGCACAATTCTCTCTATGGAAGCGACCTTGATGACATATCCTAACCGACATAGGGTCAGGTGAATTCTCTTGCAGTTTAGGTTCAGATTATTGTCCAGCAGTCCAAAATACATGCTATGGCTGAACATCATTTCCTGGCCCTGAGCACTCTGCTATCTGTCTCTTCAGTTCAGGGATCAGATGTAAGTTAATGGGCTTATGTCCCTAACCCACCAATGTTTCAGCCTGTCTTTTGGGTAGATACTGATGTGTTAGAGTATACCACTCCCAGTATCCTTACTCCTCCTTGAAATAATTTGACTTATCTGAATAATTTTGATGGGAATCCATATAATTTTACTTATATGGATAAAAGGAAGCCAATACAATTTGGAAATGGTCCTTGGTTTTCAATGGGATTTCAGTAGTGGTCACAACCTGGTATTAAAATAGGAAAATCTTGAACTCATCCTCAAAGACTCTGAGCATAGTCCATAACTGAGACCTGGGATAATAATACTTAAAATTAAGAATTTGCATATCCTCTATGTCCAGATTTTAAATATTATAGTTTAAAATATCAGCCACTCATTTGGAAAATTTCTTTCTGCAAAATTGGAAAAGTATTCAAAACAAATGGATCATCGTAAAACCTGTTCAGGTTTTTAATGGATCATTAGTTGGAACAGAAGTATCTACTTATATATTTACCTTATTTAGAAGTAACAATGTTACTGCTTCTGTGCCACTACCATATGTATTTTTATTTGAAAGAATCAATTATACTACTGTGATTAGTTTTAATGATTAACAATTGTAGTCATGCACTAATTCCTCTATTCATTTTAATCCTCATCATCACTCATGATACTAGAGCAGCATACACAAATTTAGCTGCCTGTAAACTTAGGTCATTCTTGGGCTCAAAATTTTCTAGATCATATTTCTTGCTGAATTCTTCAATAAGATATTGAAAAGAACAAAGTTCATGTTAGGTTTAGTAATAGCTGTAATTCCTGACCTTGTTGCTGTTGTTGATACTGCTAATGTGGCTGGCATTGCTTTACATACATCCTTGCAGACAATACACTCTGTAGAGCAATGGCGTATTCCCATAAACTAGTTTCAGCAAATTAAAATATATGCTCGACTTTGGACAGAGAATGATACACTAAAGCACACTGTGGGTTTGCTGAGAAAAAAAATTGTCTTGTTGCAGTAACAAATTACTTTGTGTTGTGATTGGAATTCAACCACTATGTGCATTACTGATTTGGGTAATAATGATTCTTTACAGGAATGGAATGATTTTCCAGCTTATATTTTGGGCAATGCCTCTGCTCAGTCTTTCAATGATCACTTACATGATCACTTCAATGATCACTTACATGGGACTTTTGCTAAATCATAACCCTCGAACATTGCAGAAATTTTTGATGACAAAATGGCAGGATTAGATCATAAGGGATTCTTACAAAGCATTCTTCATACCTCCAGTGGTATGATTATTGTAATCATGCTCATACTTTTTTATGTTTGATTATGTATCAGTTTAATATTTGACTTCAAGACAACTTTAAGATACTATCTTACACCTGTCAGAATGGCTAAAATAAAAAAAACACCAATGATAGCCTTTGCTGGAGAGGTTGTGGAGTAAGGGCTACACTCATCCATTGCTGGTGGGAATGCAAACTTGTGCAACCACTTTGGAAATCAGTGTGGTGGTTTCTTAGGATATTTGGGATCAACCTACCCATGGACCCAGCAATACCACTCTTGGGAATATAACCAAGAGATGCCCTATCATACAACAAAAGTATATGCTCAACTATGTTCATAGCAGCATTGTTTGTAATAGCCAGAACCTGGAAACAACCTAGATGCCCTTCAATGGAAGAATGGATGAAGAAAGTATGGAATATATACATATTAGAGTACTACTCAGCAGTAAAAAACAATGACTTCTTGAATTTTGCATGCAAATGGACGGAAATAGAAAACACTATCCTGAGTGAGGTAAGCCAGACCCAAAAAGAGGAACATGGGATGTACTCACTCATATTTGGTTTCTTGCCATAAATAAAGGACATTGAGCCTATAATTCGGGTTCTTAGAGAAGCTAAATAAGAAGGAGAACCCAAAGAAAAACATATAGGCATCCTCCTGAATATTAACCTTCGTCAGGCGATGAAAGGAGACAGATACAGAGTCCCACATTGGAGCACCGGACTGAAATCTCAAGGTCCAAATCAGGAGCAGAAGGAGAGAGAGCATGAGCAAGGAACTCAGGACCGAGAGGGGTGCACCCACACACTGAGACAATGGGGATGTTCTATCGGGAACTCACCAAGGCCAGCTGGCCAGGGTCTGAAAAAGCCTGGGTTAATACCGGTCTCGCTGAACATAGCGGACAATGAGGACTACTGAGACCCCAAGAACAATGGCAATGGGTTTTTGATCCTACTGCACCTATTGGTTTTGTGGGAGCCTAGGCAGTTTGGATTGCTCTTTGGGCTGACGAGGGAGGGGGAATTGATTGGAGGAGGGGGAGGGAAAGGGGAGACAGCGGTGGGGAAGAGACAGAAATCTTTAATTAATTAATAAAGAAATAAATAAATTAAAAAAGTCTTGACTGTCACATGTTGTAAAATCAAAAAAAAGTTAAAGATTTACAACATATAATGGCACAGGGCATATTCCCATTCATAAAAAAGGAATATGACTGTGTAACAGCTCCCATCTTAGGCAGACTCATCTGTATGTCACACCAGACAGAAGAACAGATAGGCAAACCACAAGCCCATGAAATTTCCACACTCCCTACATTCCCACAGACACAATCTTCCAGCAACCCTATAGCTGCTACCCCCAAACCATGTAGGCACCCCTATATCAGATGCATAGCCTCTGCTCAAGTGCAGGCCAGTAAAATAGGGAGGAAAACTGAGATAAAGACTCTCTGCTGAAGCTGGGTGATGGTGGCACACACCTTCAATCCCAGCACTCGGGAGGCAGAGGCAGGCGGATCTCTGTGAGTTTGAGACCAGCCTGGTCTACAGAGCTAGTTCAAGGACAGGCTCCAAAAGCCACAGAGAAACCCTGTCTCAAAAAACCAAAAAAAAAAAAAAAAAAAAAAAACTCTCTCCTGGACCAGAACCTATGGAAGCCACCAGAAATTCACATAGGATTCTTGTCTGTGTACCTCCTCCATTCTTTTAATAATCCCACAACACTATCCCCAATCCCACTTTCCTCCTCTTCTCTGTAGTGGAGACCCACACACTATCTGCGAGAAGTCTACGTAGGCCACCTTCCAACTGACCTTCCTCATTCTCTCAGTCTCCCTCAACACTATCTCCAAATTCCCTAATCTCTCCTCCCCTTTCAGGCCCAAACATGGGCAGACACTCCCTGCTGGAGCAAAGGCCACACCATCTGTAAGATTTCCAGCCCTTACTTGGGATGAGAGCACCTGCTCAACCATAGGCCACATAAAGCAGAAAATTAGAAAGCAAATAGAAACTAAGGAACAAACCACCCATGCAACAAAGACAAACTGAGAAAATGGTACCAAGATCCACAAATTCCTCAAAACCAGATACTTGGACACCAACATAAAAACACAATCAATAACAGACAGAGCAATAAGTCACTACCAGATTCCAGCTATCCTACTACTGCAAGCCATGAATATTCCAACACAGTTGAACCACAATTAAGACCAACTTTATGAAGATGACAGAAGTCCTTAAAGAAGAAGTAAATGAATCCCTTAAAAAAGGTGGAGAAAGGATAAATGAAGTACTGGAGAAAATTAACAAATCCCTTAAAGAAAGCCAAAATGTAAATGAAGAAACATTTGACAGAAATGAATGAATCTGTTCAAGACCTTAAAATAGAATTAGGAGCAGTTAAAAAATATGAACTGAAGTAATTATGAAAATGAAAATCTAAGTAATCAAATAATACCTACAGAGGCATGCTTCACTAAAAGATTACAAGAACATTAAACAGAGAATTTCAGACTTTAAAAGCATGAACAAAGAAAGGGACATATTGATCAAAGAAAATGTTAAACCTAAAATTTCCTGAAACATAACATTCAGGAAATCTGAAACACCAGGAAAAGACCAATCCTAATAATAACAGGAAAAGGAGAAGAATCTCACCCCAAAGGCACAGAAAAAAGTTCAAAAAATTCATAGTCAAAATCTTTCCTAACTAAATTGACACAGGAGTACACAGGCCACAGAATCAACTAAGTAGGGCTCGTAGGAGCTCACAGAGACCGAAATAGCAATCATGGAGCCTGTAGGAGTTTGTACCAGGTCCTCTCTATATATGTTATCATTGTGTAGCTTGCTGTTTTTATGCAACTCCTGACAGTGGGAGTAGGGGATGTCTCTGACTCTTTTGCCTGCTCTTGGAACCCTTTTTATTCTACTAGGTTGACTCATCCAGCTTTTGATATGTGCCTAGTCTTATTTCAATTTGCTGTGTATGGCTTTATTGATATCTCTGGGGTATCTGCTCTATTCTGAAGGGAAATGAAGATTGCGTGGATCTGGTGGAGAAGGGAGTAGCGGAGAGGACTGAGAGGAATGGAGGGAGGGGAAACTGCAGTTGCGATAAATTTTAAGAGAAGTGATGTGTGATGTCCTTCTGTATAAGTGTTGCTTTTATTGGGTAATGAATAAAACTGCTTTGGCCTATGGCAAGGCAGAATATATCTATGCTTGAAAAGATATATATAGAGAGTAGGCAGAATCTAAGAGATGACATGTAGCTGCCATAGCAGAAAGACACCCCAGAACCTTATCAGTAGCTCACAGCCTTGTGGCGACACAGATTAAAAGACATGGGTTAAAATAAAAGAGCTAGTTAATAAGAAGCCTGAGCTAATAGGCCAAACAATGATGTAATTAATATAGTTTCTGTGTGATTATTCTGGCTGAGTTCCCAGGAAGTGAAAAGGCAGTCTCTGTTTACAAGAAGAATAAATTTTGAAAAGAGACAGAGAGAAATGTGGACACAGTGAGGGAAGACTGACTCACAGTAACACTAAAATTCAGTAGGGCAAACAACAAATGCTTAGCTCTGCCTCAGACAGGTGGGGATTCATTTTCAAAGAGCTTAGATAGCACTATCCATGAAAAATTTTATATATCTCTCTCTTTACTACTTCAACTTCCTGTATGTAGTTCTCCATGGCAGATATCTCATAGCTTGGGTATCTCAACATCATATCATCTAAATATACAACTCTGTCTTCATCTTCACAGCTTCATGCAATGAAGTCTCACAGTCTTCTCACTGAGTTTCTGACTGCCAAACACAGATGGATGCAAAAATGCCAAACTGAAACTAAAGAGGAAGAATCTATGACCTATAAATTTTGCTTCTTTCTCTTTTCCAGAAAAAAAAACATGCCCCCCCCCCCAGTTTGGCTTCTAAGTTGTTATGGATGCTACCATGCTTGGATCAGAGTTCCAGCAGCTTCCACATGACGTTGCTTCCTCAGATTAGGAATCAAGTTGCCTATTCCTTTGAGAAATTGAAGACTTAGATAGATGAAATCTTTCCCTAAGTTACCTTCCTATGCTTCAAATGATAAGAAGGGCCTTCTATTTAATGGTTCTAAACTTCTTAAAATTTTCTCCCTCTTTTTTACCACTGGACTGCCATTTGAATCTTCCTAGTGTTGTTTTTCTTAAGAAAACTGACTTTTCATTTCTTTCTACACCACTGTATACCTAAATAAATCATCAGTAATAATCACCCAACAGAATCAATACTTTGTCTAAGAAGTCACTGAAAAGTCTTAAAATATAGACTGGCATGAACTGAGCAATACTTCAGCTATATCACTCTGGTTATCTACAGGGGAAAAAAGTTTTACAAACTTAAAGAACTACTATGGAAATCAAAATGGCAATTACTCAGAAAATTGGGAATAGATCTACCTCAGGATGCTGTTGTAACAATCTTGGCCATATACTCACAGATTATCCATCCTGTAGTTAGTTTTTTTACTCTTTGGCTCTTTTGGGAGCCCACCACCCAACTCCCAAATACATCACATGGAGGATTATTCTTACCTATGAATGCCCAGCCTTAGCTTGGTTCTAGTCAACTTTTTTTTTTTAAATTATTCTATATACCTTTTGCCTTTGGGGTTTTATCTTTATTCTATATACCTTTCTTTACTCTTACTCTGTGGCTAACTGTGAAGCTGAGTGGTTGGTCCCCAACATTCTCCTCTTTCTCTTCTTTGTCCTCAATCCTTCCGTCTTTCTCCTTTTACTTATTCTCTCTGTCTGGCATCCCAAACTATCCCTCTCCTCCCTAGCAATTGGCCATTCAGATCTTTATTAGACTAATAAGGTATTTTAAGCAGGCAAAGAATAACAGCTTCACAGAGTTAAAAAATGCACCACAAAAGAATATAACACACTCTTGCATCATTAAACAAATATTCCACAGCATAAATGAATGTAACATGTCTTCTATTAATGTTGCACATTTCACCTTTTGTCTAAATAAAAAATTAAAGGTTACAACTTTTAACTTTCTCCACGGGTGCCATTTCCTTTTCATTAGGATTAAAAAAAAATAAAGTTAAAAAACAACTACTGTGCAAACTATATCTAGGGATCTTAATTACCCCTTTCTGTTTATTAAGCATATCTTTTAGGGGGACAGATGAAACATTAACTAATTAATCAATAAATAAAAATTGGGAGTCAGATATCAGGGGTAAAAACCTGAAAGATCAGCGAAACAGAGGAAGTATATTGATAAAAATTTAAGGTAAATTTTGTTAAATGAATCTCTGTTTCATTGGTGTTAAAAATGACACCAATAATTGATGCTTTAAAATGATAAAAAAAATAGTAGAACACTTATCTATCCTAAATTTGAAATGGAGTAGTCCCTTCCGTGAGAGAAAGAATGGCATTAATAAGACTGTATGACTTTGTTCCATGTAAAATGTTAGCTACTGAGTGCTGTAATGTGATGGTGTTACAGTCAATTGCCTGTTTCTCAAACCTTTCAGCTGACTTAACTCTGTCAACTAAGATTGTACATATCTGCATAGGAGAGTTCTCTAATTGGAAATGGAATACTTAGTAGTTCAAGCTCTCCTCCCTAAATTGTACACCCACCAAATTCTGTCTATCTTCATTGGCATGGAAGAAATTAATACATGCAGGGAAATTACAGAGAAAGTCTCTCACCATGCCCTATCAGTCCTTCTTTGTAATGTGACCCCTGCAGTGCAGTCTGTGACCTAGCCATTATCTAGTCTGTTTCCTCCTGCAGTGAACACAGAACAATGTTCCTTGGTCTGAAGGGAGAAGCCATGCTCCACACACAAATCCTTTCCCTATTCTGCAATGGACAGTCCACTATGTGAGGCAAACACAATTTTAGAACTGTGTGGTGCTACAGACATGTAATCCAAGGTCTAGTGTTTAGTCAAGAGGAAAACAAGGACAATGCCTTGTGGGGCTACAGACAGGGTTCAAGCACATCTCAATCAAACTAGGTGACCCTGACTCAAAATCACTTTTCAAAAAGACTGGAAATTAATTATAGAATTAATATACGTTTATGGCACAACAGGACTTAATGTTAGTTTTGACCCTGTAATGGCCCCTTGAGCAGCATTGAGAAGCCAGTTTTTTAAGTGGAGGGATGGGCATTTGTGCTGGTTGTAAATCAGGCTTGTCTCCTTTGTGATGTGAATATAGCTGGTTAATCCTGGGTAACAAACTTTTACATTTTATCATACTAATCTCTAACAGGCTAGAATACCATTACCTTTGGAGTATTTGGGGTGCAGCTCTCCCTTACCTAAATTCTACTTTGTGACTTAATGTTT
Source organism: Alexandromys oeconomus (assembly GCA_963919705.1). NCBI lineage: Eukaryota > Metazoa > Chordata > Mammalia > Rodentia > Cricetidae > Alexandromys > Alexandromys oeconomus. The sequence continues at coordinate 92,428 of CAWTZB010000015.1, read as the reverse complement.
CCCAAGAACTGGAAATTCTATTACCATCAATTCTACTCTTCTACAGTTTAGCAGTGGAATGCTACTCTGTACAAGAAATACTGTTTACAAGCTCCACAGAATTAACTCCAGATGGATCCTAAACCTAAATATTAAATGTTCAAAGTAAAGAACTTCTGGAGGATACTAGAGGGAACAGAGCTATTTGACTTTGGCAAATCTGTGTTCCATTGCGACAATACAAGCACTAAGGGAGCACATATTTCACCGTAAAGTCAACAACAAAGGTATTTCAAAGCACAGTCACACTCCTAAATCTCTGAACAGATGCAGTAAAGATTGTGAAGTTACTCAGAGGCTGCCGGTGGCCCAGAGAATTTCAAAGAATGTGCTGAATCACGGATTCACAGGGCTCCAGTCTGGAAAATTGGTATTTTATTAGAAACTCTTCCAAACTCTCAGAGTACTTCCTGTTACTCTTCCAAAATATGGCATCCCTTGCATGTGTGTTCCATTACAGAGTCACTGACCAGTGTAATCAACCCTTTCCCTCATAGCTCAGATATTCTGAAGCCAAACCTAGATCACATTCAAACTGCAACTCTTGATAAAGGAAAATTCATGATTTTTCTCATTTCTGGAAACTCTTAGAGGCAAGAAGGTGATGATGTAAATGATGTAATTATAATCCACAAAAATTCATCTAAAAAGCTGAAACAGGTTTATGGTCATGTGCTCCAAAGTTTAGTGATTTATATTAGAGGACAACAAGGATTAGTAACAGATTTTATCTCTGGCTGTACATCTTAAATATGTAAAATAACAGTTCTTTTAGGCAGGGGAATACCATTTTATACAGTTCTATTTTTGTCACAGTAGTTCAACTACTGTAATTTGGTACTTTATCCTGATTCTTGATTCCTTAATCTGTGGATGCAAGAAATGGTCAGTCAGAACATTAAGCAATCATCTAAAATTGATTGACTCACTGCCTACTTCTTATGTGAGCTATGGTCAAAGGGGGGAAAGCTTTCATGCTCCTTCTTGCCCATACCTCTCTGTGGTGGGACCATACCTTGATGTGGGAGTGATTTCTTATTAATAAAGAAACTGCCTAGGCCCCTTGATAGGCCAAGCCACAGGTGGGTGGAGTAAACAGAAGAGAATGCTGGGAGAAAGAAGCTGAGTCAGGGAGTCGCCATGATTCTCCCACTGCAGACAGACGCAGGTTAAGATCTTTCCTGGTAAGCCAGCTCGTGGGCTACACAGATTATTACAAATGGGTTAGATTAATATGTAAGAGCTAGCCAATAAGAAACTGGAACTAGCCGGGCCAGGCAGTGTTTAAAAGAATACAGTTCCCGTGTAATTATTTTGGGCATAAGCTAGCCATGCGGCTTATAGATTAAGAGAAATAAAATAATATAGATTAAGATTAATCTTATAGATTAAGAGAAATAAAGAAAAATAAGCCACGTAAAAATGGAAAATTCACAGAGAGTCTGGATTATGTACATTGTGTTTTCTTTAAAATTTTTGACTGTGAAGGAGCTAAGTACAGAGAGACATTTCATTATATGGGCTGCTAATCTGAACCTGCACATATGTTCTAAAGGTATCTTGATTTCAAAATTTGGGTCTAAGGATATGATGCTTTGGAGAGGGTCTTCTTTTGTTTTCACAGAGGATGTGACCCTGTGGATTGCATCTATTCCGATTTGGTATGATAGACCACGCCCTCCTGAAAGGTTGCTGTGAACACCCTCAAAAAATTGCTTCGCTCAATTGCCAACTGAGATGAAACTAACACACAGGTTATACCATGAACGACCTAATTAACGACGCCCCTATTCAGCAGGAAGCAGTTTAAAGAAAAAAAAAACTATGTCCATGTTCCCAAATATTGTTTATAAATGTTCTTTTACATTTAAAGGGGGATATGATATAGATATAAATAATTTACATTGGTATGGATTTTAAGGTCAATTTTGTTATTTGTATTTTTGATCTTGACTAAGGTATTGTGATTGTGTAGTTCATTTAAAAATGTACTGTATAATTAGGAGATATAGGTTGTTAATGGATAATAGTCAAGCTTGTAGTCATGTTAGTTAGATTTTCTAGATATATAGAGATATATTTCAATTAGATAAGCATTCTTCATATCTTTCAAAGACTGCAGAATATGGCATTTAAAATATTTTAATAACTTAGGACTTTTCATGACAAGGAGACACGTCTGCTCCTGGCAGCACCAGCTACTTCAAGAGGAAGATGGGCATCGAAGAGGATCCTTATGGAGTTTGATAGCCATTTGGGCAAGAAACTGCTCTTGCCTGGACTGTTGCATAAACCGGACACAGAGAACCCACAGAGAGAGGACTGCTGAACTTGCCTAATGGTGAGATGGTCTTTCGGGGTTCCTGATTCATGAGAGTCTGCAAGACATTCTGCAGGACACAGCAGAAAGTGACTGAACTGTCTTTGAAATTTCCTGCTTCGTGGAAATGTCTGCTGGATACTTTGGGCCTAAAGGCTGAAGATGGATGCCCCAACGGTACAGAGGAACTTTGGGTGACTGTCCAGGCAGCGAAATGTCTCTGTCATTTCTAGAGTTTTGGATTTCTTGTTTACTTAGGTATTATTATATCCTTCTGGAGTCTTTGATGGAGTTGAAGAATGAATATAGTTTTCCTTAGTTATGATAAGAGATAAAATAGATATAAATATTGTAACTGTAATTCTTGCTTGATAACTGTTTTGTTATATGTAATTTTACTATGTTAAAGTTAAAGCCTTTCTTTTTTGTTTAAACAGAAAAAGGGGAAATGATGTGGGAGTGATTTCTCATTAATAAAGAAACTGCCTAGGCCCCTTGATAGGCCCACCCTTAGGTGGGTGGAGAAAACAGAAGAGAATTCTGGGAAAAAGAAGCTTAGTAGAAAGAGTCGCCATGATTCTCCCGCTCCAGACAGATGCAGGTTAAGATCCTCCCTGGTAAGCCAGCTCGTGGGCTACACAGAATATTAGAAATGGGTTAGAACAATATGTAAGAGCTAACCAATAAGAAACTGGAACTAGCCGGACCAGGCAGTGTTTGAAAGAATACAGTTTCCGTGTAATTATTTCTGGGCATAAGCCTGCCATGCGGGCTGGCGGCCGGGTGCCGGGGACGCAGCAGCCCCGCCGCACCTATTTCAACAACCTGATTTACAGTTTGTCAGTAAACTCAATGAAGGAGTCAGTCTTTTTTCAGAGTGAAATTCCCAGGGAAACTCAAATTTCATAGTGTATATTAGTTCAGTAGTTGTTAGCCAAAGGGAGAAATTTAAATGTATCTTAGAATATCCTTATTCTTGCAAGGCAGACAATATTGGGGATTGATGAAATGGAGACTAAAGAGCTTTACGTTCCTGTTGAGACTGCAAAATGGGGGCTGTAGGATACTGGCACTGAGGCACCAGAAAAGTAAATAGTGGAAGACCTGGAAGAGGCTGAACCACCATAGAAGAGTGGACACATAGCACAGATGGTGCCAACCTGCTTAAGTGCACCCTATGCACTGCTCTTAGCCATTTGATCCTTGGGATTTTACAAACAATTCTTTCAATCACAGCTCCATGTAAGTATCTAGTTAACTTAGCCTTACAGTGACTTCAATTCAAGTCTCAGGATCTCCCCACAATCTGGATGTCTCTGTGGGGTTCCTTCATCAAGACATATCCTTTCAAGGAATTTCTCACACCTCTCTTTTTTTTTTTTTTTACCCAAACTCTATCACAGTGGATACACTGCACTAGGTTTTGAATCCCGAGTCCTGGCATAGACTTAAAAGCAAGACATGCTTACAGTTCAAGGACTGATCTCCAAATGCCCTTGGGCTGCCTTTTACAAAATCTTTTTAAAATTGGGGCCTAGAAAGTGTGGTGTCATACCGGGTGGATAGTCACTTACCTCTTGGTTCTCTCTGTATGGGAGCAAGCTACTTTCAGAGGTTATGGTTAGGGGCCCAAAAACTCCATAAAATGAGGATAAAGAACAAAAATAATGAGGATGGAAACTGACAATAAAATACTTTAAAAGATGGTTGACAATGAGTTTGTCTCCAATATGGTTAATAGACATCTATTGGAACCCATAAGCTCGCATGTCAGATGGACCCCAGGTTGAGTTTTTAGTTCCTCTGAAGGAGAGAAAAGAAACTTGCAGGCATGAAGTCTGACTTATCTGAATGGAATCATATTGTGCTTCCCTGATGCGTACAAAGTCTAGTTAGGAGTTTTGAATGATGGTGACCAGATGACATCCAGAGTTGTTTGAATAGCACACATAGCATCTGTATACCTCCTGATGGAAACCTTTCAGTCCTAAGGAGTTTCTTCTCAAGCTTCTTTCAGACATGCTCTTTCAAACACAAGGGAAGCTGGTTCAGCCAGGTCTTTCTGTCGAGACATATCTACAGCTGCTTGATTCTGACAACATGACCTCCAATATTGCAAGCTGAATGTAGAGCAAGAGTAAAAATGATAGATCAGCACTTTTGGTTCTGATGCTAATTTCCTCAGAAAGTAGAAACTGAAGTGAAATCAAGAGCTTCTCCCGGAGAAGTGTCAGTCAAGGATCCCTCCTAGACTTGCAGCTTTCTCTGCCCCCCCCGACAGCTTTCTTAGTACTTGGAACATAAACTGGGAGATCTCTTCAAACAATGATAGCTGTTGGCCCTGCACAAAGTTTCCCTACTATGATAAACTCATAAAACTTCCAAGAACATTTAAAAACACTCGCTTGTTTTTCTTACAGTCCTTTATAATTAGAAAATGCACTGATTTCTTAATAAATAAATTCAGGATCTAAAAATTGCAAAGTTCTTGGTTTGATCTCGTACTACACCTACTGCTGTGATGATACTGGAGCTTCCTAATGCATTGTGCTTCTATAGCAAAAACACTCTGCACTGCGTCATTTATAAACCGTAGCAATTTCTTCTCATGATTATGAAAGTTGGGAGTAGAAGAAAATGCTCTGAAGTATTTACTATCTTGTAAGGGCACAGCTTTAGCTTCTGGGATTGTTCTTCACTGGTGTGTCTTTGTGATGAATATGACTGTGTTCACTGTGGTAGCAGAAAGAAAGGTGCAAAGGATAGGATTTTTTTCATAAGAGTCTCCTGAAGTAATCACCTCAGTCACAGTCCAGCTGGCCTTGGTGAGCTCCCAATAGATCAGCCCCACTGTCTCAGTGGGTGGGTGCACCCCCCGTGGTCCTGACATCCTTGCTCGTGTTCTCCCTGCATCTGCTCCTCATTGGGACCTTAGGAGCTCAGTCCAGTTCTCCAGTGTGGGTCTCTGTCTCTATCTCCGTCCATCCCCAGATGAAGGTTCTATGGTGATATGAAAGATATTCGTCAGTATTGCTATAGGATAGGGTCATTTCAGGTTACCTATCCTCAGCTACCCAAGGGACTAACTGGGGACATCGCCTTGGGCTCCTGGGAGCCACTCTAGCCAGAACCTGGAAACAACCTAGATGCCCTTCAATGGAAGAATGGATGAAGAAAGTGTGGAATATATACACATTAGAGTACTATGCTGCGGTAAAAAACAATGACTTCTCGAATTTTGCATGCAAATGGATGGAAATAGAAAACACTATCCTGAGTGAGGTAACCCAGACCCAAAAAGATAAACATGGGATGTACTCACTTATAATTGGTTTCTAGCCATAAATAAAGGTCACGGAGTGTATACCTGGTGAACCTAAAGAAGCTAAATAAGAAGGTGAACCCAAGAAAAAACATATAGTTATCCTCTTGGCTAAGGGAAGTAGATAAAATTGCCGGGGAGAAAATTGGGATCTTGGGAGTGGGGTGGGTTGGGGATAAGGGGGGACGGGGAGAGAAAAGTGAGAAGGGGAGGATTGGGGGAACTTGGGGAAACAGGAAGATTGGGATAAAGGAAGGTTGGATAGGGGAGCAGGGAAGCACATATCTTAGTTAAGGGAGCCACCTTAGTGTTGGCAAGAGACTTGAACACCTCTAACTTTTAAAAATATTTTTATCTTTATTAATTCATGTGTATGTGTGCATATACATGTGTATGTCAGCACATATACATATGTGTAGGTGTCTGAAAATGACAGATGGCACTAGATCTCCCGGAGCTGGAATATCAGACTGACACAGATGTTGGGACTTGGACACCTATCCTCTGCAAGAGCAGTACATGCTATCAACAGCTGGGCATCTCTCTAGTTCTACTGATCATCATTTGCATCCCCAAATTGAATCAATCAAAAGGCATCCATTACAATCACTGAAATATTAAATTATCTTTTCATTACAAAACTATAATTATTTCTCAAACTTATTCTTTATATTCAAAATAGGTTTCTGATTATTCTGATCAATGCATAGACGTATTTCTCAAGTTGCCAGCCATTACCATTACTTCTTTGCTCTCTCACTGATTTTAAACACCCTTATTTGTAGTATTTGGCAGGGATGTCAAGAACTATATCTTTGTCCAACTTATTTTGATATGTAAATAAAAATTCCGTGGATACTGATAAACACATGCAAAAATAACTACATAATGAAAATGAACTTTAAAAATATAATGATAAAAAATTCATCATGAACTTAAAAATACACTAGTGGTACAAAAAGAAGGCTCATTAGGTAAAGGTGCTTGTTGCCTGGCCTAAGAACATGAGTTCAATTCCACGGATGAACCCAGAGAAATGAAAGAACTCTTTTAGGCAAGTTTTCCTTGACTTCAACATGTGTGCCATGACAGGTACACATCCACACAACCCACACCCACTCATGTAAATATATAAAAAAGAGTATTAAAATACACTACTATTTAAAACAATTGTATTTGATCATAATATACTACATTTGCCAAGAATGCACAGGGTACATAGGATGTTCACACACTTGGGCCAAGCTTCCTGAGAATGATGAAAATTCCTCAAGTGATATTAATGAGATGTGTACCAATAAATGAATATCATGTTGTTATAATTACATTAACCAGTTTGTAATTTTAGTGTGCATTCTAAACTATTAAATATTTGTTAATTCAGTACAAGAAAGACACAAGAACTATTTTCATACATTTGAAAAGATTCCATGTTAACATTCCCAAACACATTATATTTTAACATGGCTGTAAGGAATATGGGATATTTCATTAGGAAAACATGTAATATATTGGAATTGTCAGTTGATGACTTCTTAGAGGATAAGCATCACTTTTCTTAGGGGTCTGGCCACTGGTAGGTTGCCTATGACCCAGGAGATAGCTCCACACCCATGCACTAATTGGTCAGCATTAATTGGACTCAGGAGGCTGTTACTACTAAGATGCAAAGTCAGGAAGGAAAGAGGTTGAGAGATCCTGGGGGAATTTGAAGTGAGGTGCTGGGATATAAATAAGGTAAAAATACATTGAATGTATGTACAAAGTTTTCAAAGAATAAATGATAAAATACTATTAAGTTTTTAAAAATTCAGCCAGGAAAACACATTTTAACTGTGAAATAATTTTATTTGTTATACTATCACCTAGAACATGAAATCCTTCTTGCCAAATTGCCTAATGCCCCCTTTACATCCTTATTCCTCAAAGTGTAAATGAATGGGTTGAGTGTAGGAGTCACCACACCATAGAAGAGAGCCATGAACTTAGGTTGGTCCCTTGAGATAGAGGAGGGAGGCTGAAGGTACATACTTATTCCTGGGCCATAAAATAAGGAAACTACTATAAGATGAGAGGAGCATGTACCAAAGGCCTTTGTCCTTCCCTCAGAAGACTTAATCCTAAGTATAGCATGTCCGATACTAAAATAGGAAGCAAGTATTAAGCATAAAGGAACAGCTAGTATAAAAATGCATGCCACAGAAAGTGCCAACTCATTTGTCTCTTTTTCACCACAAGCAGTCTTTATCAGAACTGGAATCTCACATAATAAGTGATCTAATGTATTGATGCCACAAAGTGGCAACTGTAATGTAAGTGTGGCTTCTGAGATTGCATAGGCAATTCCACAGAGCCACATGACACACACTAACAGAGTACATGCATGATGGTTCATGATCAGGGAGTAGTGCAGAGGTCTGCAGATAGCCACGTAGCGATCAAAAGACATAATAGCCAGAAGAAGACACTCTGTGCCCCCCATTGCACTAAATAAATAAAGTTGAATTGCACACCCCACATAGCTTATGGTCTTTCTGGAACTTCCCAGGTTGAACAGCATCTGAGGCACAATGCTTGTGGTGTAGCACATATCCAGAAAGGAGAGATTTGTGAGGAAGAAATACATGGGGCTGTGAAGACGGGGTTCTAAGGTGGACACCAGAATGATGGCAACATTGCCAAACATGGCTAGGGGATATGTTACCAGAAGAATAATGAAGACAGGGAGCTCCAGCCAAGGATGGTTGGCAAAGCCAAGGAGAATAAACTCTTCAGGGTGGGTTGCATTAATGACTACCATTGTCTTTAATCTGTTTCACCTGTAATAAAAAAGCAGTAGAGAGAAGGAGAGGGAGAGAAAAAGAGAGAGACTTGAGAAATGACAAATGATAACACATTATTTTTTATCTTGTACTTTTTTCTGTGATTAAAAAAATAAACAAACAGATTGTTATGGCTTTGGTAGGGGTAAAGAAGATAAAGAGTCTTGACCAGGTAATCCATTTCTTTTTAGAACACTAAATAACAAAATAAGCTACTTAAAACAAGATCTATCTCTGGATACTGAATTTCTTCATCTGTATAAGGATAAAACATTGAATTCTCATTACAATTAAGCAAAAAGAGAAGTTTGCATCCATTGAAGATTCACAAAAATTGCTTTTCTAACTCTAGCTGACATCAAAATCAATCAGGCCTTTAAAAAAATATTATCCCCAGCATGTTACAGAATAGAGGTTTCATGAGTCTGAGGACTGACATGCCTCCTTTTCAAATAAGTGCTGTGGGCATTGTTTAAATAGTCAAATTGGTTATAAATAATAGGATAAGAAGAAAACAACATTAAGATGATTTCATCAATTGCAAAATCATCAGAATAATTATTTCTTCCAGGAGCAAGAAGAGTGGTGTTAAACAATATATCCGAGCTATTTAGAATAAATGTAAATTCTTTGTAAATGTTTTATGTATTATTGTTGTGTGTGTGTGTGTGTGAATGAGTTGGACAAGTTTGGGTATCTGAGTGGCACAGAATGCATATGAGTTGTGTGGTCAGAGGGACAACTACTGGGTGTGAGTTTCCACTTTCTACCCTGAGTTCTAAGAATCAAACTCAGGCAGTCAGTCTTGGGCAGCAAGGGCTTTTACTATCTGAACCATCTTGCTCCCCCAAAATGTAACTTCATCATTCAACAACACAATTCATTGACATTAAACAAAAAATTATATTGGTTTTAATACTGCAATTTTTCTTGTGTCCAGAGAAGATTTCCTGAAATGAAAGGCTATTAAATGCTATTAATTACAAAGTGCATTAAGTGCTACATACATTCCATTCTTTCCTGAAATGCATGACCCATGGAAATGTGTCTTTTGACTTACCTTGTTTTGATAATCTTCAACAAGAAGGAAATATAAAGGAATTCAGAGTTCTTTAATTTTCAGGTACAGATTTAGTTAACAGAAGAATACAGGGTTTAACAATTTCAGGTAATTGATGGACTAAGCGAGTGACTGATGAACTATGACAAAAAGGAAATGCTGTGTTAGGCAGACAATGGAAGAAAATACATGGAATGATCCATATGTGATATTTGTATACTGCTTCCAAAACTCCTGGGATGGTTCTTAAGCAGATCATTTATGTAGCTTTATCCTTGTTGAATTAGCAGAAAATGTTCCTAGGGACAGAGTTCTTTGTGGATTTGCTTCTTATGTACACTTAATTATCTCCTTAGCTGGGTGGTAAGCAAGTCTCTTCTATTATTAGATGTGGTATAAAATAAACTCATTAAATTTCCTAATTCACTACATACATTTTATGTTTAAATCATTCTGTAAGAATTTTCCTTTGGTGATTTGCACAAATGTCTCTTCACCCAGATAGATAACCACAGAAAAGATTCCACCAAAGTCTAACTTAGAGGATCAGTGAGTTTATTGCAGTTACTTACAGAAGCATGGGTGGTTCAACAGGATTTGTAGCACTAAAAAGACTACCAAGGAATGGATGCTAAGTACATGACTTTTGGGCAGCCCCACAGGTCTGAGAGTCTACTCCAAACAGATTGTCTCATCTGCAAGTTTCTTCTCAATAGCAACCTTTGGGAGGGACCTTGTGAATTGTGTTAACTTTATGGATTTCCTGAGATTTTCAAGTTTTTTAATTTCTAAAACATAGGAAGCCTTCATCTAGGAGAAAATCTTTCATTTTCAAGGGCATTTCTATATACCATTCATATATTGATAAGAGAATGTATGCAAGTATTTATTTTGTAATTGAAAATTAGTAATTTCTCATAATTGGGGATTGTGGTAGTTTGAATAAAAAAATATTCCCATGGATTCATGTGTTTAAACACTTGGTTCCCAAGTTGGTGACTCTGTTTTGGGAGGTTATAGAACTTTTGAACCCTAGAGCCTTGACTAAAAGAAATACATCACTGGTGGTAGACTTTGATACTTTATAACCTTGCACACATTCAATTTGTTTTTTCTGCTTCTTTGTACATTTAAGATGTGATCTCTCAGCTTCCTGTTGCTGCTTCCATGCCTTCCATACCATTGCAGACTAACAGCCAAACAAATTATTCCTTCTGTAAGGTGCCTTTGGTTGTGGTGTTTTATGACTGCAAAGAAAAGTAACTAATCAGGGATACGATGCGATGTTTTGGTTTATTTATATACTACAGGTTGGACAGTAGTTGAGACTACTTAAGCTATCCTCATCCCAAATAATTATCACTCCATCATAATGAGAACATTCAAAATCTCTTTGGTATATTTTGAGCAATATGATACAATTCTTTCCAACTATAATCAACTTAAAGTAATATTAACACTATTTTTCCTAGGTAATAATAATTTTATAAATTAATGATGTACTGTTGATTCCAATCTTCTCTACTATAGATTATCTGTTCACTTATTATTTCCTTTGTTTTACAGAAACTTTTCACATTGAAAGAATCATGTTTGACTAACTTTATCCTTTTGTTACCTATACATTTGCATTTTTATACAGGCAATTCTTGTCCAAACTAATGTCATACAAAGTTCTACCCATTTTTTTCTGGCAATTTTAGAGTATGGTCTTTTTTCCCTTCTTATTTCTTTTTATTGTACTTTGGAGATAGTTTTTATAAGTGGAAGGTTTGTGGCACCCTTATTAGACAAGTCTTTCTAGGTCATTTTTCTAATGACACGCACTACTTTGGTAAGCTCATATTCTGTCACATTTTGGTAATTCTTACAACATGTTTTACTATTTTATTATGTGAAAACAGCCATCTTCAGTGTTACTATCATAACTGTTTTGGGATACTATATATTACACCCATATAAGAAGGTGTACTTAGCTTTAACAAATTTTCTGTTTCTCACTGCTTCAAAAACAGCCATTTCCTTGTCTGTCTACTCTGTTTTGTTTTATTGTTTTCATTGAGCTATTCATTTTTCCTAATGTAGAAAATGGGCTTTATATTTAAATATTTTGATCCCTCTTGAATCTATTTTATTTTGGTGAAATCCTGAGATCTAATCTCAATTCTGTTTTTCAGGCATCCTGTTTACCTAACTCTGTTATTTAAGATAATGTCCACAAAAAATTGGAACTTTGAATTTACCAAAGGTAAGTTTTTGCGATGTATCTTATGTCTGATGGTATTTTCTTCATATATTTTGGTGATTCGGTGCTGGTTTCTTATGTATATATGATTTTTATAATTTGTGCTAATTTATGCATCCATCAATAGACAATGATTTTCTTCATTCCTTCGTACAGGTTCTCTTCCATATAACAAATTAACATTCCCTAAAAATATGAATTATAGAGCAGTAATACATTTTAACCAACTATAATACTTCAAAATATCAGTTCAAAAAAGCACCGATGATAGCCTTTGCTGGAGAGGCTGTGGAGGAAGGGGTACCCTCATCCATTGCTGGTGGGAATGCAATCTTGTGCAACCACTTTGGAAATCAGTGTTTCGGTTTCTCAGGAAATTTGGGATCAACCTACCCCTGGACCCAGCAATACCACTCTTGGGAATATACCCAAGAGATGCCCTATCATATGACAAAAGCATTTGTTCAACTATGTTTATAGCAGTATTATTTGTAATAGCCAGAACCTGGAAACAACCTAGATGCCCTTCAATGGAAGAATGGATGAAGAAAGTGTGGAATATATACACTTTAGAGTACTATGCTGCGGTAAAAAACAATGACTTCTCGAATTTTGCATGCAAATGGATGGAAATAGAAAACACTATCCTGAGCGAGTTAACCCAGACCCAAAAAGATGAACATGGGATGTACTCACTCATAATTGGTTTCTAGCCATTAATAAAGGTCACGGAGTGTATACCTGGTGAACCTAAAGAAGCTAAATAAGAAGGTGAACCCAAGAAAAAACATATAGTTATCCTCTTGGCTAAGGGAAGTAGATAAAATTGCCGGGGAGAAAATTGGGATCTTGGGGGTGGGGTGGGTTGGGGATAAGGGGGGACGGGGAGAGAAAAGTGAGAAGGGGAGGATTGGGGGAACTTGGGGAAACAGGAAGATTGGGATAAAGGAAGGTTGGATAGGGGAGCAGGGAAGCACATATCTTAGTTAAGGGAGCCACCTTAGGGTTGGCAAGAGACTTGAACCTAGAGTGGCTCCCAGGAGCCCAAGGCGATGTCCCCAGTTAGTCCCTTGGGAAGCGGAGGATAGGGAACCTGAAATGACCCTATTCCATAGCAATACTGACGAATATCTTTCATATCACCATAGAACCTTCATCTGGTGATGGATGGAGATAGAGACAGAGACCCACACTGGAGCACTGGACTGAGCTCCCAAGGTCCCAATGAGGATCAGATGAAGGGAGAACACGAGCAAGGATGTCAGGACCACGGGGGGGTGCACCCACCCACTGAGACAGTGGGGCTGATCTATTGGGAGCTCACCAAGGCCAGCTGGACTGTGACTGAAAAAAGCATGGGATAAAACCGGACTCTCTGATCATGGTGAACAATGAGGACTGATGAGAAGCCAAGGTCAATGGCAAGGGGTTTTGATCCTACTTCATGTTCTGGCTTGGTGGGAGCCTAGCCAGTTTGGATGTTCACCTTCCTAGACATGGATGGAGGGGGGAGGACCTTGGACTTTCCACAGGGCAAGGAACCATGACTGCTCTTTGGATTAGAAAGGGAGGGGGAGAGGAGTGGGGGGAGGGGGAGAGGAGTGGGGGGAGGGGGAGGGAAATGGGAGGCTGGGAGGAGGCGGAAACTTTTTTTTTCTTATTCTCAATAAAAAAAAAAGAAAAAAAAATGTTTTACAGATTACACCTACTTAACAATAAAGTTTTATCTTGTTTAGGTTTCGGATACTGGGATGAGGACCATGATCAAGGACAACTAGATGACAAAAAGGTTTCCTTGACTTACACGTCACAATTATAATTCATTGCTGAAGGAGGACAAAGCAGGAACTCAAACAAAGTAGGAGCCTGGAGGCAAAAACTGAAGCAGAGATCATGGAGGAATGCTGCTTCCCAGGCCTTGACCAGCCTGCTCTGTTATATAAACTAGGATCATTTGCCTAGAGGTGGCACAGCTCTCAATGGTTTGAGATCTCATAATCAACCATTAGTGAAGAAAATATCTCATAGGCTTGCTTACAGGCCAATCTGTAAGTTTTCTCGACTGAAGGTCATCCCTAGATGACTTCGGCTTGTGTCAAGATGACAAAAAATAACTAGAACAACTATCTAGTGTTAGAAACTTATACTTACGGGAGGCCTACTTTTTGAACATCAGATTTTCAGTTCTTAAGAAAATATTATAAGTACTGTGTTTGTCTGCGTGTGCATTATGTGTGTGTGTGGTACCAGTGCCTGTTGTGGGTAGTTGCAGTGCCATGGTGTATGGGGAAGTAGAACAACTATGGAAAGTCATTTCTCTTTATCATCTTTATGGGTCTTCTAAGGATTAAACTCAGGTCACAGCCTTGATAAGCAAGTTCTTTTGATTACAGAGCAATCTCACAGGCCATGAACATCAGATTGTTATAGGAATAAAATATTCTCAAACCTTCTAAGTATGTTTTATGTGATTGTTTTTATTTTGTTTTTAGACATGAGCTTACTCAAAAGCAGCCTTTGCCCAGGGTAGCCTTGAACTAATGTCTAGGGAACTGACCTCAGCAGGTCAGGTACTGTTGAGGAGGTATGGAGTCCATGAACTATTGGACGGACACACAGAGGCACTTGGGAACTTTCTCTGAGGGCCAAAGCTTAATTCTTCATTTTATTTTTCTCTTTCTTCTTCCCAGTTGTTCTCCTGCTGTATCTTTCCTGTTGTTTTCTTTCTACATTTTTTTCCTTATACATCTTTTATTTTTCTCTTCCATTTTATATCTCCTAAGACAAAAATTTCTACGCAAGATAGGATTACCTCCCAATAATAAGTTACACATTCTCTAAAAACAAATTAAAATCTTTACACAGGAAGAAATCACAATATGGTAACAAGTTACATGTTTTTCTTAGAAGCCCAAAAGTAGTTAAACATTTTTTGTATTAATTATTTTTTACCATGTCTTCACCAAAAAGCAATGATTCTTTTTTAATTGATTAACAAACTGTTAAGTAAGCAAGGCATTAAGTTTAAGCAGCTTGTTTAGATTGACAAAGTGTAAGGAAGCAAGGTTTTCTTTTTAGCCATTTATTTTACTGTCAGGCTGCATTTGTGGTTACAAAGAAATAATCACTTCATTATTCATCTCAAATGGTAATCTTATAAAAAATCTTAAAAGAATCACAAATATAAACACACGCACATATATAAAATAATCATTTATACTTTAATCTTCAGAGTGCACACTTACTCATCATCAATGTTTTTAGTAAATCACATCAGGAAATCAGGAAGTCAAGAGACTACTAAAATTTTAGCATTGTCTTTGGTCACCAAACTTTCTCTAGCAAAAGAGGAACATCACCTAGTAATAACCAGGTTGTCTTTTTTCTTACTCCTTGACCTCAGTGAGTCCCTCACTCAACAATTGAAAGTGTGTCTTTCTAAACTTTAAATTGTTTCTCAAAATTGTTTTCTACATTAAAGCCATTAAGAAAAAAATTCTTAGTTTAAGTTTACTAACAATGTACATCTCTAAATTCTTTCTGTTGTTGGTAATTGAATTATTGATGTGCTCCAGCAAGAATGCTATGAAAAAGTCAACCACTATTATTGTAAGTACCAATAACATTACCAAGTGAGGGGATTACAACCCCCCTTACAGTTTTCATATGACTCATAGATTATGAGAGATGTGGTGACTTCGAGGCCAATAAGCAGAGCTATACTCAATAACAGTATGATATCCTCTGTCTCTCCAAGACACACCCATCATGTTTATGATGATCAGTGAATCATTTTCCATGAGTTTCTAGCATGATCCCTGACAAACACCAACCTTCTTGCCCCAGATTGTTGAGCATTAGGATCAAGATTTGTATCACTACACCTGGAAGTAGTGTTATGTTGCAATAAAGTTTAATTATGTTAACAAAGATTTAACATAAGTTGTATTTTTTGAATTTATTCTAATGAGCTCTGTATAGTCATGTGGTTTTATAATGGTGGCTATCATCCTTCTGTTTCTAAAGCAGGACTTCTTATTGAGAATTTTAGGGATTTGGTGGTGATGAAATCCCTGTTTTTTGTTCTGTTGTCCTTATTTTTTGTTTTGTTATGTTTTGTTTTTGTCTGAACAATGTTTTATTTCTCTTTCATTTCTGAAAGATAAATTTCCCTTGTATAACATTTTTAGTTTGTGACATTTTTCCTCTCAGCATTTGGTCACCTAATCCTGTCTTCATCTATCTCTACTTCATTGTAAAGTTTATGCTGAGAACACTGACCTCAGTCTAATGAGGATTCGCTTATGTTATGGCATGTACATAAAATGCCTACTCTATGACTCACATGTTTGAATATTTGGGACACAGTTGATGCTAATGTTTTGGGAAGCTGAACTTTTAGAGGTTGGAGCCTAGATGGAGAAAGAGGGTCATTGGGAGATGAGCCTTGAGTGCTATAGTGCTCCTCTCTCACTCCCTCCCCTTTCTCCCTCTGTATCTCTTTTTTTTCTTTTCCCTGATCAGCTCTATGTAACAGTGAGCATATGTTCCCCCAACAATGGCTTATTGAGTAACAAAATTTCAACATCAAATTAATAATTTTCTTTCATCAATTGTGAGAAATTTTACTTGAAAATTTTGTTTGGGCTATAAATTTGACAAATACATTGTAGAAATTCAAATTTGTAATGGAAAATATCTTGAATATCATTCTCATCTCAATTATGCTTTATCAAAAATATGTTTATTATTTATTTTTGTAATTCACTTGCTTCTACATTAGAAAAAATAATTTTCTCATATAAGGCACATCTAAATGTCTGAGTTTATTCTCTGAAGTGTTTCCAGACTGTACTTCATTAGTACATTAATGTCACTTCCTTTTTTCTTATTGATTCAAGATTCATATTACTTATGTTTAAAAGAAGAATTAAAAGTTTACTCATAGTTTTAGTTTCTTTGCACTTTTACTATCTCATAAGAAATTTTTTATTTAAACATCAAACACTTATCCCAACTCACAAGCAAAATTCACAATGTTTTTTGTGAAAGCATGAACATACTCTGAGTTTTGATAAAGTCATGATTAAGCATAGTGTATTTCTCCCTAAGACCATTATGAAACTACATGAATCATAGTCCAGGAGTAAAGAATTGTTTAGGAGGTGACATTGATTGAAAGCCCACTGATGCTATTTTATTCAGCATGACTTTACAATAATTGAATTAGGCATAACAAACTTATAATTTATTAATTGTTCTCATTACTTAACACGGTGAATCAACTGGAAAAGAACTTCTGTTTTCTTCCTGTATTTTCACAAATATGTACCCAAATTGGTACATATTTGAGGATCCAACTTGATTATAAAATTATTATACAACTTGATTATAAAATTTTAACATACAATGTGATTATGAAAGTGCTAGAAATGAAACAACTCTGGCAAGGACATGTTTTATGAACTTGGAATATATGAGCATTATTAGAGAAACCAATCTAAAATTACTACAATCTTTAAACTATTTCATTTGATATCAATGAGCTTTCAGTTTGAAGTGAAAATGCTTCTCAACAGCTTTTTTAAGGCTCCCTTTACATCCTTATTTCTTAGGGTATAGATGAAGGGATTCAGTGTAGGAGTTATTACTGCATAAAAGAGAGCCATGAACTTGGGTTGGTCCCTTGCGATGGATGAAGAAGGCTGAAGGTACATGCTAATGGCTGGACCATAAAATAAGGAAACTACAATAAGATGAGAGGAACATGTCCCAAAAGCCTTTCTCCTTCCTTCAGAAGATTTAATTCTGAGTACTGCACATCCAATATTAACATAAGAAGCAAGAATTAAGCACAGAGGAACAGCCAGTATGAAAATGCATACCACGGAAAGTGCCAGCTCATTAGCCTCCTTTTCACCACAGGCAGTCTTTATGAGAACTGGAATCTCACACAGTAAGTGATCCAGTTTATCAGTGCCACACAGTGGCAATTGTAATGTAAGTGTAGCCTCTGAAAAAGCAAAGATCACTCCAGTTAACCACATAATAGACACTAATAATATGCAAACTCGTTGATTCATGATGAGAGTGTAGTGGAGAGGTCTGCAGATAGCCACATAGCGATCAAAGGACATAATAGCCAAAAGCAGACATTCTGTGCCTCCCATTATGTGAAAGACATAAAGTTGAACAACACATCCAATGTAACTAATGGTCTTTCTAGAGCTTCTAAGGTTAAACAACATCTGAGGCACAATGCTTGTGGTGTAGCACATGTCCAGAAAGGAGAGATTTGTGAGGAAGAAATACATGGGGCTGTGAAGACGGGGTTCTAAGGTGGACACAAGAATTATGGCAATGTTCCCGATCAAAGCTGTAGGGTATGTTATCAGAAGAATAATGAAGAGAGGGAGTTCCAGCCATGGATGATCAGAAAAGCCCAGTAGAATGAATTCTTCTGGGTAGCTTTCATTGATTACTGCCATTCTCCTTTGATTTCTTTTACCTACAGTTTGAAGTGCCATGTCAATTTAAAACAATAAGCATATAGAATAAAGAACAATTATTGAAAACTGAGAGAAGTGCCAGTCACATATAAAGAAAAATTCAAAAGAATAGCAGTTTTTTGTTGTTCTTGGGATCTGGAAAGATGACTTATTAGCTAGTGTTCTTCTAGAAGGCCCAAGTTGGATTCCCAGTACCTATAATGAGTGACATACAACTACCTGCTTCTCAAGCTACAAAAAATCCAATGCCCATTTCTCTACATGTGAGCATATATCTCCCCCACACAAAAACACACATAGGCATAAACAATAAAAAATTTACAAATAATTAACTCTAGCTTTAATCACACAAACTCTAAAATCCAAGACAGTATGAATTGACCTACTTTAATTCCTTAATAAAAACTTTTGCCAAACTAGATTGTTGTGTCCAAAAAAATATTATTCATAGCTAAAATACAAAAATTAAAAAATTCATGATGAACACTAAAGGAATGTCTGATCACGACGCCAGTGCTACAGAACATTCTTTCAAGAATTCTACTCACAGACATCCATCCATCCATATATCCATGCATACATGCATACATAAACACCACTGTGAGTATACAGAAAAGCATGAATCTCAGTAGCAAAATAATAAATTCTGATATAAAGATTACAGTAGAGTAAATTGGAAGCATGTGGATCATGGGAGAGGGTAGAAGGGGAGGAGGAAGGGAGGGGAGTGGTAAAAAAAACATACTGTCCAATATAAACGATAAAACTAATTAGAGAAGAACCCAACCTTACACAAATGAAAATATGGTGGAAATTGTACATACCTTTTAGAATTAACTAAGAGTTAATAATCTCAATCCTCCAATTAAAAGGCTAGCAGACTGGAGTGAAATACAGGAAACAATTGTTTTCTGCATATAAGAAACACATCTCATTTGCAAAGAAAAACAGAATAAAAGTGAAATTACAAGAAAATACACCCTAAAAGCAAGCAGTATTAGTGATTATAAAAGATAACTTTGTATTAATAAAGGGAACAATCCAATGGGAGTACTTAACCAAAATAGATTAACAGATTCTAACATGATGAGAGTAAGTGGCTTCAATAATACATTGTCAATAACAGATTGCCCATCCAGACAAAACAAAACAAACAAACAAAACACCAGTAAGAACACATCAGAATTGAATTAACCAGGAATTAAAAGAAGTTCATGGAATGTTCTACTGAAACAGTCACAGGATAAATATTCTTTTCAACAGCCATTGGTGGTTTTGTAAAATAAAACATATTTTAGAACATAAACCATGTCTTAATGAATGCAAATATTTAACTAATGTCATATCAAATTAGAGTGGAATATAATATAGATGAACAAAAATAGAAATTGTAGAAATTATACCAAAGTATGGTGATTAGACAACACATATTTAAATGATGAGTGTTATCATGCATGGGAGAAATTAGAACCTCGAAACCCGTAACCTCAAAAAAATTAATTTTAAGACTAATCTCTTTCAGTGTTCTTCAAAGTATTTAACTAAGGAGAAAAGGAGGTGCAGTACAAGAGTCATCATATAAAGCTAGCAATACCCTGATACTCAAACCAGTTCATATCAAAGCAAAGTGGAAAAATATAAACATCGTGATTAAGTAGAATTCACTGTAGGAAATCCAATATAGCTTGACATATAAATAAATAATTATAATATTACATATAAGCAAGAATAAAGGGCAGGGCTCAGATAATTATCAATAAATGCATAGAAATACTTAAACAAAAACATAATGTCTCTTAGTATTACAAGTACAAAAGGCACAAAGAATATAAGCACCTTCCCTTTACTCAATAAAAGCTATAGTGTGGCAAATCTGTAGCCAACATTATACTCAACTGGGAAAATCTGAAAGCATTCTCTATAATATGAGATATAAGAGATGACTTGACCTCATTTTTAACATTGTGGATGAAATCTTGGCTGGATCAGTAAAGAAGAGAAAGTAATAAAAAGCATATAAATAGTAAATAAATACAAATAAAGAGAAAATAATCAAATTATATTTTTTGGATAATAGGATCACATAATTATAAATCCTTAAAGATTCAACCAGAAAACTCATATACAAAAAAAAACATTAAATTAAAAATGCAGAATATGAGCTGAAAATAAATGCATTAGTTTTCTATTTTTCTATTTCTTTCATCCTTTGTGCATAAATGTCCAAATATGTATACATGGACATGTGTGTGAGGGTGTATGTGCACAGTTGTGTGGGGATGGAGGACAAGGGTTCATGTAGGAAATCATTCCTGTTTATTATTTCATCTTTCTTATTGAGAGATGGTCTTTCAACCAAACTTAGAGATAGTTGATATGGCTACTATTCCTTGTTAACTTTTTCTGGTGATCCCATCTCCCAACTAGAATTAGAAATTAAAAACATTAAAGAAACTTCAATCAGCAAAGAAAGAAACTTTAGAATACAGCAAAAAGGTAAAAGGAATTTTCATAATTGTGGGATTCATCAGAATTTATGACATTTAAGTGACTTATCACCAAAACCAGCATACAAATTCAATACATTACCCATTAATTTACAATGATATTCTTCACAGGAATAGAAACAGCAATCTCCCAATTCATGTGAAAAACTAAATAATCTGAGTATCCAAAGCATTCCTAAGTAAAAAGAACAATAATAAAGATGCCACAGAACTGCTGTAAACTACAAAGTCAAAATTTATGACAAAACTCACATGATACTTGCTTAAAGGCAAAATAGAAGCCAATAAAAGAGAATAGAAAATTTATAAACATTTTTAATCAGGATCAGAGAAGAATAAAATTATATCTTTAAAAATATGTCAATCTAGAAATATTTGTATCAGTGAAATAAGCCAGTACCACAGAGACAAATGCCATAAGATTTTCTTAATATGTAAATATAGTGAAAGAACATATGCCAGTAAAGGGAGAACTAGTCTTACAGGAGGGAGAAGAAAGAGGAAGGAGTAATAGAGAGGATGAATATAACCAAACTAGACTATATGGAATATCATAATGAAATGTATAATTTACAAGTTATTATACTCTAATAAATAAGGTGTTTGTATAGTTCCTACTGACTAATTAATTATACTCCAAATATATCTTTAACTGTAGTTAACTGGCATCAGAAGAATTATTAGGAACCCAATTAACCACCAAGGACATTTGAAACTCAATATATTTTTTCTATGAACTTTTGAAACTAGAAATTGATATTCTCAATGTCTTACGATGTCATTTAAGATATTAATAATTTAATCAGATCATTATTCAAACACCTGTACCCCACAAAATTGGAAAAATTAAAAAAAATGTACAATTCTTTTGGATAAATATCACTAACCAAAATTAAATCAAGACCAGAGAAGCAAACTAAATAGACCTATAACTGCTAAAGAAATAGAAACAGTCATCAAAAATCTACCAACCAGAAACAGCACAGGACCAGATGGTTTCAGCACAGAATTTTACAAGGTTTTCAAAGAAGAACTAATACCAATACTCCTCACATTGTTCCACACAATAGAAACAGAAGGAACATTGCCAAACTCTTCTTACAAGAGTACAATTAGCCTAATACCCAAACAACACAAAGACTTTATTAAGAAAGAGAATTACAGACCAATCTCATTCATGAACATTGATGCAAAAATACTGGAAATCAAAATCCAAGAACATATCAGAAAAATCATCCACCATGACAAAGTCCAGAGACGCAGGTATGGTTCAAGAAATGAAAATCTGTCAATGTAACTCATCATATAAACAAACTAAAAAAAAAAAACCCACATGATCATCTCATTAGATGCTGAAAAGGCCTTTGACAAAATACAGCCACTCTTCATGATAAAGATGTTGGAGAGAGCAGAGATTCAGGGAACATACCTAAACATAATAAAGGCAATATACAGCAAGCTAACATCCAACATCAACTAAATGGAAAGAAACTCAAAACGATCCCACTGAAATCAGGAAAAAGGCAAGGTTGTCCACTCTCTCCATATCTATTCAATGTAGTTCTTGAGGTCCTAGCTAGAGCAATAAGACAACAACAGGAGATCAAAGGGATGCAAATTGGAAAAGAAGTCAAACTCTCACTATTTGCTGATGATATGACAGTTTACAGAAATGACCCCAAAAATTCTATCAAGGAACTTCTATAATTCATAAACCTATTCAACAATGTAGCAGAATATAAGATTAACTAAAAATATCAGTAGCCCTCCTGTACACAGATGATAAATGAGCTTCACAATAGCTATACAAAACATAAAATATCTTAGAGTAACTCTAAACAAACAAGTGGAAGACCTGTACCACAAGAACTTTAAATATTTGAAGAAAAAAATGAAGAAAACAACAGAAAATCAAAAGATTTCCCATGCTTTTGGGTACATAGTAAAAATGGCAAGTTTACAAAAATCAATCTAAATATTCAATGCAATGCCCATAAAAATCTGAGCAAAATTATTCACAGACCTTGAAAGAACAATACTCAACTTCATATGGAAAAATAAAAATCCAGGATAGACAAGACAATTTTGTACAATAAAGGAATTCTGGAGGCATCACAGTCCCTGACTTCAAACTCCACTACAGAGCTACAGATGTAATGAAAACATCCTGGTATTGGCATAAAAACAGTGAGGAGAATAAAATTAAAACTCTAGATACCTATCCACACACCTATGAACACCTTTGCTGGTGGGAGTGCAAACTTGTGCAGTTATTTTGGAATTCAGTATGGGAATTCCTTAGAAAATTAGGAAACAACCTATATCAAGACCCAGCAATACCACTTTTGGGTATATAGCCAAAGGATGCTCAATCATAACACCAGGACATGTGCTCAACTATGTTCACAGCAGCATCATTTGTCATAGCTAGAACTTGGAAACAACCTAAATGTCCCTTGACTGAAGAATGGATTAATAAGTTGTGGTACATTTATACAATGGAGTGTTACACAATGGAAAAAATGGCATCTTGAAATTTGCAGACAAATGGATGGATGGATCTAGAAAACATATTGAGTGAGGTAACCCACACCCAGAAAGACAAATATAATATGTACTCACTCATAAATGGCCTTTAGACATAAAGCTAGGAAAAAAATCAGCCTACAATTCACAATCCCAGAGAGCCTAGACAACAAAGAGGACCATAAGAGAGACATACATGGATCTAATCTAAATGGGAAATAGAAAAAGACAAGATGTTCTGAGTAAATTTGGAGCATGGGGATCATGGGAGAAGTTAAAAGGGGAGGGGGAAGGAAGGAAGGAGAGTGGAGAAAAATGTATAGTTTAATAAAAACAATAAAGAAAAGACATTAATTATTTTAATATTTAAGCCTCTAATTATTAGCAGACTATAATAATGAATGGTCAACTATCTAAATATGGGATAAAAATTTTCATTTGGAGATGGATGCAAAATGAGTTAATGAGAGCAGGAATTTTGGAGTCTTCAGCAAACAAAGCCAATAGTAATTAGCTGGAATTACTGTCTTCTTTTTTTCATATTCCTGTCATGCTAATAGATAAATAAAGGAAGAATTCATATTTTAGCTATCAACAGCTTTATGCTGGCAAAGTACTTTTGATAATTTCATGAAAAGGAGAAAGTTAAAAATCTCTTTTGTCACCCTAAGAATATGATCTGGTAACAAAACTAACAAATAATTAGTAAATTAATGTTTTAGCAATTTTAATAGATTAATTATTAAGTTATTTTGTCATTTCAATAACATCTGAACTCTTCACTTGAATATTCCCACCTTATGGAAGATTTAGAAGATTATGAAATGTTCTTCACACCAGGAACAATATACATATAAGATTTTCATTTTTTAATCTGTGTCTCAACACACTTAGCCACTAGATTTTAATATTGATGATGTTATTTATAGATAAAAATCTAAGAAAATTATCTGGAACTGTAAAATAACAGTATCAGTAGCCTAGGGGTGTTTCATGAATCAGGTTGACAACTGTATACCTCATTTAGTTGACATCATTCATGGTTATCTCTTAACAAAACTTGAATATAGGAAAAAATCTTGACCAATTGCTTTTCTGATTGAAGATGAGATATGAAATAAATCACATTGGGTTTGGGAGATAGCTTAGTCAGTGCTTGTCATGCAAGCATGATGAGGACTCAAGTTCAATTTTCAGAACCCATGTTAAAAATACTGAGTGTTGTGGTAATCTTAATAGTGGGATGATAGAAAAAGACAGATTCCCTGGGACTCTCTGACTAAACAGAATAGTCTAATTGGTGAGATACAGGTCAGCCAGAGACCCTATCTTGAAAAGCAAGGTCAATGGCTTCTACAGAACAACACTAGAAGTTGGCATCTGTCTTCCCTATGTGCATACTCATACATACATGCATGTGCACACACACATCCCTAT
Source organism: Alexandromys oeconomus (assembly GCA_963919705.1). NCBI lineage: Eukaryota > Metazoa > Chordata > Mammalia > Rodentia > Cricetidae > Alexandromys > Alexandromys oeconomus. The sequence continues at coordinate 67,641 of CAWTZB010000015.1, read as the reverse complement.
CTATCTCCCATGAAAGAATTTTACATTGTTTAAAACAAAATTCTAAACACTGCAGCTTTCAAATACTATCAATTGCAATATAAGAAGTGTATTGTCTATTCATGTAGCATTTTTATATTAACATTTTAGTTTTTCAACCAATGACTATTCTTCAAACTTTTCTAAGGTAATTTAACACTAAAATTCACCTAGAATTAATGTATCTAATGGAATACAAGTGTGTGAGATCTCTCTACTATACTGTATTTATTTTGTAATATACAAATATTCATATTTTTCTTTAGCAAGTTCAGTTTTGGCTTGACTAATGAATGAATGATCCATGGTCACTTAATTTATCTTGATATTTGCTTATATATTTTCTCATAAAATTTAGTCACTTTAATGATTTCTAGACTTCATTTATCTTGGGATCTTTGAAAAGCTGCTCATCTGTTCATTCTAATGTCTCTCAATCATACTTCATTTTCATTACATGCTATTTAATTTAATTTAACTCATGAGACTTATTAAGTATAGATATAGGTAAAGAGCAAAATGCATAATTCATTCTTGTCTGAAAAAAAAACCTATAAATAAAACATATGAAGAATTGATCACAGAAATTTGGACTACTAATTCAAAACTGATTTCCCTGATACAGTCACACAAACACAGACTTTATACTTTATTTAAACATTCAGTATTTGTCAGAAATATGATTTGCTTAAGTTTATAAAATTTTAAGATTAAGAAACTAAGAAAAAATAAAACAGGAAACTGGTTGTTTCTAAAACTACTAAACAAAGTATTTCTATTTTTGAAAAGGTTCCCTTAGATGAAATATTGCTGATCATATATATATATATATATATATATATATATATATGTATGTATATATATATACATATATATATATATATATATTAGACATGAGTAGCCACAGATGTTTATACCTTCCCTGAGATCTCATGACTTTTAAAACAAAATTTCATTTCACTTATCTTATTTTTAAATTTTTCAATGAAGTGGAATTGTAAAAAAAAGATTCTTTTAAATATTTCATATTATAGAAAACAGAGACACTGTTGTCCACAGGTACATACTCAATCATACATTTCAAAACTCACTTTTACTGTTGATACAAGTGCCATAGAACCTACACCAAGCAGCTGATAGTAGAAGTATCAACCATAGTCTGTGAGTATGCTACTGTATGCATATCCTCAAACCTCTGAGGCATTGTTTGCAGCAAGGCCACTCATTTACCCATCCCCCAGGTGTGTTAGCACAGAGAATTCCTTGGAAGAGTACTCTCGGTGGAAATATTTCTTGTGTACAATTACCAGATACTAAACAGAGGTTGGGATATTTCTTCTGTTTTTAAACATGTTCTAAAACTCATTCAAATTCAAGGACCACTGTATATAAATGTTAAAGAGGATGTAATTAAAAGAAGTAAAATAAATAAATAATATATAAATTAGTGAGGCATTGGATTATATAAGAATCTATTAAGTGCCTTAGTTCATTCATTCATTAGAGTAGTTCACACAGTTTTATTCTGTAATCATAAAATCAAAAGACATAGAATTAGTATAAAAAGACTGAAAATGAAAGTGATATTAAAACCAGGATAATTCAAATTATACTTGAAATAACCTCATAGTATTTAATGATTTAATTTTGAAATCCATGAAGTTCTTTTCCTTTTGTGGAGTTTCTTCTTCAAATAATACACACATCATGATAGTCAGTCATTTAGACAGCATTGAGATTTTAAAATCTTCATCCTGGAAACTTCAAAAATTACTGTAGGAAAATTTGTTGCTTGTTATGGGAAATTTAGACATTAACAATAAGGACATATACTGACATATAAAGAAAGACACAGATATGAGGAAAAGCAAAGAAAGTTTATCAAGTGTATAATTATCCTTATTGTGTCCCATTACATGGCTCCTGATCTGAGACAGAAACTCTGAGAGATCTCTTATCAACAGGCTTGGAATTGAAGAGGGACTGAGTCATAGTCCAACTCCAAAACCAGTTCTACATATTTATAAAGAAGTGTTCAATAAAACATATATATATATATATATATATATATATATATATATATACACACACACACATATTTATATATAATTTTACTGTTGATCCTCAGTGGGTCGTAACTACTTTCCATCCATCAGTAATTAAACATTCAGGGTCCCTTGAATTCTTTGAAGATCAGTATTTTCCTGTGAAGATAAGAAAAGAACTCTGCCCCCAACCTATCTGTATTCCTTACCATCAGTATGCTCGCCATCCTTGTGAATGAATTGTTATTTATCTTTTCCAAATGGCTTCTCTTCTTCATACCGAAACTTTATTAATTTTGATGGTATCCACAATTTTTCCTCACCTGTGGAGATAAGAGCAAAACCCCTTTCCCAACGCAGCACATCTCCTGGCTTCCATTGTGAGGTCAGCACATCCTTGAAATAAACTGGTTGATTTAGTTCAGTATACTTTTCCATTATCCAATGTCTTTCTGCAGCCGTTGTTCCCTTCTCATTAGCGTTGAGAAAATTCAAGGTTAACAAAGCATTATGTAACCTATTTCTGGGGGTGTTTTCCACCCCTTTCTGTTTATTCAACATATCCTTTATAGTTCAATTTGATCTTTCTGTGACTGCTTGACCTGTAGGATTGTATGGTATACCTGTAACATGCTTGATATTGTAATAGTCAAAAAACCGTTTCATTTTCCTAGAGACATAAGCAGGACCATTATCTGTCTTTATTTGTGTAGGGAATCCCATGATAACCATGACTTCTAATAAATGAGTGATTACTGAATCAGCTTTTTCTGAACTTAAAGCAGTTGCCCACTGAAAGCCTGAATAAGTATCAATGGTGTGATGAACTTACTTCAATTTGCCAAATTCTGCAAAGTGGAACACATCCATCTGCCAGATTTCATTCCTATGGGTGTCCTTTGGATTAGCCCCTGCTGGCAGTAGCGTTTGGTTATAGAAAGAGCAAGTGGGGCATTTCTTTACAATCTCCTTGGCTTGTTGCCATGTAATAGAAAACTCTTTCTTCAAACCTTTGCTATTAACATGATGTTTTTTATGAAATTCAGAGGCTTGTAGCACACTACCAATCAATAACTGATCAATGTCTGCATTACCTTGTGCTAGAGGACCTGGAAAACCCATATGGGATCGGATGTGTGTTATGTACATAGGGCAAAGCCTGTTCCTGATCAAATCTTGAACCTGGATAAACAATGAGGTTAGTTCTGTATCATCAGGTATAAATTCAGCAGTTACAATATGTAAAATAACTCTGCATATTGTGAATCAGTAACTATATTAATAGGTTCTTTAAAATCCCTTAGCACCATAAGAATGTCATATAATTCCACCTTTTGGACAGAATCATAAGGACTTTGTTCCACCTTACCCAACTCTTCTGATTTGTAACCTGCCTTCCCTGTTTTATTGGCATCAGTATAGAATGTACGGGCTCCAGTTATTGGAGCATCATGGACGATTCAAGGAAGGATCCAAGAAGTTCTCTTTATGAAGTTAAGCCTCTTGCTTTTTGGATAGTTGTTATTAATGTCTCCCAAAAAATAGCACAAGCTCTTTGCCATGGTTCATTATCTTTCCATAATTTCTTTAGTTAATCAGCAGTGAAAGGCACTATAATTTCTGCTGGGTCTATGCCTGCTAGTTGATGAAGTCTCAGCTTGCCTTTTATAATTAACTGAGAGACTTTTTCCATATAAGTTTTCAGTTTCTTACTTGGTTTATGTGGTAAAAAGATCCATTCCAAGATAATATCATCTCTCTGCATTAAAATTCCTGTAGGAGAAAATTTTGATGGTAATATGACGAGAATACAATCGAGCTCTGGATTCACCCTGTCCACATGTGCCTGTTGTAATTTTTCCTCAATCATTGTCAGTTCCTTTTCTGCTTCAGCTGTTAATTCTCTGGGACTGTTTAAATCTTTATCCCATTCCAAGGATTTGTTCAAATGAATTATTGATCAGGTGTTATCCCAATAGCTGGTAGTAGACTGGAAATGTCTCATAACAGTCTTTGAAAGTCATTAAGAGTCTGTAGGCAAACTCTCCTAATTTGTGCCTTTTGTATCTTAATTTTTTGCAAACCTATTTTATAACCTAAATAATTAACAGAATCTCCCTTCTGTATCTTTTCAGGAGCAATTTGCAATCCCCATTTAGGTAAAAGTATCTTTATTTCTTCAAACAGTCTGTTCAAGGTATCCATGTTTGAATCGGATAACAAAATGTTGTCCATGTAATGGTACACTATAGATGTTGGAAATTTCTTGACTATTATTTGCAATGGTTGGTTCACAAAATATTGGCACAAAGAGGGGCTATTTAACATACCCTGGGGGAGGACTGCCCAGTGGTACCTTTTGGAAGGTTGAGAATTGTTGTAAGTAGGCACTGTGAAGGCAAATTTTTCCATCTTCTTTTTGTAAAGGTATAGTGAAAAAACAATCCTTTAAATCAATAACTATGAGAGGCCATCCTTTTGGTAATAAAGAGGGCAAAGGGATTCGAGATTGCAGAGGGCCCATAGGCTGAATAACCTTGTTGATAGCTCTGAGATCTGTCACCATTTTCCATTTACCTGTTATTTTCTTAACCACAAATACAGGAGAATTCCAAGGGCTGGTAGATTCTTCTATATGTCCAGCATCTAATTGCTCTTGTACCAGCTGTTCTAAAGCCTGTAACTTTTCCTCAGCTAGAGGCCATTGCTTTGTCCATATTGGTTTCTCAGTCAACCATTTTAGAGGCAAGGCTGTTGGTATCTCTGAAGAGACTTCAATTGCTTGTTCTTGTACGGCCCGAATGGCCGGTTTTCTCCGTTTGTAATATCTTTTAATATTATTCTCAGAAATATAGGCTCTAGAAGTAGGAGGAATGTTAATTTGGGTATTCCATTGTTGTAATGGGTCACGACCCCATAAATTCATTGCAATATTGGCTACATATGGCCTTAATTTTCCTATTTGTCCCTCTGGCCCTATACATTCAACCCATCTCGTGCTATGTCTTACTCGAGATAGGGTTCCAATTCCCAGGAGCTGAACATTTACATTCTGAAGAGGCCAATATGGATGCCAAGATTCTGGGGTAATAATACTTACATCAGCACCTGTGTCCAGCAGGCCAGTAATAAAAATGCCATTTACACACACTCTCAGCTTAGGTCTTTGATCATTTATAGTTTGCCAAAACACATGTAACTCATCTTTCTGATCATTATTGCTTGTAACGGTAGGCATGGGGCTTCCTAATTGTCCGGCTGAGGCACGTTCTCTGCAGAGACTGGAAATGACTGAACCATGTTTGCCATGGGGGACTGTGAGCCCCGCCTCTCACTTTTCCCATCTGTATCAGGTTGCCTTGTCTATCTCTTGTAGACCTGCATTCATTCGTCCAATGTCTGCCTTTTCCACATCTTCTACATAAACCTGAAGGCTGAGTCCTCCTATTTCTGTTATTTCTACAAGATGCATTATTATTATTTCTGAAAATCCGTTGTTTACAATTCCATTTCATATGACCCATCTTGCCACAATTAAAACATTTGGTATTCTGGTGTCTCCTTTTACCATTGGAAATTGCTTCTTCTACCCATGCTTCAGTGCCACAATCAAATGTATCAACATCCAGTGTATGCAAGACCCATTCTTCCAAGGGTGCTGATCTGAAACTTAAAAGCCCCAAAATCTTTTTGCATTCCACATTTGCATTTATATAAGCCAAAGACTCAATAATTATACATCTTGTGTCTGAGTCAGATATCCCTATTTGCACAGCCTTAGTAAATCTTTGTAAAAAAATCACTAAAGGGTTCTCTCTGACCTTGTTTAATTGTGACAAATGATTCCATTCTCTGTCCTGGGTCTTGTACCCTGTCCCAAGCCCTTAAGGCTGCTGTAGTGCATATGGAGAGTGTGTTTTCATCCGAATTAGCTTGTTCTTAATGGTTGGAAAAGAGTCCTTCACCTAGAATTTTATCTAGGGAACTGTCACTTCCCTTCACCTTTTCTTGCTGTTCTAAAAGTCTAGCCTCTTGCCTGAATAAGCATTTCCCTTTTAATTGCTCCCTACTCTCCTGGACTGCAGAGGTCAGCTGAAACCAGTCCAAGGCGCTTGCTCTGCTTGTTGTGGCCCAAGATTTTAGCATCTCTTTAACAAAAGAGGTGTGCATCCCAAAAGTCATGACAGCCTGTTTAATTTCTTTGAGATCATTCATATGGACAGGCTCCCATGTATCTTCCTTAATGACCCTAGGGTTTCTGGAACCAATCCACCTTCTCTGTTGTTATTACTGGAAAGGCAGGTAGAGCTGTAGGTAGAGCTTTGTGGAAATTGTCCCAGAGGGATTTATTCACAGATGTAGTTAAAATTTGCCTTTCTACCCTTTGCTCTTCTTCATCAGAATTTAGAAATTCCTCAATCTTTTCAATTCTATTCACCATTGCCTTCTGCAATGTCTGTATCTCCTGTCCAGAATTATGTTCCAAAGCCTTCATTGAGGATTCTAAAGTATGAAGTTTGTCCATTAGAGATAAGTTCTCATCTTTGGACATAATTTTTATGGCAAAACCGTGCCTTCTTGTATGGACAATCTTTCCACCAATCTGTCATAAGCTTTAGACAAAATTCGATTGTCACATTCAACAGTTTTGATTCTCTCAGTTAATATTTCAGTCCCTTCAGAAAGTGACTGATGAATTTTACGATCCAAATCAGCTATTCCTTCTTCCATAGTAATGAATTTCTCCTTAATATCAGCCACTAATGTTTCAGTTCCTACAAAAACGGATTGGAGTTTACGATCCAAATCAGCTGTTCTCTCTTCCATAGTAATGAATTTCTCCTTAATATCAGCCTTAATCTTTTCTGAATTTTGCTCATTCAACAGAGTCTTTTTAAACAAAGATCTGTTCTCTTCCTGTAGAACTTCAAACTGATTCTTGAGAAGATTATTGTCATGCTTAATAGTCTTTAGACGTTCAACCTCTGCCTTAAGAATCCTGGATCCGTCTCCAATAGTTTTTAGACATTCAACTTCTGCCTTAAGAATCCTGGACTCAGTTTACAAGCCACCCAAGCAGCAAGAAGATCCGGTCTGGGCACCAGGAGAGACATCATTGGGGTGAGTGAGTTTCTGACTACGGCAGCAGCCCAGGACAGGGAACTCAGACGTTCCTCATCCCTCCTACACTTCCTGGTCATCCTCAGGGGCTATTCTGCCCTATACCTCCTCTCTCTTCCTATCCCACCCAGCTTGCATCCACAACCCTCCCCCCCTCCGTCTGACTCCCTCCCCTCTTTGTCCACATAACATCTCCCAGCTGAGCCTGTTCTGGCTCTAGGACCGAATGGGTGGTAGCTCCTTTGTCCCAATAGCCTGCCTGCAGTGAGCTAGGTAGGCCCTTTGTTTACGAGCCACCCAAGCAGCAAGGAGATCGGTCCAGACACCAGGAGAGAGATCATTGGGGCCCTTTGTTTATGAGCCACCCAAGCAGCAAGGAGATCTGATCTGGACACCAGGAGAGACATCGGGCTTGCATCCACAACCCACCCAGAGCGGTGCTGAGGAGTTCCATCTGGACGGTCGTCCATGTTTGAGTGCTGAGGACTTCCAGCTCGACGGGACAGTCCCTGCTTCTACACTGAAGAGATATACCCAGAGACTCATTCACAGCAAAGACTGGACCAAGACACCAGGCCTCTCCTGGCTCCATTTAAAGAAGGAGATGGGAAGGCGCCAATGCAAGACTTCCTCCAACAACCTGAAAGGCAACATGACTTCACCAGAATCAAAGGATCCCAAAATAAGAAGAATTGTACACCCTACTCCAGAAGAATTAGAAGAAATCGACTCAAAAGTGAATTATATGAAAATGATAGAAGACCTTAAACAGGAGGTGAAAAACTGCCATAAACAATTAGAGATTACAAACAAAAAGGTAGAGGAAATAAATAAATCGCTCACAGATACCCAAGAAAACCAAGAGAAACAAGAAAAAGCAATCAAACAGGTAAGGGAAGTGGTACAAGACTTGAAGAATGAAATGGAAGTAATGAAGAAAACACAAACCGAGGGAAGGTTGGAGATGGAAAATCTGGGTAAACGAACAGGAACTACAGAGACAAGTACTAACAACAGAATACAAGAGATAGAAGAAAGAATATCAGACACTGAAGATACCATAGAGAAAATAAACACACTGGTCAAAGTAAACAGCAAAACCAACAAATTCTCATCACAAAACATTCAGGAAATATGTGACACAATAAAAAGACCAAACCTAAGAATAATTGGAGTAGAAGAAGGAGAAGAAGTGCAGCTTAACGGTCCAGAAAATATATTTAATAAAATTATAGAAGAAAACTTTCACAAAAACTTTTCTATAAAACTTCTATAAAGAAAGATGTACCTATGAAGGTTCAAGAAGCATACAGAACACCAAATAGGCTGGATCAAAAAAAAAACCATCCACTTACCATATAATAATCAAAACACAAAGCATACAGAATAACGAAAGAATATTAAGAGCCGCAAAGGAAAAAGGCCAAGTTACTAACAAAGGTAAGCCTATCAGACTTACACCTGACTTCTCTATGGAAACCATGAAAGCCAGAAGGTCCTGGATAGATGTACTGCAAAAACTAAGAGACCATGGATGCAAGCCCAGACTACTATACCCAGCCAAGCTTTCATTCACTATAAATGGAGAAAACAAAATTTTCCAGGATAAAAAAAAATCTAAACAATATGTAGCCACAAATCCAGCCTTACAGAAAGTAATAGAAGGAAAATCTATAACCAAGGAGTCCAACAATGACCACAATAACTCAGACATCTAGAGACCCTTCACCAGTGCAACTCAAAGAAGGGATGCACACGAACTCTACTACTAAAAAAGTGACCGGAGTTAACAACCCCTGGTCATTAATATCACTTAATGTCAATGGGCTCAACTCACCTATAAAAAGGCACAGGCTAAGAGATTGGATACGAAAGCAGGATGCAACATTCTGCTGTTTACAAGAAACACACCTCAAACACAAAGACAGGCACCTACTCAGAGTAGAGGGTTGGGAAAAGGCTTATCAAGCAAATGGACCTAAGAAACAAGCAGGTGTGGCCATACTAATTTCTAACAAAGTTGACTGACTTCAAACTTAAATCAATCAGAGGAGATGGAGAGGGACATTTTATACTCATAACAGGAACAATTCATTAAGAGGAAGTCTCAATCCCGAATATATATGCCCCTAATATAAAAGCACCCACATACGTAAAAGAAACATTACTAAAACTCAAGGCAGCCATCAAACCACACACACTAATAGTAGGAGACTTCAGCACTCCTCTCTCACCAATGGACAGGTCAATCAGACAGAAATCTAACAGAGAAGTAAGAGAATTAATGGAGGTAATGAATCAATTGGACTTAACAGACATCTATAGAATATTCCACCCAAATAGGAAAGAATATACCTTCTTCTCTGCAGCCCATGGAACCTTCTCGAAAATTGACTACATACTCGGTAACAAAGCAAACTTGCACAGTTAGAAAAAAAATATTAGTAACCACCTGTGTCTTATCAGATCACCATGGATTAAAGTTAGAATTCAACAACAATGCTACCCCCAGAAAGCCTACAAACTCATGGAAACTGAACAGTCAACTACGGAACCATACCTGGATTAAGGAAGAAATAAAGAAAGAAATTAAAGTCTTCCTTGAATTCAATGAAAATAAAGAAACAACCTACTCAAACTTATGGGACACTATGAAAGCAGTCCTGAGAGGAAAGTTCATTGCACTAAGTGCCCACTTAAAGAAAACAGAGAAAGCACACATTGGAGACTTAACAACTCACCTGAAAGCTCTAGAAGAAAAAGAAGCCGACTCTCCTAGGAGGAGTAGAAGACTGGAAATAATCAAACTGAGGACTGAAATCAACAAAATAGAAACACAGAAAACAATCCAAAGAATCAATGAAACAAAAAGCTGGTTCCTGGAGAAAATCAACAAGATTGATAAACCCCTATCCAAACTAATCAAATGGCAGAGAGAGAATATGCAAATTAATAAGATCAGAAATGAAAAGGGTGACATAACCACAGACACAGAGGAAATTCAAAGAATCATTAGATCTTACTACAAAAGCCTGTATGCCACAAAACTGGAAAATGTAAAAGAAATGGACACGTTTTTAGATAAATACCATATACCAAAGTTAAACCAGGACCAGACGGACAATCTAAATAGACCTGTTAGTCGCGAAGAATTAGACGATGTTATAAAAAACCTCCCTACCAAAAAGAGCCCAGGACCAGATGGTTTCAATGCGGAATTCTACCAGAACTTCCAAGAAGACCTAATACCTATACTCCTTAAGGTATTTCACAATATAGAAACAGAAGAGTCATTACCAAATTCCTTTTATGAAACTACAGTTACTCTGATACCAAAACCACACAAAGACTCTACCAGGAAAGAGAATTACAGACCAATCTCACTCATGAACATAGACGCAAAAATCCTCAACAAATTACTGGCAAACCGAATCCAAGAACACATTAGAAAAATTATCCATTATGATCAAGTAGGCTTCATCCCAGAGATGCAGGGCTGGTTCAACATATGAAAATCTATCAATGTAATCCATCAAATAAATAAGCTGAAAGAAAAAAAACCATATGATCATTTCATTAGATGCTGAAAAAGCATTTGACAAAATTCAACATCCCTTTATGATAAAAGTCTTGGAGAGACTAGGGATACAAGGGTCATACCTAAATGTAATAAAAGCTATATACAGCAAGCCGACAGCTAACATCAAATTAAACGGTGAGAAACTCAAAGCCATCCCACTAAAATCAGGAACACGACAAGGCTGTCCACTCTCTCCATACCTTTTCAATATAGTGCTTGAAGTTCTAGCAATAGCAATAAGACAACATAAGGGGATCCAGGGGATTCAAATTCGAAAGGAAGAAGTTAAACTTTCGTTATGTGCAGATGATGTTAGCGTACATAACTGAACCCCAAAACTCCACCAAAGAACTTTTACAGCTGATAAACACCTTTAATAATGTGGCAGGATACAAGATCAACTCCAAAAAATCAGTCGCCCTGTTATACACAAAGGATATGGAAGGAGAGAGGGAAATCAGAGAAGCTTCACCTTTCACAATAGCCACAAACAGCATAAAATATCTTGGGGTAACTCTAACCAAGGAAGTGAAAGACCTATTTGACAAGAACTTTAAAGCATTGAAGAAAGAAATTGAAGAGGATACCAGAAAATGGAAGGATCTCCGTTGCTCTTGGATTGGGAGGATCAACATAGTAAAAATGGCAATTCTACCAAAGGCAATTTATAGATTCAATGCAATTCCCATCAAGGTCCCATCAAAATTCTTCACAGATCTTGAGAGGAAAATAATCAGTTTTATATGGAAAAACAAAAAACCCAGGATAGCCAAAACAATCCTTTACAATAAAGGATCTTCTGGAGGCATTACCATCCCTGACTTCAAACTCTATTACAGAGCTACAGTAATGAAAACAGTGTGGTACTGGCATAAAAACAGAGAAGTTGACCAATGGAATCGCATAGAAGACCCGGAATTCAATCCACAAACCCATGAACACCTCATTTTCGATAAAGGAGCTAAAAGTATACAATGGAAGAAAGAAAACATCTTCAACAACTGGTGCTGGCACAACTGGATGTCAACCTGTAGAAGAATGAAAATAGACCCATATCTATCACCTTGCACAAAACTCAAGTACAAATGGATCAAAGACCTCAATATCAGTCCGAACACACTGGACATGATAGAAGTGAAAGTGGGAAGTACCCTACAACAGATGGGCACAGGAGATCGCTTCCTATGTATTACTCCAGCAGCACAGACACTAGGGGCAACATTGAATAAGTGGGACCTACTAAAGCTGAGAAGCTTCTGTAAAGCAAAGGACACTGTCACTAAGACAAAAAGACAACCTACTGACTGGGAGAAGATCTTCACCAACCCCGCAACAGACAAAGGTCTGATCTCCAAAATATATAGAGAACTCAAGAAACTAGACTTTAAAATGCTAATTAACCCAATTAAAAAATGGGGCACTGAACTGAACAGAGAATTCTCAAAGAAGAAGTTCAAATGGCCAAATGACACTTAAGGTCATGCTCAACCTCCTTAGCCATCAGGGAAATTCAAATCAAAACAACTTTGAGATATCATCTTACACCTGTCAGAATGGCTAAAATCAAAAACACTGATGATAGCCTTTGCTGGAGAGGCTGTGGAGGAAGGGGTACCCTCATCCATTGCTGGTGGGAATGCAATCTTGTGCAACCACTTTCGAAATCAGTGTTTCGGTTTCTCAGGAAATTCGGGATCAACCTACCCCTGGACCCAGCAGTACTACTCTTGGGAATATACCCAAGAGATGCCCTATCATATGACAAAAGCATTTGTTCAACTATGTTCATAGCAGTATTATTTATAATAGCCAGAACCTGAACACAACCTAGATGCCCTTCAATGATAGAGTGGATGAAGAAAGTGTGGAATATATACACACTAGAGTACTATGCTGTGGTAAAAAACAATGACTTAATGACTTCTCGAATTTTGCATGCAAATGGATGGAAATAGAAAACACCATCCTGAGTGAGGTAACCCAGACCCAAAAAGATGAACATGGGATGTACTCTCTCATAATTGGTTTCTAGCCATAAATAAGGGTCATGGAGTGTATACTTGGTGAACCTAAAGAAGCTAAATAAGAAGGTGAACCCAAGGAAAAACATATAGTTATCCTCTTGGCTATGGGAAGTAGACAAAATTGCCGGGGAGAAAATTGAGATCTTGTGGATGGGGTGGTTGGGGATAAGGGGGGACGGGGAGAGAAAAGTGAGATGGGGAGGATTGGGGGAACTTGGGGAAACAGGAAGATTGGGATAAAGGAAGGTTGGATAGGGGAGCAGGGAAGCACATATCTTAGTTAAGGGAGCCATCTTAGGGTTGGCAAGAGACTTGAACCTAGAGTGGCTCCCAGGAGCCCAAGGCGATGTCCCCAGTTAGTCCCTTGGGAAGCTGAGGATAAGGAACCTGAAATGACCCTATCCTATAGCAATACTTACGAATATCTTCCATATCACCATAGAACCTTCATCTGGTGATGGATGGAGATGGAGACAGAGACCCACACTGGAGCACCGGACTGAGCTCCCAAGGTCCCAATGAGGAGCAGATGGAGGGAGAACACGAGCAAGGATGTCAGGACCACGAGGGGTGCACCCACCCACTGAGACAGTGGGGCTGATCTATTGGGAGCTCACCAAGGCCAGCTGGACTGTGACTGAAAAAGCATGGGATAAAACTGGACTCTCTGATCATGGCGAACAATGAGGGCTGATGAGAAGCCAAGGACAATGGCATAGGGTTTTGATCCTACTTCATATTCCGGCTTGGTGGGAGCCTAGACAGTTTGGATGTTCACCTTCCTAGACATGTACGGAAGGGGGAGGACCTTGGACTTTCCACAGGGCAGGGAACCCTGACTGCTCTTTGGACTGGAGAGGGAGGGGGAGAGGAGTGGGGGGAAGGGGGAAAGGAGTGGGGGGAGGGTGGGAGGAGGGGTAGGGAAATGGGAGGCTGGGAGGAGGCAGAAACTTCTTTTTTTCCTTTTCTCAATAAAAAAAGAAAAAAACATTTTCCATGGCATAAATAATACCTCTTACATAAATTCTGCCAGATTATGCCAATTCCATGAGCTCACCATATTTAAACTGTACCACTGTTGCCTGCCAAGTCTTCTGGTATTCAGTGTTCTTGAAAGCTGGGATAACATCATACTGCCAATTAATTTAAAGAGTTTAGTGTTCAATATAATTTATTTAACTTAAGTGAAACTGTAGCTCAGTTAATTTTCATTATATATGTTCCTTAATCACCTGCTGCCCTTAGCCATAGCTCTCTATTCTATGTTGGATGATAGCATGGAATTGACATAGGAGCCTTTCTGTTTTACATGATGTATTTCCATGATTATGTTCTTCATCAGATATGTTACATACTTGTTTCAAACTCTCTCAGTTTAGGAAATGTAATTGAAAGAACATGTAATAATACTGGTTAAAATTATATATGTGTAATTACATATACATATGTATAAATAATAAAACACTATTTCTAAGTTCTCTTTAAAAAAAAAAAGAATCCTGGATTCCTCTCTTAAAGACTCCATCATACTTCTACCTGCAATGACTGGTTCCTGCCAGTGGTGGCGAAAGGGTCCACTTGAGTCCACGTGGAAAGCCGGTCTGAAACAACTCAAAACCAAAATTTGTTATTCTGCCTGAGGAGTTAGAGTGGGCAGATTTGGTCTGATTCAAGTGACCCCTTCCACTGTGGCGGTTTGTGTTGCAAAACTGCAGGTATTTAAGCTTCCTTGTTCCGCTCCAAACCCCAAGGCAGAGAGGGAGGGCTAACCCCTCTGGCGCAGCGTGCGGGCGGGCGGGTGAGCGGAACAAAGCATTGGCACGGGGCCTGTGTGTGGCTCGGGAGCCACGATGGGCGCTGCGGACCCGCAGCGGCCTCAGCGCTGCCCGGGCCGGGCCTGGTGGCGCTAGGGCGGGCAGGCGAGTGGGCAGGCCAGCATGGGCGGGCCTGTGCACTGAGGCAACCACCACCGGGTGCCAGGGCGGGGGCAAATCTGCCCCGAGGTTGGACGCCAAATGTGGCAGCTTAGATTAATGCAAACAAATTGTGATAAGTATATACAACTTTAATGGAAAAATCAGACTCACAAAACCGAGGTTCCCACGGACTACAGGAAACAGGAAGGGGCTTGCAGACTTCTCCGTGCCCAATTGATAAGTAAACACTCGCCCGAGGCAAGCCCGCCCCCAATGGGCTGGCTTATCCCTACAGAATCATATACCAGAATTAGGCAGGGACAAAGAGAACCCTTTATTGACTTTTTGCAAAGATTAATTAAGGCTCTGGACATAGGGGTAACAGACCCAGAAGCTAGACAAACACTTCTTGAATCTCTAGCTTTTGAGAATACAAACATAGAATGCAAAAAGATAATTGGGCCTCTAAAGTCTAGATCAGCACCTATGGATGAATGGATTCAGCATATGATGAATGTTGAGACATTTAGCTATAATGATGAATCTTGGGTAGGAGAAGCAATTTTCACAGCAATGAGGAGACATCAAACTGCCAGGTGTTTTAATTGTGGTAATTAGGACATCTGAAAAGAAATTGCAGGCACAGAATTTGTAGGAATAATATCTTCTCTGGGAATGACAAAAATAGGAGACCTAGGCCTTCAGGTATATGTTGGAGATGTGGTAAAGGCCGACATTGGTCCAACAAATGCAGGTCAACAACAGACAGACAAGGCAACCGGATACCATCGGGAAACTCCTTGAGGGGCCTCTCGCAGGCCCCCAAGCCAACAGTGGCCCAGTCATTCCCAGTCACAGTGGAGAACGTGCCTCACCAAGAAAATTAAAAGCTCCAATTTCTGCTGTAAAAAGTAATACTGGTCTAAATGATGAATTGCACGTGGAGGATGAGTCAAAAAACCCCAGTGGGACAGAGTAAACGTATATTTTGGCAGACTTCTATTAACGATCAAAGACCAAAGCTAAGAGTCTATATAAATGGCACTTTTATTGAAGGCTTATTATACACAGGTGTGGGTGTAACTATCATTACTCCAGAATCTTGGCATCCGAATTGGCCTCTTCAAGAGGTAGATGTTCAGTTTCTGGGAATTGGAACCTTATCTCGTGTTAAAAAAAAAGCACAAGATGGGTTGAATGCATAGGGCCCGAAGGGCAAATAGGAAGACTAAGGCCATATATAGCCAATATTGCAATAAACTTATGGGGCCGTGACCTACTACAGCAATGGAATACCCAGATTAACATTTCTGTAGTTCCAGGAACTCAAAATTGTGGGAAAGATATGATGAGGTATTATGGAAAAAGGTCACCAGCCATCCAGGCTATACAATAACACACAGCAAATACCAAAGCTTTAGAGGTACCAACAGCCCTACCTTTAAAATGGCTAACTGAGAAGCCAATATGGATCAAACAGTGGCCTCTAGCTGAAGATAAATTACAGGCATTGGAACAGCTGGTGCAAGAGCAACTAGATGCTCACCATATTGAAGAATCAACCAGCCCTTGGAATTCTCCTGTGTTTGTTGTAAAAAGGAAATCTGGTAAATGGAGAATGGTGACAGATCTAAGAGCTGTCAACAAAGTAATTCAACCTATGGGCCCACTACAATCTGGAATTCCTTTACCTTCTCTATTACCAAAAGGATGGTCTCTTATAGTTATTGATTTGAAAGATTGTTTTTTCACTATACCATTACAAGAAAAGGATAGAGAAAAATTTGCCTTCACAGTGCCTACTTATAATAATTCTCAGCCTAATAGGAGATATCAATGGACTATCCTCCCTCAGGGTATGCTCAATATTCCTACATTGTGCCAATATTTTGTAAGCAAGCCATTGGAAATAATTCGTAAACAATTCCCCAAGTCCATAATTTACCATTACATGGATGACATGTTGTTATCTGATTCAAATAAAGATACTTTAGAAAGGATGTTTGAAGAAATAAAGAAAGTCTTGCCTAGGTGGGGATTGCAAATTGCCCCTGAAAAGATTCAAAGAGGAAATTCTATTAATTACCTAGGTTACAGAATAGGGTTAGAGAAAATTAAACGCAAAAGGCACAAATTAGGAGAGACCAGTTAAAGACTCTTAATGACTTCCAAAGATTGTTAGGAGACATTTCCAGTCTATGACCTGCTGTTGGGATAACACCTGATCTAATAGTTCATTTAAACAAAACCTTAAGTGGTGATAAAGATTTGAATAGTCCAAGAAAACTGACAGCTGAAGCAGAAAAGGAACTGACAATGATTGAGGAAAAATTACAGGAGGCACATATGGATAGGGTGAACCCAAATCTTAGCTGCATCCTAGTCATATTGCCTTCCAGAATTTCTCCTACAGGGATTCTAATACAGAGGAAAGATATTATTTTAGCGTGGATATTTATACCTAATAAACCAAGTAAAAAATTAAAAACTCATGTGGAAAAAGTCTCTGAGTTAATTATAAAACTTTGTCAACTAGCAGGTGTAGACCCAGCAGAAATTATAGTGCCTTTTACTACTGAAGAAATAAAAAAGTTATGGGAAGACAATGAACCGTGGCAAAGAGCTTGTGCTAATTTTTTGGGAGAAATTAATAGCAACTATCCCAAAAGTGGTAGACTTAACCTCAGAAAGATAACTTCTTGTATTCTTCCTAGTATTGTACGTGATGCTCCAATAACTGGAGCCCGTATGTTCTATACTGATGCGAATAAATCAGGGAAAGCAGGTTACAAGTCAGATGAATTGAGTAAGGTGGAACAAAGCCCTTATAATTCTGTCCAGAAGGCAGAATTATATGCCATTCTTATGGTGCTAAGGGATTTTAAAAAACCTCTTAATATAGTTACAGATTCACAATATGCAGAAAGAATTATCTTGCATATTGAAACCGCTGAATTTATACCAGATGACACAGAGTTGACTTCATTGTTTATCTAGGTACAAGACATAATCAGGAACAGGCTTTGTCCGATGTACATAACACACATCCGGTACCATACAGGTCTGCCTGGTCCTCTCGCCCAAGGCAATGCTGAGATTGATCAGTTATTGATTGGAAGTGTTGCAGGCCTCAGAATTTCAAAAAAAGCATCATGTCAAAAGTAAAGGCCTAAAGAAAGAATTTTCCATTACTTGGCAACAAGCTAAGGACATTATAAAGAGGAGTCCTACTTGTCCTTTCTATAATCAAACACCGTTGCCTGCAGGGAATAACCCAAAGGGTACTAAGAGAAATGAAATCTGGCAGATGGATTGTTCCACTTTATGGAATTTGGCAAATTACAATATATACACCACACCATAGACACGTATTCAGGTTTTCAATGGGCTACTGCCCTGAGCTCAGAAAAGGCTGATTCAGTAATCACACATTTATTAAAAGTTATGGCCATCATGGGTATACCTGCACAAATAAAGACAGATAATGGTCCAGCATATGTATCTATGAAAATGAAATGCTTTTTTGATTATTATAATATAAAACACATTACAGGTATACCATATAATCCTACAGGTCAGGCAGTTATAGAAAGATCAAATCGTACTATAAAGGATATGCTGAACAAACTTTGGAATATAACAAGGTTTGGTAGAGCTGGATCATAGGATAAACTTATTTTTAGAGTTTTTAGAAAATTCTGCCCAGTAATTTGCATACTGACTGAACTAGTTTGCAATCTCACCAACAATGAAATTTTTAACTGCCACCTTTTCCTAGCATTTATTTTCAATTCTTTTATTGATTTTTGCCTGAGGTAAGTTGAAATAAAAAATGCTGATTTTCTTTGCATTTCCCTAATTGCTAGGGATGATGCTTTCAATATCAATATGGAGAGAATTTATTGAAAGGATTTCTGTAGGAAGGCAACTGGATTTACATGCATATGGACTACTCATACGGTTATAATGACAATGACAAGTCTCTTCTTGATGTTGCTAAATTTACCTCTCTATATTTTAATAGTAAGATATGAGCAGGCAAGCTGTTTATGAACATATATTGTAGCAATATGAGCATTCTTGTTTAATCTTATTAGAATATATTTTGTCATGTTTGGTTAGTAGCTCTTAGAAGCCTTTACTAATGAGAAACAGAAGGGAGTAAATCTGGAAGGGGAGTTGGGGAGGAAATTGGAGGAGTAGAGAACAATGTATAATCAGGATAAATTATATTAAAAAATAAATTTATTTTCTTAAAAGTATAAAGCATTTTGAAATCATATCTTCACTTTGAATTGACTACTTAAGTTTGTCATATGTGGATTTAGGTGGGTATGGAGGAGTCAGGGTCATGGAAGAGATTAAGGATGGGAACCATGATCAGAATGAATATATTTTATAAAAAATATCCAATATGTGTGTTTACTGAATCATGTTACCGTTGCATATTTCTTTCTATATTTTCTTGCTACAAGAGTTTAATCTAATTGTACAATATAATTTTCAGATAAAGATGACACAAATTCAACTGTTCATCTTTAGAAAAAAACTATTTATTGGTTTTCACCAATTTAATATATGAAGATATATCAATGGGAATTTAGGAGATATGAGGTAATTTCCACAGAGTTGACTGATATCTCAAGCCCTGTTTATATTTTCTTACTTATAGCTCCTTATTTCTTTCTTTCAATAAATATTTACTATTTACTGCTTAGATTTATAAAATTATATGTGTATAAATGTTTTGTCTGCCTGTATATTGTGCATCATGTCTGTGCCTGGTGCCCATTATGGTTATGAGAAGACATTGTATCCCTTGGCAATAGAATTAAATGTGTTTTTGAGGCCTCATGCAGGTGCTGTGATTCAAACACGGTTCCTCTCTGAGAAACAAGGTGCTATTAAGTGTTGAGCCATTTCTCCAAGGCCCTTTTTGTTTGTTTGGTTGGTTGGTTTTGTTTTGTGTTCTGCTGGTTTTTTCCTATCTGTAAATCCACATTTCTTGCCAGGTGGCAGTGGTGTGTGCCTTTAATCCCAGCACTTGGGAGACAGAGCCGGGGGGATCTCTGTGAACTCCAGGCCAGCCTGGTGGTGAGTGAGTTCCAAAACAGCCAGGGTGACACAGAGAGGCCCTGTCCAGAAAAACCATGATACAAACAAAAACAAACAACTAACTAAGTGTATAATAAAGTAACAGAACAAGAAATTAAAACAGACTGGAAAACCTTCCTGGAGTTACAGAAATAAAAGGAAGCCTGATGTGGTGGTACACACCTTGAATCCCATCATTCAGGAGACAGAGGCAGGTGGACCTCTGTGAATTGGAGGCTGGTCTAATCCAGCTAGTAATTTCCCAGGCCATGTAGATAGGTCCCGGTCCTAACTAATTCACTGAATAAAAAAATCTATAAACACGGAATCAAACAAACAAAGGAAGGCAGTACTGGGGGCCTGGCTTATTGGGAAGGAGGGAGCCCAGGCCTAAGTGCCCAAAGTTCTTGGTTCTGTCATCTGTATTGCATAAAACTTGGTGTGCTGGTCAATATCTGCAACCCCCAACACTCAGGCACTGGAAATAAGCAGATGGGTTGGGGAGAAGCTGCTTCCTTCCATGCTGCTTTCCAAAGTCAGCTCTTTTCAGCTTTCTGAGGGAACTCCATGCTCATGTGTCTTTCTAGATTACTTGATTTTACTTCACTTTTTAATTAGATTTCATTTTATCTAGTAGCCAGCAAGCCCTATGGATTGTTCTCCAGTTCCAAGGGACCTGACACCTTCACAAAGTCAAAACAGCAATGCACATGAAAAGAAATTAATCTAAAAATAAACCATAAATTTAATTGACTTGGAATAAAAATAACAAATGAGAGACAGCAGTCCTATGAATCTGGCATATAACCTAGGGTGTCTGGAGCCCTGGATTCTATCCTCTCAGTACTGCAAAAACTGGATGTGCTGGCCCATGCCTGTAATCCCAGCATTCAGGAGCTAGAAAATGGAGGACCAGCTTCCCACTTCACCCCACAGCAGTTGTTGGAATATGTGCTCTACTGTACTAAATCCAGTGTTTCTCATGCTCATTTCTCTGACACACCCCACAAAAAGGTTTATTCGGGTATGGTATCCAAGAACCCACACAAGTCTAGGTACAAGAAATAAATAACATCTCTCTGTAACACAAAAATAGGGTAGGCACCTTGAGAGAGGCCAGAGACATTGGAGTGGACAGGCATAGATAAATAAAGATAAATAATACAGTTAAAATAAAATTGATAAGTACACACATGAATATAATTAACTTGGAATAAAACAAACAAGAGACAGCCGTCCTGGGGATCTCACTGCTTGAATCTCTCTGTCTCTCTGTTTCTCTCTCTCATCTATCTATCCATTTATCCACTATCTATCTATCTATCTATCTATCTATCTATCTATCTATCTATCTATTATTTTGTAATGTCAGGTTAATGTTTTTAATTGTGTAGGGAGGCCAGAGTTGGGAGGAAATAATAGATGAATGAATTAGTAAATAAATAAGTAAAGATGATTGATAGATAGATAGATAGATAGATAGATGGACAGATAGACAGATGATAAATAGATGGATAGACAGACAGATAGATGATAAATAGATGATAGATAAATAGACAGACAGATAGCTGGATAGATGGATAGAGAGATAGATAGATAGATGGACAGATAGATGATAAATAGATGGATAGATAGACAGACAGATAGATGATAAATAGATGATAGATAAATAGACAGACAGATAGGTGGATAGATGGATAGATAGATGATAGATATAGATAGGCAGATGATGTAGATAGACAGACAAACACACAAACAGATATATAGATGATAGACATAGGTGGATGGATAGATGGATGAATGGATGGACAGACAGATGGATAGATGGATGGATAGATGATAGATAGATAGATAGATGATAGATAGATAGATAGATAGATAGATAGATAGATAGATAGATAGGAAAAGTAAATGTAACTAGGTTGTGGTGATGTACACTTTTAATCCCAGTACTTGGAAGGCAGAGGTGGGTGGGTCTCTGTGAGTTACAGGCCAACCTGATCTACAGAGCAAGTTCTAGGACAGCCAGGACTACATAGTGAAACCCTGTCACAAAAATAAAATAAAATAAAATAGGAGAGGAAATGTAAAAGTAAAATTAAATAATTAGACATAAACACACAAAAATATAATTGTCTTGAAATGAAACAAATATCCACTGCTTCGCCAGACTTTCTTTTTTTCTTTAACCCCAGGAAGGTTTTGTATGTATGTTTGTTTGTTTAAATAACTTGTTCTGTTACCTTTATTGTATATTGGCTTCACCAAGGTTGAATGATGGAGGAAGGTCATTGGTTAATTAATAAAGAAACTGCTTGGCCTGATAGGTTAGAACATAGGTGGGAGGAGTAAACAGAACAGAATGCTGGGAGGAAGAGGAAGTGAGCTCAGACGCCATGCCTCTGCTCTCCAGGGCAGATGCAATGAAGCAAGCCGCCAGCTCAGACATGCTGAATGTTTCCCGGTAAGACTGGTGCTAAACAGATTACTAAATATGGGTTAGGCAAGATTAGTCACCACTTTGTGGTGCTACACACATTAATAGAAATGTGCCAAGCAGTGTTTATATGAATACAGTTTGTGTGTTATTTTGGGGCATAAGCTAGCCAGGCGGCTGGGAGCTGGGTGGCAGGAACACAGCCCCACAGCTCATTCAACAGAGGTCATTGATGTAATGACTGGGCCCCTGGACATTCACTGCTCTGGCCCTTTCTCCAAGGCTCTCCTCCTTGTTTTCAGTTTTTCAAGACAGGTTTTCTCTTTGCAGCCCTGACTGTACTGGCACTCAATTTGAAGACCAGGCTGATCACCAACTCAGGATCTTCTTTTCTCCAGAGTGCTGACATTAAAGGTGTGTGCCAAAACTCCCTGCTCCAAACTGTTCTGATGTTTACCCTTTATACAGTGACTCTGCTAGACTCCAACCACATTTCCTGCCCCATAGCTACCTCAATGTCCTCCAGGCTGCCTCAGTTTCCCTCCCCTGTCTGCCTCAGTGCCCCCAAGCCCATTCCCACCCTTGCCTCAGCACTCCTCCACCTGCAACAGTCTACCTCAGGCTGCATGGGAGTCCCCCCTGGCTGCCTAACTGTTCCCCAATGCTGCTATGGTACTCCCCTTGATGAAAACATGTCCCACCCCTGAGTGCCTCAGTAAGCACCATGCTGCTTTGGTGTCCCCCGTGTAGTCCCCCAGGATGCCTAGTGCCTCCCGCCAGCTACCTCAGTTTCCCCCACCCCAGCCACGTTGGTGCCCTCCAGCTCCCTCTTGTCTCTCCCAGCTGCCTTAGTGTCCCTGAGACTACTTCAGTGCCTGTCATCTCCCCTGGTATTCTCCTGGCTACCTCGGTGTCTCCCAGGTTGTCTTGGTGTTACACTCCACTGACTTGGTGTCTTCCCTAATTGCCATATTTTCCTCCAGGCTGCCTTAGTGTGCCCCAGTGACCCTCTTTAGCAGACCACAGGCGACTTTGGCATTTCTCCCAAGTCCCTCAGTGTACTGCAGGATTCCTGAGTCCCTGATGCTGCCTCAGTGCCTCCTGGGAACCTCCACGTCTCACCAGATGCCAGTGTTCCATACCAAATGCCTCAGTACCAGCTTCCCTACCCCTCAGTTGCCTTCGTGTTTCCCCCACTGTGATGGGGGAAGCTTTGTTCACCAATCATCTTTAAGAAGTGGACCCTAGTTAAGGCATGGCTACCTGGAGCCCAGGAAGAAAAACTGGGGCAGACCAGGTGCTCGCTCTCTCTGGGTGTTTCCTGTGGGACACAGTGGAACATGGGCTTCTCATTCTTGTGGCATGAGTTTCCCCTTATAATAAGTAAAAATATAATTGTTTATCTTTAAGCAGGCCTGGTTATTTCCAAAATTGAGTTAACTTCTACAGCTGGCGCCACTTGAGTCTCTGGTGGCTCTGGTCAGCCACAGGGCTGTGCTGATTTGGGCATAGAATTCCCTCACAGTGGCCCTGATTAGCCGAAATGGTTGACTTTGGGGTCCGGTTTCTGTCTGCGCTAGCGGAAGCTCAGGCAGTGCGGGCAGAGAGATGCGGGAAGCCAGGGCAGAAAAAGCTGAGGAGCTCGCACCCAGCCCATCTCCGCCAGTGCCTTGGACAATGTGCCCTCTATCCTGAGCAGGAGCACTGCCTCCCTCTGCCAACTGTCTTGTGGGGCTGTTGAACAGTCAAGGAACTTCACAGACCACACAGTCTCTGATTTATACTAAACAACTTCTTAATTTAAGCATATCTCATCATTTAACATAAAATCAGATTTAAACCAAGCATGTGGCTCCAAGTGCACAGTGACACCTACTGGCAGGTAATGGTTATTGCACCTACTCCAGCTAATTAAATCACAGGTGAGATTTATTATTCTAAATATAATTCATAAGTTACTGATTTAAAAGGGCAATTGCCGCACTGGTGGCGCAGCCTGGGGGGGGGGCGGGTTCCGGGATTGAGACACGGAGGCTTCTTTTCGGGTGGAAGAATAGCAAACTTTATTTTGTCCTGAGCTAAAAGCCTTTTATACCTTTACTGCTTCTCTGGAAAACCACTGGCCAGAAAGAACACAAACATCCTTGTCAGTTACAGACCACAAGGAAGTTCCCCTGTCGGTCAGGGGGAGTGAGGGCAGCTGGATCACAACAGCAGTATGCCAGACAATCTAACCGTCCAAGGTTTCAATAGCTTCTTCACTTACACCATGTGTGAGGTTTTACAAGATGTATATGATCCTTATTCTACATCACTATTTTTATTTCTAGTGCTTAGTCTTGTCCTCAATATTTTTTTCTTAAAAATATGGTTTGAAAATAGGGCTAAGAAGGAGGCATATTTAGAAATGGTGCACTCTTTACAGACTGAATCCAGGCTTCTTAGAAAAGAAGTTCTTCTACAACTTAGTGTCTTCCATGGCTGCTACAGTTTCCCCCAGGGCTGCCTCAGTGTCCCCTCGTGGCTGCTTCAGTATTCCTCCTGAGTACCTCAGTGTGCCACCCGCTACCTAAGAATCCCACATGCAGCCTCAGTGTAACCCTTGCAGGTGCCTCCATGCCCCCACCCCAGCTACTTTGGTGTTTTCCAAACTGCCTGAGTGTCCCCCTTGTTGCCTCGGGGTTCCCCAATGTTGCCAGCATTGGGAGAGGAGGCCCCTGAGGTAAATTGAGAGACCACAAACAATTGTGGTGATAGGGGGTGAATGGGACACAATGAGTCGGACAGCTTCTGGGCCCCTCAAGCTGCATCGGTATCTCACCCCTAGCTGTCTGCGTGTATTTCCTATGCCTCAGTGTCTCCCCATTATTCTTGATTATTAGACATCCCCCTGACTACCTCTTGCCTCCTACCCACTGCTCCATGTTCCTCCCAGCTGACTGGTCCCCCACCTCAATGTCTCCCTGGAGTTCTCCCCAGTGTCACCCCATGGTACTGAAAGATCCCCTAAAAGGGTGTCTCACACATTGGGGATCCCCCTACCCAAGAACCGAGACCAGTCCACTGGATGCAAAAGCAAGAGGCAGTTTATTTTTTTAAAAAAATATTTATTTATTATGTGTGCAATATTCTGTGTCTATGCCTGCAGGCCAGAAGAGGGCACCTGACCCCATTACAGATGGTTGTGAGCAACCATGTGGTTGCTGGGAATTGAAATCAGGACCTTTGGTAGAGCAGGCAATGCTCTTAACCTCTGAGCCATCTCTCCAGCCCCCAAGAGGCAGTTTAATATTCACATAGGAACCTGCGGATGCTTCACCCAACTCAGCTGGATGAGCAGCTAGCTGAATGAGCATACCAGACTGAGAATACATCATGCATTTATAGGGGGTTCAGGAGTTACATAAGAGACTGCCTAGCGAAAAGCATTTCATTGGTTCCTATATGCTGGGTGGGCTAGGGTCGAGCTTAAGACAGGGCTGTTTGTCCCTCTGCAGGTTCATAAAAAGAAACTGTAAGATCTAGATAAAGCTAAATTCAGCTCTCTGGGTATTTTGACAGACTGTCGCAATGGTTAACTGTCTTCCTGTCGGCCCAGTTTCTACAGAGCTAGCTGACCGCAGATATCCTTTTCAGTGCAGCAGAGCCCCTCCTGGTTCTATAAAATTTGTTTATCTAAGCTTATCTAGGTGACTTAAGTTGAACCTTGCTACAGGCTGGAACGGGAGTCTTTTATTATGACAGGCTGGGACGGGGGTCTCTCATCCCCCCCCCGCCCTTTTTTTGTACTTTGGTGTACACCCATGCAGCTTTAGTGTCACCCCCAGCTGCCTCGATATTGTACCCCCATCTTTCCCAGTGTGTTCCCACCCACTGCCTTGCCCCCTGCAGGCTGTCTCAGTGTTACCAAGGCTGCCTCATTGCTCCCCCAACTGCCTCCCCCACAACTGTCTCAATGTTCCACTCATCTGACTAGGTGTATCCCCAAGCTGTCTCGGTGTCTTTTCTGACTGCAACAGTTTCTTGCAGGCTGCCTCAGTGTCCCCAACCCACCCTCACTTTATGTCCCCCCTGACTACCTCATGCCTCCTACCCACTGCTCCATGTTCCTCCCAGCTGACTGGTCCCCCACCTCAATGTCTCCCCGGAGTTCTCCCCAGTGTCACCCCATGGTACTGAAAGATCCCCTAAAAGGGTGTCTCACACCTTGGGGATCCCCCTACCCAAGAACCGAGACCAGTCCACTGGATGCAAATGCAGAGGCAGTTTATTTTTTTAAAAAAATATTTATTTATTATGTGTGCAATATTCTGGGATCCAAGGCTGCCTTGGAGTTCCTCAGGCCTACCTCAGTGTCCCACCCCCAACGCCTTGCTGTCTCCTATGACAGCTGCCTTTGTGTTCACCAGTTGCCTCAGCTTCCCCACAGCTGCGGTAGTGTCCCTCTGCCTGCCTGGGCTTCACAAAACCCCAGCTAGCTACCTCATACTTCTTTGATGTCCCATTCCCAGTTGATGTCTCAATGACTCCCCTTCAGACACCAGGACACAAACAACTGAGGAGGAACTGGATACAGGGTGTTCCCTGGGGGTTTGTAGGGTGTTAACATCAAGTTCTCAAGAGATCCGCCTGACTCTATCCCCAAACCAGGCCACTCACTGATCAGTGGGGCAGCAAGTCCACTCCTGGCTTAGCAGATGTATCCACTCATGTGTAAGCCTCTCCTTGAGCTCAGGATTTCACCAGCCATTCACAGACCAACACATTAACCCACTCACAACTGTTGCATTAAAGGGAACAATCAACATATTCAGAGGTCAGTGGACTTCCTGTTACTGAACAAGAGGGTCACACACAGGGTCTCATCAGACTGGCCCATTAGAGATCAAGAGGTCTACAGTGACTCTCAGGTCCTTCTGTGCAGAGGAGGTTGCCCACTCCTGGTGTGGGAGGGACTTCTGTCTATGTGTTGCTTTTATTGGTTAAATGAATAAAGAAAATGGCTCGGCCTGATAGGGTAGAACAGAGCTAGGCAGGGAAAATGAAACTGAATGCTGAAAGAAGGGAGGCGGAGACAGTAAGAAGCCATGTAGCCCCACCAGAGCCAGATGGAAATGATGTAAGCCACAGCCACGTGACAATACACAGATTGCTAGAAATGGGTTAAATTATGATGTAAAAGTTAGCCAATAAGAATCTAGGGCTAATGGGCCAAGCGGTGATATAATTAATACAGTTTCTGTGTGGATATTTTGGGAGTCTGGGCAGCCAGGAAACAAACAAGGGGCCTCCTACAACAAACTCCTGTGGGGGGTATGCAAGCTAGTCTTGGATTAGCATATGAGAGCATGTCCAAGGAGTCTCCAAGGCAGAGACAGTAGACTCCTGCAGCTTGACCTACAAATACTTAAAGACTGAAAAACATAAAAATAAAAAAAAATTCATTGACAAAATGCAGCCAACATTCCTTCATGATGAATGTCCTATAGAATCTAGATAGAGGGGACGTCCCTCAACATAATGAAAGTTACATATGAGAAACCCACCACAAACATCACCCTAAATGGATAAAAGCAGGAAACAACTCTACTGAAGTAAGGAATAAAACATGGATGCTCACTATCCCTACACATTTTCAATAATTTTCTCAAAATCCTAGCAGGAAAGATAAGACAAGAGAAGGAAATTAAAGGGATACAAATAATGAAATAAGCACTCAAACAATCCCTACTTGCAGACACAATGGATAGTATACATTAGAAATCCCCCAAATTCTTACAGAAAACTCCTTGATAAAAAAACAGCATGATTCCTCCACTCTGAAAATCTGAAAAGCACTATAGATAACTGGTATTCTGACCTCCTGTGAAAACAGAGTTCAAATGTACCATCTTTAGCAATAAAATTAAGTATTCTGTTGTGACGATGAGAAAACCATCAACTGAAATTGAGCATGATAAGGTCTAGCTACCATGAAAGTTAAGTGCAGTTTTGTGATATTAAAAAATACCTATGTGCACTCATTTGAAACTGGAAAAATACTTTTTTCTAGTAAAATGGCATGTATCATAGAGATTGAGAAATACAGTACCTGACACAAAACCATCACAACCTGTGTTCATTCCCAGAACCCACATAAAATAAACAGGCATGCAAAACCTGAAAACAACCTAATTGCCCTGCAACTGAAGAAGAGATAAAGAAAATATGGTACATTTACATAATGGAGTATTTACTCAGTGGTAAAAAACAATAACATCTTGAATTTTTCAGGCAAATAGGTGGAACTATAAAAACTACCCTAACTGTTGTCATAGAACCTACATCCAGTAACTGATGGAAGCAGATACAATGATCCACAACCAAGCGCTGGACTGAGTTCCTGGAGCTTAGTTAAAGAGAGGGAGGAGGGATCATATGAGCAAGGGATGTCAAGATCCTAATTTGGAAAATCACAGAGACAGCAGGCCTGAGCTAGTAATAGCTCACGGACTCCGGACTGACAGCTGGAAATCCTGCATGGGACGAAGCTAGAACCTCTGAATGTGGGTGATAATTATGTGGCTTGATCTCTTGAGGGACCATGGCAGTGAGACCAGGACTCATCCTGGGTACATAAACGGAATTTGTGGAGCTCATTCCCTGTGGTGGGATACCATACTCAGCCTTGATACGGGGGAGGTGTGGGAGCTTGGTTCTGCCTCAACTTGGTATACAGACTTTATTGACTTCCCCAGGGAGACCATACCCCCTTTGAGTAGTAGATTGGGGGTGGGATGAGGGAGGTAGGAGGCAGGAGAAGGTGCTGGAAGGGAAACTGAGGCTAGTATGCAAAATGAAAAAAAAAATAAAGAAAAAAATGCCAGGCATAGTGGCTCCTGCATGCAAAGCCAACACTGAAAAGACTGGTCACACAGTGTTGTTAATTAAACACACAGTGTTTAAGCCTTCTTAACTATATTAAGAAATTGTTAAACTGATAAATTTTAGAGATAATATATCAAGTAACAGTGCCTGGGCAACTATTCTAATGTGCTTTTTAACTCCTTAAAAATTCACAGACACGCCGGGCGATGGTGGCACACGCGTTTAATCCCAGCACTCGGGAGGCAGAGGCAGGCGGATCTCTGTGAGTTCGAGACCAGCCTGGTCTACAGAGCTAGTTCCAGGACAGGCTCCAAAGCCACAGAGAAACCCTGTCTCGAAAAACCAAAAAAAAAAAAAAATTCACAGACACCAAGCATATTTTATTTAAAAATATCCAGTGCAACCAGAAGAATCAGCCTTCCACAGTTACTGTAAAACAGAATCTATTTAGTTATTTGCTGGGAGCCGATTTCAGTGGCTGCCATTACAAGATGGCATTTGGCCCCAGCCTCGCTTGATACATAACTCCATATTAAGGTTGCAGTTCTTCCACCAGAAAACAGGGTGAGTTGTTGTGATCTAGCTGCCCACACTCCCCCTGACTGGCAGGGGAACTTCCTTATGGTCTGTAATTGACAAGGAGGTTTGCTTTCTTTCTGGGGTGGGTCTCCAGAAAAACAGTTAAAGTATCAAAGTATCAAAGGTTGCTAGACAGACTCCATATATAAGCAGCTACAGTTCAGAGCTCGGGGCCCCTCGCTTCCTGCTCTCCCTATAACCAAGAGGCTCCAATAAAACGTGATTTGGGAAGAATCCTCGTCTGGTGGATGTTCCTTCCTGCTGGTCAGGGAGTTCGCCGCAACTGGTGCCGAAACCCAGGAAGTTCACCACAACTGGTGCCGAAAACCCAGGACGCTGGGACAAGCTTTGGTACCGAGTGAGGGGCCAAAGAGGATTCAGAACCCGACACATGGAGTGGCGACATCGTGAGAAGAGCTCCGGTGTCGCACGACAGATGTTGGCCCGTCAGGGGGTACACCAGACAGTCCCCAGGTAAGGCTGGGGTTCCACAACAAAAGTGGGTTTTGAAGAAGGGAGAGTGGGGGTAACAGGGCCGCGACCAAAGTGGACGGTTTAAAGTCAGAGCCACGATCAAAGTGGACGGTTTAAAGAAAGTATAGCCACGACCAAAGTGGACGGTTTAAAAATGAAAATAAAAGGATTTTAGAATGGGCGCTTCAACATCACACCTGATTTTTCTGGCTCTTAACAAGCTGTTACGGAGCGCTTTGGAAAGGTTTTTAGCTGAGAATGACACAATTGCTTCTTGATTTGCCATCTCTGGCAATCTTAATGTGTCATCCTGGGATAAGCTTGGTAGAGAGCTGAATTTTGCCACTGAACAAGGTACGCTAAGGAAGGGAGATATATTCATTTGGTTCGTATTACCGAGGCCTCCACAGAGTTTGCAGTGGAGTGTGAGCATCTGCGGCTCCAAGGCCAAGGAGCTCTAGGCAGCTCCACAGCCAAGCAGCACTGAGGGTCTGCAAAGCTGCAAACACCGGGACTTGCCTCAGGACATAGAAATTTATGGAGATGGATAAAGCTTGAAAAGACTAGAGTAAAGCATTTTTGTTTTCAGCCTTACCAGGAAAAAAGCTGGCTGTTTTAAAATGCCAGCTTTCTGGGCCTTCCTGCCAGGGAAAACTCTGACTCTTTCAAGCAGGCAGTCCTGACTCTGGAGCTATGGATACATTGTTGCAGCTTGCTTCCTGGCAAAAAAAAAAAATGCCATAGGAGCTTTTGACTGTTGTTTACTATTGCAGCTTGCTTCCTGGCAAAGACCTTGAAACACCATAGATTTGTGACAAAAAAAAAAAAAAAAAAAAAAAAAACCTCCATATGGTCAAAAAAAAAAAAAGAGAGAGATACAGTAAAGAGAGATTCAAAGTGTAAAAAAAAACCTCTAAATAGTTACACTATGTTAAAAATATATACAGGCTAAAGATTAAAGTTTTCAAAGAAAAAAGAAAAGAAAGAGAGTAGCCTGGGAGGGGACAGACAGATCTCTATGAGTTCAAATATAGCCTGGTTTACAGGGGGAATTCCAAGACAAAGATATACAGAGAACCTGTCTCAAAAAGCCAGAAGTTAAAAATAAAAGAAATAGAGGTTAAAATAAAGCCACGTAAAGATGGAAAATACACAGAGAATCTTGATACTGTATGTTATTATGCTCTCTTTGAATTATTTGAATGCTGAGGAAGGAGCAACAGCTACTAAAAGATATTTGCTTATGGTTTGACAAAATATTGATTATGATCAATGTTTCTTATACTAAACAATAGATTCATTGATAATTTTAAGATTGATTCCTGGGCAATTGCCTTTGCTCAATTCAAAGGCAAAAAACAATAATCTTTCCCCAGATGATCATTGCTACAATTCACATAACTGTATTTTGCTAATGTTATAGCTAAAAACCCCTTAAAGGATTTTATGCTAAAATTTTACAAATGGCTCTTTCAATGGAAGAACTACATATATGGCTAATAATAATAAAAAAAATTATGGCTCCTTAAAAACAACTCATAAAAGTTACAGGAAGATCCTGATACAAACGGATCTGGTGTGATAACACCAAGCTGACCTTTGCTAAGGCAAGGTGGAAAAGCCCTTGCAATGCATTATGAAAAAACCCGACCTATTTATATTTGGGGTCGAGGATATGTTTATGCTTTTTTCACAGAAAGAAAAAAGATGGACCTGAGTCGAGGCTGCGGATATCCCACAGAGGAGTTCCAGAGGCGATTGGAGAGAGGTCCTTGGTCCGGACTTCCCTGCCCCCAAGGAGAAAAGTGCCTCATTGGGTCCCAAGCCACCTGACTAGAACTGTTAAAGTCCATCGTAAAAATGACTCTGCTGCTCTTCAGGATGCTGATACTGCTGATCCTGTGGAAGATGATCCCAAGCTGAGAGGAGCAGAGATGGGGATTCCGTCAGCCTACCCTAAGCCCATTCCTGAAATTGGTCTGAGGACTTTGATGCCACCCTGGAGGACCTCAGACGCACATCAACTCAACATGTGTAGAACTAAGCCTGGCGGAGGGACTGCAGTACTGGATCTCCTCTGCCTTCTCCCTGTTTAAAAATTGGGTGGGGATGGGGATGTTTTTTACAAGCTGCATAGGAGGATGCGTGCTGTGCCTATGGTTAATTTGTTGCCCCGGAGCTCAGACATCTCGAGATAAAGTTGCGGTTCTATGAGCATTACCCTCTTTGGAGAATGGCAATTCACACCAAGTACGGTTATCTGTCCTAAAAGGCCAGTAGGTTTGTTCCTTGCATAGCCTTTGCACTCTCAGGGAGAAATTCTCCATTGCACTGAGGAAGGTATGCATTTTTACTCCCAGTACTGCCTTTGCACCTCCCAGGAGTTTATTCCATTGCACGGGAAAAGGAGTACCAGGAGTTTTGGGCCTCCTTTGATCGGTTCTCGCATCATGAGGTGAGGACCTGAACGGGAGTAAGACCTTCTCACTGGCCTACAGAGAAAAACAGAAAGGGGGAACTGCTGGGAGCCGATTTGAGTGGCTGCCATTACAAGATGGCATTTGGCCCCAGCCTCGCTTGATACATAACTCCATATTAAGGTTGCAGTTCTTCCACCAGAAAACAGGGTGAGTTGTTGTGATCTAGCTGCCCACACTCCCCCTGACTGGCAGGGGAACTTCCTTATGGTCTGTAATTGACAAGGAGGTTTGCTTTCTTTCTGGGATGGGTCTCCAGAAAAACAGTTAAAGTATCAAAGTATCAAAGGTTGCTAGACAGACTCCATATATAAGCAGCTACAGCTCAGAGCTCGGGGCCCCTCGCTTCCTGCTCTCCCTATAACCAAGAGGCTCCAATAAAGCGTGATTTGGGAAGAATCCTCGTCTGGTGGCTGTTCCTTCCTGCTGGTCAGGGAGTTCGCCGCAGTATTTTGGCAATAGAAAACAGCCATATACAGATACGCCACTACAGATCAGGTAAAGATTAGATATTTAACTCATTTCATTAATCATATTCTCATACCATCACCTTAAGAACAGCTAATAAACCCAAAGCTGAAACTTGAATCTAGTTAGAATAATGTTAGCACAAGTTTGTGAGTGGCTGTTTCTTATGTCAAAGAATATTCTTATGCTCAAAGAATAAAACTTAAACAAACAAAAAGGAGGATATGACAATTAAATATTCATCTGAATGCACAGAAGAGCCTCTAGCAACTAAAAAGCAATGATTTGAAGGCAAAGGTTAATCTCTCTGTTCTAATGTTAATTGTTCTGACACTTTCACTCTCTAAAGAAAGTATATCTTTCTGATATATACTTCCTACAGATGTAGACCTTTTGAAGGGTGTTTTATTATGCATATCCATGTTTTTCCTGAATTTATGTAAATACAGCATGTGTATGTGATGCCCTTGGAGGTCAGAAGAGGATGCAGAGGGAGAAAGACATACTGGAGGACAGGTAAAGCCACAAGGCACCTGGAAATACATAAATTAATAGAAATGGGTTAATTTAAGTTGTAAGAGCTAGTTAGTAATAAGCCTGAGCTATTGGCCAAATACTTATAAGTAATTTTAAGTCTCCATGTTGATTATTTGAAAGCAGCTGCAGGACAGGAAAACCCTACCTTCATGGAATCTAAACTGGGAAACCTTTTAAAACATTACAGCTGGTAGCTCGTCTAAAGTTTCCCAAATATGGTAGAACTCCCAGAAAGAAAAGGGAAGGGGAGGACATAGTGTGCACTAAGAAGTTTTGTGAATTTGAGGACAATGCTCAACCTGGGTGATATGAGGGCTGAACTTTGATTTTACCCATGACTGTCCTTATTCCAGATGGATGAGTCTCTGCTCACTTCCACAGATGTCTACCAGATATTTTGCTTTGGTACACCTGTAAGGAGGCCTACATAGGAGCACTTAGGGTACCCAGTGTTGACACTACAATCCTAAATTGCTAAGCAGGTTGAAAACAGGGTCTCCAAGTCCTGACATACTTTCCTGATTGGCCACAGCCTATAGGTTAACCTGTTGCTTATACTGAAATGTGTCTGAGTAATAGCCCCTAAACTATACAGGGAGAAGCACTCTACAGTTTGTGACATTGACCCCTTTATTATTTACCTAAGTTGGAAAAACATAGTCTTAATTAAAACAAAGCAAAACAGAGGAGAAAGTATATAGACCCTGAGCAACAACCAACTAGATGTAGGTTGTTTTGGGGATCATTTGTGAGTACTGCTTCTTCAGTATAAACTTCAAAGTTACAAAATTAATAACTTGGTATAGAAATTTATCTACCATTTGAAAGGAATGCTTCCCTTCATTTTTATTTGATTCTCTTTATATAATTTGGACTTTAAGATCCATTTATGGTTTAGGGAAACTACCATCAAACAGAAACCATGAATAAAATAAGGCTGTAAGATCATAAATCAAATACCTAGCATCACTATTCTTTTCTTACCTTGCTTTGCTTCTTCCTTTACATGCATTCTGCCTTCATTTCTATTTCTCTATGTCAATCCATTCATCTCTTCCATTATCTTTATTTCCTTGTTATTGTGTTTCACACTGAAATAGGGAGCATCTGAGGGCAGTTTATTTGGTATTATTTCATGAGCTCTTCATGCAGATCCATATCTAAATATACAGACTGACTTCTTGCTAATCTTAGTAAAATTACAACATCTCAACATTAAACAATGCAGTTCTTTTAAAGGGGATATGAGATAGTATATTATGATAGTATATTATGGGGCCAAATATTAGTGAGCATGACCAGGGAAAATGAATTGAGATTACCTGAGGACTAAGCACTCAATGGCCCTATGGGGGCCATTCTTATTCAGACCATCACACTGATCAATACTGAACAAGTGTTCAGTTTCCCTGAATCCCATTAATTTTTTGCTGGTTGTTTTATTAATATTTGTCATTCTGTCTATGGTAAAATACAATCTGAAAGTTGTTCTGATTTTCATTTTCCTATATCCTAAAGATAATAAATATTTTGCGAGGTATTGCTTAGCCACTATTTTTTTCTTTGGATAGTTCTCTGTTTAGGTGCAAGGCCCATTAGAAAAGCAATGAATTATTTGTTCTTTTATTTTTTATATTTATTTATTATGGATACAGTACTCTGCCTGCGTGTATACCTGCAGGCCAGAAGAGGGCAACAGATCCCACAATAGATGGTTATGAGTCACCATGTGGTTGCTGGGGAAGTGAACTCAGGACCTCTGGAAGAGCAGCAGTGCCCTTAATCTCTAAGATATCTCTCCAGCCCTTTCTCTTTTTATTGCTTTTTTAAAGTTCTTTATATATTCTAGATATATATCCTCTGTCAGATATCTAGCTAGAAAAGATCATTTCCCATTTTTTTGGCTTATATTTTTTATTGATTCATTTGCTGTGGAGAATGTTTTTTGTTTCATTAAATTCCACTTATCAATAATTCTTGGCCTTAATTCTTGGCAAATGATGTCCTGTCCGGGACTCTCTTACATTTATATCATGTGGGGTACTGCCTATGCTTTCTTCTAACAGCTTGAATGATTTGGGTTTCATGGGTAGTTCTTTGACTTATTGAACATCAGTTTTTGTGCAAGGTGAAAGATAAAGATCTAGTTTTACGTTTTTAATGTGACTGTCTAGTTTTCTGAGCAACATTTGTTGTAGTCTGCTGCGGGTGCTCCTTCTGCTCCTTCAGCCAATATACCAGCCCATTGGGGTGTGGTCTATTATACTTTAAAATGCAGTGGGAACTGGGCGTGCTCTCTCTTGCTTCCAGCTCCCATTCTGGTTGCTAGACTCTTTGTTTCCTGTTTGTGACAAGAGGATTGTTTTTTGGGATGGCAATTTGTAAGTTTTTTCCCTCAAATAAATATCCATAACTCTTAACTGGTGTGGGATTGTTTTGTGTCTTCAGTAGATACTTTCTTTTACCAGCTTATATTTTTTGTGGCATTGTCAAATAGTAAGTGTTTGACATTCCCTTTACCTATGTTTGGGTCATCCATTTGTTCAATTGGACTACATGTATTTTTTTTTTACCAGTACCACATTGTTTTTATTACTACAGTTTTTCACATATTTAAGATCTGGAATTGTAGTTCCTCAGCGTTATTCTTTTTGTTCAGTATTACTTTGGTTATCTAGGGTCTTTTTTGGTTTCTTGTGAATTTTAGGACACTTTTTTTTATATATCTTTGAAAGTTTGTTCTGTCCTGCTACATACTGCCTTTATCTCAAGGGGTTTTCTGTAAGAATTTTGGGAATATCTACTGTATACTATCCATCTTGTCTTCAAATAGGGATTGTTTGACTGCTTATTTCATTATTTGTATACCTTTAATTTCCTTCTCTTCCCTTATCTTTTGAGAAATTATTGAAAATGAGTGGGGACAGTAGATATTCCTGTCTCATTCCTTACTTAGTAAGGTTTTTTTCAGCTTTTATCCATTGAGGGTGATGTTTACTGTGGGTTCTCACATGAGCTTTCATTATGTTGAGGGATGTCCTCTCTATCTTTACATTCTCTAGGACATTCATCATGAAGGAATGTTGGTTGTTTTTTTTTATCAGTCTTTTTATTTAAATATTGAAATATTCATGTGTTTTTCAGTCTTCAAACACATTTATGTGATTTTTTTATATTTATTAACTTGTGTATGTTGAACATTCATGCATTTCAAAGATAAAGCCAACTTTGTCATGCTGTATAGTCTTTTTGATGTGTCTATATTGTTTGTAACTGTTTTTTGGGTGTGTTTTAGTCTCTGTTCATCAGCAATATTGGTCCATAGAGTGAGTGTGTGTGTGTGTTATGTATTAGGTATTGGAGTAATATTAGCTTGAGTTCTTCTGTTTTTAATTTTTGAAAGCTTTAGAAATTTTGGCTACAGAACCTCTTTGAAAGTCTGGTACAATTATCTTGTGAAGCCATCTGTCCCTGGATTTATTTAAGCTGCAAAATTTCTTATTATATTTCAATATCTTCCTTTGTTATAGGTCTGTTAGAAATGTTTATTTCTTCTTGGTTTAATTTTAGCACTCTGACTAAATCTCTAAATTCATCCATTTCTTTTAGGTTTCTGGCTTAATGGAGTATAAGATTTTTCCTTAGTGTACTCTGGATTTCTTTGGTATCTATTGAATATTCCCCTGTTAATTTCTGATTCTGTTAATTTGGGTCCTCTCTTTCTTTTTGCTAGTTGGGTCAAAGGTCTGTCAATTTTGTCTATATTGTCAAAAAAAAAAAAACAACCCACGACAAACTTTAAAAATCATTGATTTTTCGTGATTGTTTTGCTGTTGTTTCTGTTTCATTCATTAATGTTCTAGTTTTTATTTTTATTATTTTTTTGCTGTTGACTGAGTCTGGATTTGGTTTGTGTTTGTTTTTCCAACTTTATAAATTCCATCATAAAGCCATTTATGTGGACTCTTTTATTGTTTTTTTTTGAATGTCACATCATACATTAAAATCCCACTTATCTTTTCATATCCTTGAATCTACCCTCTGTCCTTGCAACCTCCCCCTAAATCAAAACCAAATTTAAAAGAAAGCCCCCAAACCAAAGAAAATAACCAAAACAGAAACAGAGAAGAAGAAGAAAAATGAGGACAAAGGGGAGGAGGAGAAGAGAAGAAGGAGAAGGAGGAGAGGAGGAGGAGGAGGAGGAGGAGGAGGAGGAGGAGGAAGAAGAAGAAGAAGAAGAAGAAGAAGAAGAAGAAGAAGAAGAAGAAGAAGAAGAAGAAGAAGAAGAAGAATCTTGCTGCAGAAGCTATAGTGTGTCCCATTGAGACACAGAGTTTAGCATAAAGGTAAACCCATTCATCTTTACTTACAATCCTCTTGGATATCCTATTGTCCTGTGTCATGGAGATCTTGCAGTTTTGGGTCTGTAGGTTCATCCCTTTCACATGCTCCAGTAGTTCATAGATATGGTGGATGTTGGAACGGGCCAACTCAATGTTCTGGTTCTGAGCCTGGCTGATAGCTTGATTGGTCAACTTGCTAGCTTTTCCTGATCATCACTACCTGCATGAGCTCTCCAGTCCTGCTTCAACTAGATCAACCAATGCAGCAAAAAGCAAGGAGCGGAGGCAGTTCTGCTCTTGGACCATTCAGATCTGGATTTCCCTGACTCATATCATTAGGGCCAGCTCTACTGTTTTGCCCAGGAAAGGTACAGGACCCTGGCTCCTGATTGCTGTAGGGGGCAGAAGAGGTGGGTTAGCCTCTACTGTCATGCCCTGAGGGCTGTTTCAACTGTGACCCCCACAACAGGGTCAGCTCTAGTGTGCTTCCTAGGTGAAGTGCACATCTATTGTGAGGGGTGGGGTCATCTTTCCTGAGTGTGAGTGCAGTAATGAGTTCTCTCCTGAGGGATAGGGCCAGCTAGTCTGCTGCAATAGCCATCAAGGGGCGGGATCAGCTATCTCAGGGCCAGTGAAGAGCAGGACACAGCATGATTCCAATGACCCCCATGATAACATGGGGCATAGACATCGCCACAGACCCCAGCTGCAGTAGGATCATGGACCCAGACATGGCCCTTGGGTCATGCCGCCATGGGTCAGAAGCTCAGGACCAGATGCCGCCACGGCCTGGTGACATCACAGGTCATTCACTGCCCTGGAGGCAGCACGGCCTCTGTGCACCAACATAGTTTCAGGGGGCTCACCAGACCCCGGGACTCTATAGAACCCTTGGTGGCCACTGGAGCCATAGACACCACACAAGACTCTGGCCTCTACAGGGCCACAGACCCAGACATGGCTCTAGGCAGCAGCTTGTGCTTGTGTCTGGATGTCTCCATGGCACCAAGAGGCAGCACAGGCCACACAGATTAGCACAGTCCCAGGTGACCAACCAACCCTGACCATCCATATGACCCTCGCTGACAACAGGAGCTCCAGACATCAACTCAAACCCTGGTTTCTCTAGGGCCACGGACCCAGGCATAGCCCTCTGTAGCAGTCCTGTTCTGGAAAACACCATGGCCAGGAACTCACAGTCCCACCTATCCTGAATTGGTGGTGGACAGAGATAGCATCCCACTCCCAGACTTTTGGTCTTTCTGACTTTTTAATGAAGGCATTAGACAATGCAAATCTCCTTCATAGTACTGCTTTCAGTGTATCCCAGAGGTTTTGTTGTGTTTCTATTTTAATTTATTTCCAAGAATTTTTTTTTACATTTCTTACTTGATTTCTACTTTGGCCCATTCATTTATCAGTAATGAGTTGTTTAATCTCCATGAATTTTTGTATTTAGACATTTGATTGCTGTAAGCTTTATTGTGTTATGTTTAGATAGGTTACAAGAAGGGATTTCAATCTTTTTTCAAATATGTATGTGGTTTGTGTCCCAGGATGTGGTCTATTTAAGAATAACTTTCATGTCCTTTTGAGTAGGATGTGTTCTTTACTGTTTGGATAGAATATTCTGTCAATATCTATTATATCAGTTTGATGTATGATATCAATTAATTGTGATTCTCTATTTTTTAGGTAACCTGTCTATTGTAGAGAGTAGTATATCAAAATTACCTACTATTAATGGATTAATGTTACTCTGTCTTTAAATTCAGTGATAGTTTTTTAAATAAATTGGCACCTCAGTGTTGGGTGCATATGTGTTAGAATAGTAATGTCCTCTTGGTTAGCTGTTCACTAATGAATGAAACATCTCTCATCTTTTCTGATGAGTTTTAGTTTGATGCCTATATTGTCAGATATTAGTATAAT
The DNA here is from genome assembly GCA_963919705.1 of Alexandromys oeconomus. NCBI lineage: Eukaryota > Metazoa > Chordata > Mammalia > Rodentia > Cricetidae > Alexandromys > Alexandromys oeconomus. The sequence continues at coordinate 27,729 of CAWTZB010000015.1, read as the reverse complement.
GACTCCTGCTTCCTTCATAGTTCATTTGAATACTTTAGTCCATCCTTTTATTTTAAGTCAGTGCCTATACTTAAAACTAAAATGTGTGTGTTGTATTTTTTTAGAAAATTTATCAAGGAATTTCTGTATCTTTATCCATTCAGTCAACCTGTGTCTTTTTGATGTGGGAGTGTCATATATCAACCTGTTGATTTCATTGGTTAATCAATAAAGAAACTGCTTGGCCTGATAGGTTAGAACATAGGTGGGTGGAGCAAACAGAACAGAATGCTGGAAGAGGAAGTGAGGCAGACGCCATGCTGCTCCTCTCCAGGGCAGATGTGATGAAGCAAGCCACCAGGTCAGACATGCTGAATCTTTCCCAGTAAGACTGGTGCTACACAGATTACTAAATATGGGTTAGGCATGATATGAGAGCCAAGAAGAGGCTAGAGCTAATGGGCCAAGCAGTGTTTAAAAGAATACAGTCTCTGTGTGTTGTTATTTCAGGGCATAAGCTTGCCAGGTGGCCGGGAGCTGGGTGGCAGGAATGCAGCCCGCAGCTCCCTACAACTTCTTTTGATTGAAGAATTGATGTAACAGATACTTAAATTTATTATGAAAATGTATGTATTAGCTCCGCTTATCATGTTGTTGATTTTTGATGCTGATGTTTGTGTTCTCAGTGGTATTTTGTGTTTTAATGATTGTGGCTTCTCATTTCTTTCCACAGGCTTTCTGTTAAAACCATTTCCTCTTAAACCTGAAATAATGTCTTCTGTATTCTCTTTAGGTTTGGCTTCTTGGCGATATCTATTCATCCATCCGCTCATCTGTCCGTCTATCCGTCCATCTTTCTATCTATAGTTCTTTTTTCTGATTGAATCATGGCAGATAGTTCTGTTGACTTACTAGTAGTTCTGTTGACTTTATTAGTCTAAGTGGTCTCATGTTTTTGGTGTTCTGTGTGCTCCTCATATTTGTATGAGTGCGTCTTTCCATAGTTTGGGGGAAGTTTTCTCCTATGATCTTATTGAAGATCTTGTCTACACCAAGAAAATCTGAATACTTCTTATCTTCCAGGAAACTTTATACATTATTTCCACATTGAATAACAAGCTAAGTATTCTCTAAGATTTGTGATATAGTTACAGTGACTTTTCCTATGGGGTTCTGAATAAATGTCTGTAGTGATATTTCATTTTTATTTTAATAAATAAAGCTTGCCTGAAGATCAGAGAGTAAAACAGCCCCATTCGTCAGGCTTATAGACCAAGCAGTGGTGACACACGCCTTTAATTCCAGTAGCTACACTAGATAGATAGAAACCAGACAGTAGTGGTGCATGCCTTTAATCCCAGCGTTAGAGAGGAATATAAGATGGAAAGAGACAGCTCTCAGATAATGTCATTCTGAGGAATCCTGGAGGCAGGATCACCATTTTGGACTGAGGTAGTGGTAAGAGCCAGTGGCTGGCTGTTTTGTTTTTCTGACCTTCAGGATTAACTCCCAAAAGGTCTCTGGGCCTTTATTCATTTATATCTTTTTGAAAATTTCCCCCTTATTTGCCATACATTGGATTACAGCACACTCAGTGTAAATGTTTTTTTTTCCTTCTCTTTGTGACTTTGAAGTATAAACTCATCTATCTTCAGTTAATAGTTTAAGTAAAATTTCCTGTGATACTAATAAATACTAATAACCAGCAAAAATGAAAAAGTCACATTTTTTGAGCTCCAAGATAGGTTCCAAAGCTACACAGAGAAACCCTGTCTCGAAAAACCAAATAAGTGTGTGTGGGGAGATATATTAAGAATTCAATACAAAAATAGCAGCAGTTATTAAAATGTGTACTGCCTCTGAAGATTTCTATTACCCTTTAGAATATTCTATAATTTCAACATACTATGGTACATGTATCAGAATTTATAAATTTCTGAGTTGAAATGTTACAGTTGTATGGAAAACTGAAGCATTATAAGAAGGTATCTTAAACTTTGTTTGCCATAAGTAGGCTGGGGCTCAGGGACTTTACATGAGACCTAGTGCTTGATGTGCTTCCATTACATTTTCTCTAGAATATTTTATTCAGCCACAGAAATTGAAAATCAGTGTTGCATTTCCAAAACACTATTTTGGCATGCTGTGGACACTGCCACACAACATTCTGAATTCATTAGGTCTTCGTGCTTGCTCTAATGACCTGGTTTCATTGCCCTGAAACCTTTTTTTTCTTTTTCTTGATAAAAAGATTCTGTGTGGATGTGAGACATCAGACCTTGGCTCCTAGAGCACCTGCACACAGCAAAGAAGGGCAAGCCCAGGATTGCTTTATCCTCCAAATTAAATGATGCTAAATACCTCTCTTCTCCCTATCCAGAAGCCACATGAGGAGGGCATCATGCTGACTTTTGGCTGATGAAACAGGTATAAAATGGTGTGACAGTTGGTTGTGGGCTCATCACTCTTGAGTCCAACTGTAGAAGTTAAATGGAAACCTCTAACAGATGGAAGCTATTGTGAGTCTGTCAAGAATGTCTTATGGACATTGGATATGTTAGTGGTTCCCAGACAACAGTACATCTTCCCAGACAACTCTGTCTACATCTGAGACATTGGTCTTTATGACAGGCTCTATGGGAGGGCACCATAATACTACCACCTGATGCCAAAAAAAAATTCAGCTGAAACAAACCAGAACAGTCATTGCCCCAATCCCATAATGGTAGTTAGTATTACGTCTTCAGAGGAAGGTGGGATAAGAAATGGAGGTAGAAATCAAATATACAATTTAGGGGAAAAGAAAAACAACTCTCATGGCTCCCTATTGGCCCCCTCATTGCTCAAAATCTACTTTCCCATTGGTGCTCCTGATTGCTAGGCTTGCCCAGAGTCCCTCAAGACAGTAGCAGTTCCCTTACTAGATGAGCAGAAATCAAATTACTAAGCCAGCACAGCCCTTCCCAGCTCTGCCATTACACCCTCGGGAAACACAGGGCTCTAGTCTGAAAAATTGGTATTTTAGTAGAAACTTTTCCAGTCTCTCAGAGCAGTTCTTGTTCCTCTTCCAAAATATGGTGTCCCTTGTGTGTGTGTTCCAGTACCCTTTCCCTCATAGTTCAGATACTCTGAAGCCAAACATAAGCTACACTCAAACAGCAACTCTTGATAAAGCAAGATTTATGATTTTTCTAATTTCTGGAAAGTCTTAGAGGCAAGAAGTGAATTTGTCACACATGAAGCACATTTTAGTATCTACCTCAAATGTTTCAAAGTAGAAACCACAATGAAGTGATCTCTGACATCATTCTTCAGTGAACATGGTAACTAATTTACTTCCTTCAAGGCTATTACAAAAAATAAATGAAACATTTTTTTTTCTTGAAGCTGAAGACAACTGTGATGTCCAATGTCTTTACAAAATCATTTTCAGGAATAGAGTTTTTCTCTCATATGAGTTTATCCCTATTTCTTGACTTCAACATGATACAAATAGGCTTTAAAATATTTACAGCACTAGAAACACGGCTGGGCAATTAAGAAAAATATTCATTCCTAGGACCAAGGCCTAATTTTTGACAACTTCCTGTAATTCTTGCTACAAGAAGATCTGAGGGTGAAACATTGTCAGAAGCAAACATGAAAACTTTACATACTCACACAAACATATAATGACATCACATAATTACAATTAAAACAACTCTTTAAACAAACACTTTTTCACACATGAAAGTTTCTCTCTTATAAGCATTCATTCCTACAACACAAGCATTGAGGCACCTTCAGAATAACTATGCTATAAGCAAAGGCTTTATCACACTAATTACATTCATTAGATTTCTCTCCAGTATGGCTTCTTTCATGCAATCGGAGACTACTGTGACATGCAAAGGCTTTTCCACACTGATTACATTCATAGGGCTTCTCTCCAGTATGGCTTCTTTCATGTATTCGGAGATAACTGTGACATGCAAAGGCTTTTCCACACTGATTACATTCATAGGGCTTCTCTCCAGTATGGCTTCTTTCATGTATTCGGAGATGACTCTGACGTGCAAAGGCTTTTCCACACTGATTACATTCATAGGGCTTCTCTCCAGTATGGCTTCTTTCATGTATTTGGAGACTACTTTGACGTGCAAAGGCTTTTCCACACTGATTACATTCATAGGGCTTCTCTCCAGTATGTGCTCTTTCATGTATTTGGAGACTACTTTGACATGCATAGGCTTTTCCACACTGATTACATTCAGAGGGCTTCTCTCCAGTATGGCTTTTTACATGTGTTTGGAGACTACTGTGATGTGCAAAGGCTTTTCCACACTGGTTACATTCATAGGGCTTCTCTCCAGTATGGCTTCTTTCATGTCTTCGGAGACGACTCTGACGTGCAAAGGCTTTTCCACACTGATTACATTCATAGGGCTTCTCTCCAGTATGGCTTCTTGTATGTATTTGTAGACTACTGTGATATGCAAAGGCTTTTCCACACTGATTACATTCATAGGGCTTCTCTCCAGTATGTGCTCTTTTATGTATTTGGAGACTACTGTGACATGCAAAGGCTTTTCCACACTGATTACATTCATAGGGCTTCTCTCCAGTATGTGCTCTTTTATGTATTCGGAGATGACTCTGACTTGCAAAGGCTTTTCCACACTGATTACATTCATAGGGCTTCTCTCCAGTATGGCTTCTTTCATGTGTTCGGAGACTACGGTGATGTGCAAAGGCTTTTCCACACTGATTACATTCATAGGGCTTCTCTCCAGTATGGCTTCTTCCATGGCTTCTGAGACTACTGTGACGTGCAAAGGCTTTTCCACACTGATTACATTCATAGGGCTTCTCTCCAGTATGGCTTCTACCATGGCTTCTGAGACTACTGTGACGTGCAAAGGCTTTTCCACACTGATTACATTCATAGGGCTTCGCTCCAGTATGGCTTCTTTTATGTACTTGTAGATGACAATGGTGTGAAAAGGCTTTTCCACACTGATTACATTCATAGGGCTTCTCTCCAGTATGGCTTCTTACATGTATTCGGAGACCTTGCGTGCAAGGCTTTTCCACACTGATTACATTCTTAGGGCTTCTCTCCAGTATGGCTTCTTTCATGTATTTGGAGACTACTGTGACGTGCAAATGCTTTTCCACACTGATTACATTCATAGGGCTTCTCTCCAGTATGGCTTCTTACATGTATTCGGAGATGACTCTGACATGCAAAGGCTTTTCCACACTGATTACATTCATAGGGCTTCTCTCCAGTATGGCTTCTTCCATGTCTTCGGAGAGTACTGTGACGTGCAAAGGCTTTTCCACACTGATTACATTCATAGGGCTTCGCTCCAGTATGGCTTCTTTTATGTACTTGTAGATGACTATGGTGTGAAAAGCCTTTTCCACACTGATTACATTCATAGGGTTTCTCTCCAGCATGTATTCTTATACGTACTTTTCGAAGACTGTGATGTGCAAAGACTTTACAACACTGATTACATTCACAGGCCTTCTCTCCAGTATGTATTCTTTTATGTATCTGAAGAGGACTGTGATGTAAAAAGGCTTTACCACATTCATTATATTCATAGGGTTTCAATCTAGTATGTGTTCTTTCAAGCCTGTGTAGATGACTGTCACATGTGAAGGCTTTAACACATTGACTATATACAGAAGTTTTCTCTCTAGTTTGACTTTTTTCATGCCTGTAATGATAGTGGTACTTGTGAAAGAGTTAGCACATCCATTGTTGAATATTTTTATCTGTATGAATTAATTTTACAATTTGGTCCAATTATAAAGAGAAATTATATCTTAAGGTTTTATCACCATGTTTACAATCTTGTTGTTCCCCTTCATTAAGGCTTGTTTTGCATCTTTGAAGACAATAGATAACAGCCTTAATTACATGGTTCACATTTACATAATCTTTTTTCTATATGAGAATTTTTACATATTTGAAGAGAACTGAAAAATCTCAGAGCTTCACCACCCTTGTTGCATTCATAACGTTTCCTATATTGTGAGTGATACTACATTTGGTAAGTGAACTATGACAAACAGAAGTACTTACACAGTCCTAGTACTCATGATGCTTTTCTGAAATGTGAGCTTGCTGATATATTAACAATGAGGCTAGAAAACCAATTACTTATATACTTGTCCAACAAATTCAACAGGTATGTTCAACATGGGGACTGTTACATATCTTCTAACTGTTCTGAGAAAAAGGTATGTTATATATTTTCACATCCCTATGCTCATGTGGCTTGTATCCAAAGTAACATATGATATACCTAGTAAAAGAAAAGTAACAAATATAAGGTTTCCACATTGAGTTCACACAGTTTGACTTTATGTTCATAGACTTGTGGTATCTGGATTAAGGCCCCTCCATAACAGCTGCCCCTTGACTGTTGACTTTAACTGCCCCCTCACTAAACTTTGCACAGTCACAAGTATATGAGTTAAACTACCTTTTCTATGGACTATTAGTATAATAGAGTTTTAGAGAGATACTTATCACCTTTTATATATATATATATATATATATATGAACAGTATGAAATATATGAATTGATAATTCTAAAATATAGCTCTCATCATATTCTGATTCAAATTTTAATATAGGTTAAGACATTGTTTCCTTGTCTTCCTTCTTAAAAGAATGGCTTGCAAATGCAGTCCACTTATCTGAAATTAAGGTATATGATTTTGTGAGAATTTAAAAATCATCAATGCACTTTAGTATTTACACTGTTGCTTTTGTTTAAAGCTTATAGGATGCATTACAAATTCTTCAGAGATACAATTCTATCAGCTTACACATGAAAATTACCTTTCATGTCTTCTAGAACTTTGACAATGTTCTTCAATAGTATGGTCTTCCCAACTATATCCTAAAATATAATGCCAGAAAATGTATGTTACATATTGAAAGGTGTAAAAAAATTAGTTACCATTTGCAGTGAACCTTACAACCATGCCTGATTTATTCATCTCATTCTTCTTCTTCCTCAATCATATTACAAAAGAGCACCATTACCAATGAACAATTGTCCCCTTATTTTAAAACATGAAATATAATTCAGTCTTACCTATACTAGTAAGGTTTCTGTAGGTTTCCAACATCACATCTTTGTAGAGACTCCTCTGGGAAGGATCCAGCAAAGTCCATTCTTCCCATGTGAAGTCGATATGTACATCATCATAGGTCACTGCACTCTAAAATATTCCATACATTTGTACAACAGAAAGCATGACTTTGACAACACTGCAAATGTATACTTCTTTGACAGTATAGTCATATAACTTTAGTGTTCCCCCTACTTATTCTATGAAATCAACATAATTTAATTACCAAGTCACTTTAGAAACAAACTGAATGGAAGATTCACCTCTGTAATTTATGAACCCTTTGTAATGCCCATTAACAAACAATAAAAGATAAGTAAACAGATCAACAGTACAGAGTACACATGAGAGAAATTGTATGGATGATTAATTTCTAACTACAAAAAAAGAATAATAAGATAGGCAAGCTGGGTGTATTGAATCATGCCTTTAATCCTTGCACTCAGAAGGCAGAGGCATATATCTATCTGCCTCTGAGTTGAATGGCCTAGTCCATGCAATCACTTCTAGGACAGCCATAAATATATATTAAGGATCTGTTTCCATTTAAAATTCAGCCAAACAAACATAAAAGATAGAAAGAACTCAGAGGATTTTGCTGTAGTTCCTGAAAAAGAGTTATCTATTTACTCCAGCTCTTTATTCATCTATGAGAAACCTGAAGTTTCTCAATTTAAACTGCAACATAAATAAGATTTTACTAAAAGGCACTGGATGTTTAAAACGTTATAAATGGACAAATGAAAACATCAAATATATATGTTGATAACAAATAATCAACACTGAGCAGGAAAGATTCTTCAACAGTAAAGAGTACTCCTGGTCTGACTCAAGGAATAACATGGGGGATCACAACTATTCATTATTCCAAGTTCAGCGTTCCTAGTTCCATCTTTTAATCAATGTAAGGATCAGGCACTCACATGGTACATATCCATGTACAAGTAAATACTCATATTAAAATAAAAATTCAAACAAAACAAAACAGGAAGGAAGGTGATGCACCTGCAATCCAATGACTCAGAAAGCACAACCAGTATCAATGTCATGAATACATGCCATCCTGGGAAACATAATGATACCCTCTGTCAAATTTTAAAATTCAAGATATGGGTGAAGCTCAGTACAACAGCATATGCTTTATAGGAACAAAACCATCATACAACAATATAAAAACAAAAAATCATGGCCCACTTTAAATCCCAGTACTTGGGAATCGGAGTCAGGGGATCTCTGAGTTTGAAGCCAGCCTGGTATACAGAGCAACTTTCAGGACATCTAGGGCTACACAGACAAATCTTGTATTCAGAAATAAACAAACAAAAATGAAAACTGTAAGCTACCAAACTGTCTTAGCATCAAATAGCACTTAATTTTGCTGAATCTTATGTGATTTAGTGATAGAGTTTATGATGGTAGGGAAGTCATGACAGCAAAAGAAGAAAGCTGACCGATTAGTTTCAACCACAACACAGCAGGCACAAAGAACAGGGAATAGGTTGAGGCTATAGAAACTCATATCACATGTCCAATGAGGAATTTCATCCAGAAAGGCTCCTCCTCCTACTGGATTCACAAGCAATCAAATGAAAGTTGCCAAGAAGAGGGACATGTTCAAATACATCTTCCTATATGGGAGGTTTTCATTCAATCAATTACATCCTGACCTGGGTCACTATAGGTTCATGGTAACCAATGAAGAAAAATGCGTTTAGGGTTACGGTTAAGAATCACTTTGCTTACTCCTTCCATAAGTTGAATGCTTATGTGAATGGAGTCTTACCCTTGGAGTACCTTGCTGGGCTTCCAATCTATAGCAAAGGCCTTCTCTATAATGGTGATAAAATCCTTGAAAATCCCTGCCTGTTCCAGTAATTGGCTGCCATAAGAAACTGCCTTTTCATTTTCATTTATTTCTGCCCCACTTGGTGTTTTTTTTTCACTGTAGTCTTGAATGAATCATCAGTAATAACCATCCACCACATTCAATATTCCATTTAAGAAATTAGCTCATATTTTTAAATTCTGCTTTACTAAATTTCCAGGTCAGAGGCAGAAAAAGAAATATTTTGGAGCCAAAATATCACACAAATAACCTCTAGCTTAATCAATTTCAACTGAAATTCTTTGATTTCAATCTCCACTTTCTGTCATTTCTCTTAACATTTCCATCTTTCTGATCCTACAAGAACACCTAATTAATTCTGTGTACTACTTTCTATTTTTTTGCCACCTAAAGTTTGGATATCTTCTATACTCTTCCAAGAGACATCATTCCCAGGTTCTGTCTAGCAACAATATTACTTTTGGTTTTCCATTTTTTGTTCTAACTTGCATTTATGTTGCTCCAATTAAATCTTTTAATGAAAAGCAGCTCAGACAATGAGTGGGGGTAATTTGGCTTCATCATTTTGGGAGCTTAGGATAGAAAAGCAAGCTAATAGTTGAAGGCAAAAATACATGGACAAGGAGTGTTTCCTGGCTTTCTCTCTTGCCTAGTCAGATTGGTGCCTTTTGTATCCCAAGCCCACTTTCTTAGAGATATTGCCACCCACAGTGGAGGAGCCATCACACATCAATCATCAATCAACACAATCTCTCCCAGATATAGCAGTTTATGGCTTTTATGAACAAAGCCACTATGAACACAGTTGAGCAAATGTCCTTGTGATAGTATCTTTTGGGTATATGTTCAAGAGTGGTATACATTGGTCTTGAGGTAGATTGACTCCCAATTTCCTGAGGACTGCATATTAATTTCTACATTGGCTGTACAAGTTTGCACTTGCAACAGCAATGAATCCCCTTGCTATATGTCCTTGCCAGCATTAGCTGTCACTTGTGTTATTAGTTCTAAGCCTTGTAAGATGAAATCTCAAAGTAGTTTTGATATTCATTTCCCTAATGGCTAAGGATGTTGAACATGTCTTCAGGTGTTTCTCAGTCACTTTGGATTCCTTTACTGAGAATTCTGTTTAGAGGTGTTCCCCATTATAATTGGATTATTTGGTTTGTTGTTGTCTAGTTTCTTCAGTTCTTTAATATCCTAGGTAAGGAAACACAGAATCACATAGACAAACATGGTATGTATTTACTTATAGGTGGATATTACCAGTTAAGGAAAGTATAATCACAGTTAATCACAGTACAATCCATAGACACAGAGAGGCTAAGTAACAAGAACAGCTCTACAGGAGATGAATGCATCTTGTTGGTAAAACAGATTTTATGGGTGCACTGGAGGCAGGTGGGGATGGGAACAGGAAAAATCAGGTGAGTGAAGAAAAGACAGATGGGGAGAAGACAGGGAGAGATAACTGGAATAGGGGAGCTTTTAACAGGGGATGTGGAAACAGTGTAGCAAAAACTTTCTGGAACCTATAAAGGTAACCCTAGTGAGGACTCCTAGTACTCAAGAGGAGGCTGAACTAGCCATCTTCTGTAACCACATAAGGTTCCCAGTGGAACTGTGACACCAAGCCAGCCACAAAACATTCAACCCACACTTGTACTATCTGCAAGATATGCTGGGACACTGGTAGCTTAGAGCTTTCTTAGTGGCCAATAAATGACTGATCTAACTTGAAACTCATACTGTGAGAGGAAGTCCATAACTGACACTGCCTAGATGGCCAGGAACCAGAACTTGAATGGCTCAGAACAGGGGGAGAACCAAATACAGTTGACCAAGAAAAAATATCAATGAAATGATTCATAACTATTTTCTGCTATTATCATAGATTGCTGTTTAGCCTACTTGTTATTAAAGAGGCTTCTTCCAGGGGCTGATGCAAGCCCATGCAGAGATCCCTACAAACAAAAAGTAGGAAGCAGTATGGAGAGAACTACTACCAAATTCCCAAATATTGCTTATAAACATTTGTTTACATTTAAAGGAGCCATGATACAGAAATAATACATTGTATTTCTATAGATTTTGACCTAATGATAAAAATTTAAGGTCAATTGTGTGTGTGTGCGTGTGTGGGTGTGTTCTTGTTTAAGGTATTATATTTGTGCAGCTCATTTAAAGATGCAATGTATAGTTAAGAAATACAAATAAGACCCCCCCAAGCCTGCCCTGTTTTCTGCAAGGTCCTTAGATCAGGAACAGTTTCCTGCTCCTGCACCAAGGCTACCCACCCAGCAGAGTGAGTGCCTGCCTACCAGGCAGGCCTGAAGGTCCCCAGCAAGGAAGCATGGGCACCTTCAGCTTGTGCTGCAGGGTCTCCTGTGTTTGACTCGACCCCGCCTTGTTCCCCACCTAACCCTTTTGTCCGCAGGTCCTTGGGCTACCACACATCCCTGTTTCAGTGCTGAGGAGTTCCATCTGGATGGTGCTGAGGAGTTCCATACAGACAGGAACAATTCCTGCTTCTACACTGAGGAGATCCACCCAGAGAATCAGTCACATCAAAAACTAGACCAAGACACCAGGCCTCTCCTGGCTCCATTTGAAGGAAGTGATGGGCAAGTGCCAATGAAAGAATTCCTGAAACTACCTGAAAGGCAACACAACATCACCAGAATCCAGGGATCCCAAAACAAGAAGAATTGAACACCCTACTCCCGAAGAAATAGAAGAAATCGACTTTAAATGGAACTATATGGAAATAATAGAGGACCTTAAACAGGAGGTGAAAAACTGCCATAAAAAATAGAGATGGACAAAGAAAAAGGTAGAGGAAATGAATAAACCTCTCAAAGATACCCAAGAAAAACAAGAGAAACAAGAAAAAGCAATCAAACAGGTAAGGGAAACAGTTCAAGACTTGAAGAATGAAATGGAGGTAATGAAGAAAACACAAACCAAGGGAAGGGTGGAGATGGAAAATCTCGGTAAACAAACAGGAACTACAGAGACAAGTATTACCAACAGAATACAAGAGATAGAAGAAAGAATCTCAGACACTGGCGATAGCACAGAGAAAATAAACGCAGAGAACCTGTCTCAAAAAGCAAAAAATAAAAGTAAAAATAAACAAAATAGAGGTTAAAATAAAGCGCACAAAGATGGAAAATACACAGAGAATCTTGATACTGTATGCTATTATGCTCTCTTTGAATTGTTTGAATGTTGAGGAAGGAGCAACTGCTGCTAAAAGATATTTGTTTATAAATGCTGCTGAAATAATCCAACATAGATATTTTGAAAATGCCTTGACTTTGAAATTTGGATCTAAGGACATGATGCTTTGGAAAGGACTTTCTTATTTTGTTTTCACAGAGCATGAGACCTGTTGAAATAGGAGCGGCGGGGCTGCATCCCCAACACCCCGGCCGCTTGGCTAGCTCATGCCCGAAATAACAACACACAAACTGTATTCATTGAAACACTGCTTGGCCCATGAACTCTAGCCCTTACAGGCTAATTCTCGCACCTGGACTAGCCCATTTCAAATGATGTGTGTAAGCACCCCAAGGTGAGCTTACCGGGAAGATTCTAGCCTCCGTCCATCTTGGGTCCGAGAGCCTGGCATCTCTGCTTCAGAGAGCAGAGCTGTCGGGTCTCCCCGGGAGCCGAGCAGAGTCTGACCTCACTTCCTCTTCCGCCCAGAATTCTATTCTGTTTATTCCTCCCACCAATGCTTTAACCTATGAGGCCAAGCAGTGTGTTTATTACTTAACCAATGAAATCAACAGATTGATATATGACACTCCCACATCACTTCCCCTTTTTCTGTTTAAACAAAAAAAGAAGGCTTTAACTTAACATAGCAAAATTACATATAACAAAACAGTTATCAAGTAAAAATTACAATAATCTATATCATAACTAAGGAAAACTATAACTAGAACTAACTATTCTTAACTCCATCAAAAGAGTCCAGAAAGATACAATATTACCTAAGCAAACAAGAAATCCAAAGCTCTAGAAATGACAGAGACATCTTGCTGCCTGGACAGTCACCCAAAGTTCCTCTGTACCGTTGGGGCATCCATCTTCAGCCTACAGGCCCATAGTTTCCAGCAGACATTTCCACAAAGCAGGAAATTTCAAAGGCAGTCACTATCTGCTTGTCCTGTAGAATGTCTTGCAGACTCTTTCATGAATCAGGAACCCCAAAGGGTCATCTCACCTTTAGGCAAGTTCAGCAGTCCTCTCTCTGCGGGTTCTCTGTGTCCAGTTTATGCAATAGTCCAGGCAAGAGCAGTTTCTTGCCCAATGGCTATCAAACTCCATAAGGATCCTCTTTGATGCCCATCTTCCTCTTGAAGTAGATTGGTGCTGCCAGGAGCAGAGTGTCTCATTGTCATGAAAAGTCCTAAGTTATTAAAACATTTAAAATGCCATATTCTATAATCTTTGAAAAATATGAAGAATGCCTATCTAAAATATATCTATGCACATCTAGAAAATCTTAACTAACATGACTACAAACTTAACTATTAGCAATGATTATCCATTTAAATGAACTACACAATCGCAATACCTTAATCAATATAACAATATTGACCTTAAAATCCATAACAATGCAAATTATTCATATCTATATCATATCCCCCTTTAAATGTAAAAGAACGTTTATAAACCATAATTGGGAACATGGGCGCAGTTTTTTCTCTCCAAACTGCTTCCTGCTGAATGGGGGCGTCGTTAATTAGGTCTTTTATGGTATAACCTGTGTGCTAGTTTCATCTCAGTTGGCAGTTGAGCGAAGCATTTTTCTGAAGGTATTCACAGCAACCGTTCAGGAGGGCGTGGTCCATCATACCATATCGGAATAGAAGAAATGAACAGGGTCTCATCCTCTGTGATAACAAAATAGGAAACTCCTTTCAAAAGCATCATGTCCTTAGATCCAAATTTCAAAGTCAAGGCATCAAAATCTCTACGATGGATTAGTTCAGCAGCATTTATAAACAAATATCTTTTAGCAGCTGTTGCTCCTTCCTCAGCATTCAAACAATTCAAAGAGAGCATAATAGTATACAGTACCAAGATTCTCTGTGTATTTTCCATCTTTGCACGCCTTATTTTAACCTCTATTTCGTTTATTTTTACTTTTATTTCATATTCTCTGTATCTCTTTGACCTGGAATAACTCTGTAGACCAGGCTCTCCTTGAACTCTCAGAGATCCGCCTGTCTCTGCCTCCCAGGCATTGAGATTAAAGGCGTGTGCTACCACACCTTGAAGTCACAGAGGTCAATTTCCCTCTGCCTCCCAAGTGTTGGGATTAAAGGCGTGTACTACCACACACAACTTCTCTTTTTCTTACTTTTTTTTTAAGAATTTTAACTTTTAGTCTGCATACGTTTTTAACACTGTAAATCATTTAAAAATTTTCTTTGTCTTTGAATCTCTCTTTACTGTATCTCTTTTTCTGAACACATGAGTCTTTAATTTACTGAGCAATATGAGTAGGATTAAAGCCGTGGCTTTGCCAGCTAGATCCAGTCCATTCCTTAGCTTTCCAGCCTCATGGCTGAGGTACCGGTTGTAGCCGTGTTTATAGCCACAATTCTATGGAGTTTCAAGGTCCCTGCCAGCCAGCGAGCAGCAACAGACAACACTCAAGTCCTCTCTCTGTAGCCTGCCCTCCTGCCTCAGTCAGAGTTTGCCCTGGCAGGACGGCCCAGAAAGCCAGCATTTTTAAACAGCACAACTTTTTTCCTGCTATGGCTGAAAACCGAAAAGCATGCGTTCAGCTTTTCACCAACACCGTTTAAGTGTTTCGTGGCAGGACCTCTTAATGAGCTGCAGGGTTTTGCAGCTGAAGCTGAGTCAGGAAGCCTCTCTTAGATGAGAGTGCTCGCTTGCCTCTAGCAAGCAGAGCAGACCCAAGAAATTTCTGCTACCAAGAAAACATGCTTCACTCCATTTTTTTTTTTCCCAAGCTTTCTCAGGCTTTTTGTGGATTCAGTTAGCCCCACGTTGGGCAGCCATCTGTTGAAATAGGAAGCGGCGGGGCTGCATCCCCAACACCCCGGCCGCTTGGCTAGCTCATGCCCGAAATAACAACACACAAACTGTATTCATTGAAACACTGCTTGGCCCATGAACTCTAGCCCTTACAGGCTAATTCTCGCACCTGGACTAGCCCATTTCAAATGATGTGTGTAAGCACCCCAAGGTGAGCTTACCGGGAAGATTCTAGCCTCCGTCCATCTTGGGTCCGAGAGCCTGGCGTCTCTGCTTCAGAGAGCAGAGCTGTCGGGTCTCCCCGGGAGCCGAGCAGAGTCTGACCTCACTTCCTCTTCCGCCCAGAATTCTATTCTGTTTATTCCTCCCACCAATGCTTTAACCTATGAGGCCAAGCAGTGTGTTTATTACTTAACCAATGAAATCAACAGATTGATATATGACACTCCCACATCAGAGACCCTATTAATTTCTTCTATTCCGATATGGTATGAAAGACGACGCCGTCCTGAAAGGTTGCTGTGAACATGCTCAAAAAAAATTACTTCACTCAACTGCTAACTGAGATGACCCTGGCACACAGGTTACACCATGAAAGACCTAATTAATGACGTCCCCATTCAGCAGGAAGCAGTTTGGAGAAAAAAACTGCACCCACGTTCCCAACTATGGTTTATAAGAGGGATATGATATATGTATGAATAATTTGCATTAGTATAGATTTTGATTTAGTGATTTTAAATTTAAATTTTAAATACATAGATATATTTTAGATAGGCATTCTTTATATCTTTCAAATATTATAGAATATGGCATTTTAAATGTTTTAATAACTTAGGACTTTTCATGACAATGAGACACTCTGCTCTTGGCAGAACCAATCTACTTCAAGAGGCAGATGGGCATCGAAGAGGATCCTTAATGGAGTTTGATAGCCATTTGGGCAAGCAACTGCTCTTGTCTGGATTATTGCATAAACTGGACACAGAGAACCCACAGAGAGAGGACTACTGAACTTGCCAAAAGGTGAGATGACCTTTCAGGGTTCCTGATTCATGAAGGAGTAGGACATAACAGATAGTGACTGAACTGACTTTGAATTTTCCTGCTTCATGGAAATGTCTGCTGGATACCATGGGCCCATAGGCTGAAGATGGATGCCCCAACGGTACAGAGGAACTTTGGGTGACTGTCCATGCAGTGAGTTGTCTCTGTCATTTCTAGAGTTTTGAAAGTTGCTTATTTCTTGCTTAATTAGGTAATAGTATATTCTTCTGGAGTCTTTGATGGAGTTGAAGAAGAGACAGATAGTTATAGTTTTCCATCGTTATGATAAAAGATAAAATAGATATAAATATCATAACTGTAATTCTTCCTTGACAACTGTTTTGTTATATGTAATTTTGCTATGTTAAAGTTAAAGCCTTCTTTTTTTTGTTTAAACAGAAAAAGGGGGAAGTGATGTGGAAGTGTCATGTATCAATCTGTTGAATTCATTGGTTAAGCAATAAAGAAACTGCTTGGCCCTGATAGGTTAAAACATAGGTGGGAGGAGTAGACAGAACAGAATGCTGGGAGGAAGAGGAAGTGAGCTCAGACTCAGCTCTGCTCTCTGGAGCAGAGGCTATGCTCTACTCTCCCAGACACATGCGATGAAGCTCCAACCCAGGGTGGACGTAGGCTAGAATCTTCCCGGTAAGACTGGTGCTATACGGATGATTAGAAATGGGCTAAATTAATATGTGAGAATTAGCCTAGAAGAGGCTAGATAGAAATGGGCCAAGCAGTATTTAAATGAATACAGTTTGTTGTTATTTTGGGCCTAAGCTAGCCAGGAGGCCGGGGTGCTGCAGACGCAGCCCCGCTGCTCCTATTACAATAGAGAGGGACATTTAATACTCATAACAGGAACAATTCATCAGGATAAAGTCTCAATCCTGAATACCTATGCCCCTAGTATAAAAGCACCCACTTTTGTAAAAGAAATATTACTAAAACTTAAGGCAGACATCACACCACACTCACTAATGTAGGAGACTTCAACACTCCTCTCTCACCAATGGACAGGTCAATCAGACAGAAATCTAACAGAAAAATAAGAGAATTAATGGAGGTAATGGATCAAATGGACTTAGACGTCTATAGAACATTCGACCCAAATAGGAAAGAATATACCTTCTTCTCTGCAGCTCATGGAACCTTCTCGAAAATTGACCAAATACTGGGTAATAAAGCAAATTTCCACAGTTACAAAAAAATATTAGTAAGCACCTATGTCTTATCAGATCACCATGGATTAAAGTTAGAATTCAACAACAATGCTACCCGCAGAAAGCCGACAAACTCATGGAAACTGAACAGTCAACTACTAAACCACACCTGTATCAAGGAAGAAATAAAGAAAGAAATTAAAGTCTTTCTTGAATTCAATGAAAATACTCAACATACTCAAACCTATGGGACACTATGAAAGCAGCGCTAAGAGGAAAGTTCATAGCACTAAGTACCCACTTATAGAAAATGGAGAATGCACACATTGGAGACTTAACAGCCCACCTGAAAGCTCTAGAAAAAAAGAGACTCACCTACGAGGAGTAGAAGACTGGAAATAATCAAACTGAGGACTGAAATCAACAAAATAGAACCACAGAAAACAATCCAAAGAATCAATGACCAGATGGTTTCAATGCGGAATTCTACCAGAAATTCCAAGAAGACCTAATACCTATACTCCTTAAGGTATTTCACAATATAGAAACAGAAGAGTCATTACCAAATTCCTTTTATGAAACTACAGTTACTCTGATACCAAAACCACACAAAGACTCTAGCAGGAAAGAGAAGTACAGGCCAATCTCACTCATGAACATCGATGCAAAAATCCTCAACAAAATACTGGCAAACCGAATCCAAGAACACATTAGAAAAATTATCCATTATGATCAAGTAGGCTTCATCCCAGAGATGCAGGGCTGGTTAAACGTACGAAAATCTATCAATGTAATCCATCATATAAATAAACTGAAAAAAAACCATATGATCATTTCATTAGATGCTGAAAAAGCATTTGACAAAATTTAACATCCCTTTATGATAAATGTCTTGGAGAGATTAGGGATAGAAAGGTCATACCTAAATATAATAAAAGGTATTTACAGCAAGCCGACAGCTAACATCAAATTAAACGGGGAGAAACTCAAATCATCCCACTAAAATCAGGAACACAGCAAGGCTGTCCACTCTCTCCATGCCTCTTCTATATAGTGTTTGAAGTTCTAGCAATAGCAATAAGACAACATAAGGGGATCAAGGAGATTCGAATTGGAAAGGAAGAAGTTAAACTTTTGTTATTTGCAGATGATATGATAGTGTACATAAGCGACCCCAAAAGGTCCTCCAAAGAACTCCTACAGCTGATAAACACCTTTAGTAATGTGGCAGGATACAAAATCAACTCCAAAAAATCAGTTGCCCTCCTATACACAAAGGATAAGGAAGCAGAGAGGGAAATCAGAGAAGCATCACCTTTCACGATAGCCACAAATAGCATAAAATATCTTGGGGTAACTCTAACCAAGGAAGTGAAGGATCTATTTGACAAAAACTTTCAGTCTTTGAAGAAGAAAATTGAAGAGGATACCAGAAAATGGAAGGATCTCCCTTGCTCTTGGATTGGGAGGATCAACATAGTAAAAATGGCAATTCCTCCAATGGCAATTCATAGATTCAATGCAATCCCCATCAAGGTCCCATAGAATTCTTCACAGATCTTGAGAGGACAATAATCAACTTTATATGGAAAAACAAAAAATCCAGGATAGCCAAAACAATCTTATACAATAAAGGAACTTCTGGAGGTATTACCATCCCTGACTTCAAACTCTATTACAGAGCTACAGTATTGAAAACAGCTTGGTATTGGCATAAAAACAGAGAAGTCGACCAATGAAATCAAATAGAAGACTGAATTTTAACCCTCAATCCTATGAACACCTGATTTTCAATAAAGGAGCTAAAAGTACACAATGGAAGAAAGAAAGCATCTTCAACAAATGGTGCTGGCATAACTGGATGTCAACCTGTAGAAGAATGAAAATAGATCCATATCTGTCACCATGCACAAAACTCAAGTCCAAATGGATCAAAGACCTCAATATCAATCTGAACACACTGAACCTGATAGAAGAGAAAGTGGGAAGTACTCTACAACATATGGGCACTTCCTACGTATAACACCAGCAGCACAGAGATTATGGGCAACATTGAATAAATGGGACCCCCTGAAACTGAGAAGCTTCTGTAAAGCAAAGGACACTTTCACTAAGACAAAAAGGCAATCTACTGACAGGGAGAAGATCATCACCAAACCTGCAATAGACAAAGGTCTGATCTCCAAAATATATAAAGAACTCAAGAAACTAGACTTTAAAATGGGGCACTGAACTGAACAGAGAATATTCAAAAGAAGAAATTCAAATGGCCAAAAGGCACTTAAGGTCATGCTCAACCTCCTTAGCGACCAGGGAAATGCAAATCAAAACAACTCTGAGATGACATCTTATACCTGTCAGAATGGCTAAAATCAAAAGCACCAATGATAGCCTTTGCTGGAGAGGTTGTCGAGTAGAAGGTACACTCATCCATTGCTGGTGGGAATGCAAACTTGTGCAACCACTTTGGAAATCAGTGTGGCGATTTCTCAGGATATTCAGGATCAACCTAACCCAGGACCCAGCAATACTACTCTTGGGAATATACCCAAGAGATGCCCTATCATATTACAAAACATTTGTTCAACTATGTTCATAGCAGCATTATTTGTTATAGCCAGAACCTGGAAACAACCTAGATGCCCTTCAATGGAAGAATGAATAAAGAAACTGTGGAATATATACATATTAGATTACTACTCAGTGGTAAAAAACAATGACATCTTGAATTTTGCATGCAAATGGATGGAAATAGAAAACACTATCCTGAGTGAGGTAACCCAGACCGAAAACAATGAACATGGGATGTACTCACACATAATTGGTTTTTAGCCATAAATAAAGAACATTGAGCCTATAATTTGTGATCCTAGAGAAGCTAAATAAGAAGGTGAACCCAAAGAAAAACATATAGTCATCCTCCTGGGTATCAGAAGTAGACAAGATTGCCGGGCAAAAATTGGAAACGTGGGGGTGGAGTGGGATGGGGGTAAAGGGAAATGGGGAGAGAAAAGTCAGAAGGGGAGGATGGGGGGAGCTTGGGGGAATGGGATGGTTGGGATAAAGGAAGGGTGGATATGGGAGCAGGGAAGTATATATCCTAATTAAGGGAGCCTAATTAAGGGTTGACAAGAGACTTGACTCTAGGGGGGTCTCCCCGATGTCCAGGGAGATGTCCCCAGTTTGTTCCTTGGGCAACTGAGGCGAGGGAACCTGAAATGGCCCTATCCTATATCCATACTGATGAATATCTTGCATATAACCATAGAACCGTCATCTGGCAATGGATGGAGATAGAGACAGAGACCCACATTGGAGCTGGACTGACCTCCCAAAGTCCAAATGAGGAACAGAAGGAGGAAGAACATGAGTAAGGAGTCAGGACAAGGGGGGCACCCACGCACTGTGACAGTGGGGCTGATCTATTGGGAGCTCACCAAGGCCAGCTGGACTGGGACTGAATAAGCATGGGATAAAACCGGACTCTCTGAACATGACAGACAATGAGGGCTGATGAGAAGCCAAGGACAATGGCACTGGGTTTTGATCCTACTGCATGAACTGGCTGTGTGGGAGCCTAGCCTGTTTGGATGCTCACCTTCCTAGACCTGTATGGAGAGGGGAGGACCTTGGACTTCCCACAGGGCAGGGAACCCTGACTGTTCTTTGGACTGGAGAGGGAGGGAAGAGGAGGGGAAGAGGGGGAAGAAAATGGTAGTTGGGGAGGAGGCAGAAATTGTTTCAATAAAATAAATAAATACATAAAAAGAAATACAAATTAATAGATAGTGTTTTATAACAGTTAAACTTTTAGTCATGTTACGCTTTGTAGAAGTACAGAGATATATTTCAGATGGATAGGTATTCTTTAAATCTTTCAAAGACATACAGAATATGGCATTTAAAATGTTTTCAAAACTTAGGACTTTTCATGACAGTGAGCCACGTCTGCCTCTGGCAGCACCTATTATTTCACAGAGGTTGATGGGAATTAAAGAAACTCATTATGGAATTTGCCTTCAATGTGACTAGCCATTTGGGCAAGAAACTTCTGCTGGAATTGCTTCATGGTATGTTTTATAAACTAGACATTCAGGACCCACAGAAAAATGACTGCTAAAGTTGCCTAAAGAAGGTGAGAAAGTCATCCAAAGTTCCTGCTCCATGCAAGAGTCTGCCAGACATTCTGCAGGACCCACAAAAAAAGATGACTAACAAACTGCCAATATAGGCAGAACTGTCTTTGAAATTTCCTGCTTCGTGGAAAAGTCTGCCAGACACTATGGGCCTATAGGCTGGAGATGGATGCCCCAATGTTACAGAAGAACTTTGGGTGACTGTCCAGGCAACAAGATGTCTTTGTCAATTCTAGAGTTTTGGAAGTTGCTTACAATGTACTTCCTGTTTACTTAGGTAGTAGTATATCCTTCTGGCGTCTTTGATGGAGTTGAATAAAGAGACGGTTTTATAATTATAAAAAAAATAGATTAGACATAAAACCTTAGACTCGAAAAGATGGAATAGATGATATAGTATTTTCCTTAACTTGCCAAGTGTAAAGGGACTATATATTGTAAGTCTAATTCTTGCTGGATAATGGTTTCATTATATGTAATCTTGCTATGTCAAAATTGAAACCTTCCTTTTTATTTAGACAGAAAATAGGAGGTGATATGGGATTCCCCCTGTATGCTATAAAGATGTTTTATTACCATTAGTTAATAAAGAAGCTACTTTGGGCTTATGGCTTCACAGAATAAAACAAGTAGAGATAAAGGAGAAAAGAAGGCAGAGTCAGGGAGATGCCATGTATCTGCTGAAGGAGACAGATGCTGGATGGAACCTTACTGGTAGGCCACAGTCATGTGATGACACAAAGATTAATAGAAATAGGTTAATTTTAGATGTAAGAGTTACTTAATAAAAAAGCATAAGCTATTGGCTAAGCAGTCTTGTAATTAAAATAATTTTTTTATAATTAATGCAGGTCTGGGCATCTGTGAAATGAACAAGCAGCCTCTATATACACCAGGATATAATAAAATTTGCAAGCTATACAGTGTACACAAGATTAGTGTTTAAATT
The DNA here is from genome assembly GCA_963919705.1 of Alexandromys oeconomus. NCBI lineage: Eukaryota > Metazoa > Chordata > Mammalia > Rodentia > Cricetidae > Alexandromys > Alexandromys oeconomus. Next base: position 5,451 of record CAWTZB010000015.1, on the reverse strand, counting down.
GAATTGTCCTGTTAAACTTTCATGATTCCTTGACTACTAAGGGATCATACAAAGAAGCACAAATCAGCCTGAATGTTTCACTGTCTGAGGGAATGGAACAGTCTACCAGGAACTGGGAGGTATATTGTGACCCAGGAACCATGGACTTTAACCTGAAAAACCTATGACACAGGTCTCTCAAGAAAGTTAGGTCAGGCCAACTCCATGGTTCCCTGCAAAGCTTACAGCCCACAAAAAAAAATTGTATGACTTTGATCTCCACTCTCTGCCATTACTCTCAACATTTCCATCTTCTAGGTCCCAAAAGAACAGCTGATTAGACTTTTTGTCCAGTTTTCTGATATCTTTAGCATTCTTATAACAGTCAACATTCCCAGGTCCTTTGCAGCACTTGAGTCCCATTTTTGTTCCAAATTTCTGTTCTGTTGCTGCTATTAAATTATCTAATCAAAAGCAACTCAGGTAATGAGTAAGTTTATTTGGTTGTTAGCCCTATTTCACAATTCTTACTTATGGGAGCTTAAAACAGATACTCAAGTTAATAATAATAGCTAAAGGCAAAACATGTGGAACCATTATTTTCTAGCTTTCTCTCTTGTTTTGTCACTTTCTTGTGCTTAGCTAGCTCTCCTATCTATCCCAGAGCTTCTTGCTCAGAGATATTGCCAACACAGTGGAAAAACCTATCCATATCAATCAAAACCAACACAATCTCTCTCAGACAACTTAATCAGACATTCTGATCTAGGAATACCCTCAACTGGTGTTTTCTCAGATTACTCTAAGCTATGGCATGCTGATAGCTGAGGCTAATTAAGAGAAAAAGACAATAGTATACAAAAATATTTTAAAGATCTAAAGGCAATGTCCTAATAACATCAGTCACTTGACCAGCAAAAACACAAACATGAAGATAGATATGCCAGAGAATGGAAAATGGCAAACATACAAGATAAAGAAGCAAAAAACTAAAACTGTCTCTCCACAGAAACTTCCCAAACCAATAAAAACTCAAGGAACTAATAACATGAGAAATTTTTTGAATACAAAGTTAGTGAGACCATTATTTTCCAGAAAAATGAACAATATTCTTAAATAACAATTAATAAAATCAATAACATAGATGACAAAGACACAAAGACATATTATGCTCCTTTAAATAAAAACTACAAGATTTTAACCAAAATCAAACTAAGAAATCACTGACCAGCACTCATCCTATAGACTTCAGTTCTCTCTCCTTTAACAATAACAGAAAATGTCTTGGGTGAGGAGGGATGTTCCACCAAAATTGGAGAGATTCACTTGAAACCTTCTCATGTCTTAACTTCGTAGAAAATGGTTTTGACTACTAAAAGGATCTCATTATCTTATAGTAAAGAATAGGATGTCTCCTAGGGTCACTTAGACACCATTTGTTTCCCATGATTGATAATTGCCTGTAAGTCTGCAATCAGAGTGAGGAAATGAAAACATTTTTAAACAAAATGCAAGATAACAGATTTTTTAAAGAATCAGTGTACACCTAAAGCAACTTGTTTTACTCTAATTGCTTTATAAGTCAAAAGTACTTTTGAGAACAAGTTTATTGTTATTTTTTGTATATATTTGTACATGAATTAGAATATCTTCCATATGTATGGAGGTGACATACAAAAAGAAGTGTTCAGATGGCTTTGGATCTGAAATTGTAGAGTTATGAGCCTAACAACTTGAGTTAGGTATCTGAACATAGGTCATCTCCAAAATGAATATGTGATGAGCCATCTGCCAACATCCATAATGCCTTTTATCAAATAAACCAAAAGTCTCTCAAATTAACAATAACAGCAACAAAACCAAAATAAATAAAGAAGTAAATAAACAACACTTGGAAACATGATGCAGCGGTGTGTATCGTAAATTTGCATCATAAATGAATACATTACAATGATAATGCCCAACAATTCATAAAAGGAAAACTGATTACAAAGCTATATTCGTAGTGGAAACACCCAGAGTAATCAGTGGGATTATGAAAAAAATAGTACACAGATTGACATAATATGACTTCTTGCTGGGTTGTGGTGATGCACACTTTAATCTCAGCACTCATGAAGCAGAGAAACATGGATCTCTATGAGTTCAAAGTCAGATGGTCTACAGAGCAAGTTCCAGGACAGGCTCCAAAGCTACAGAGAAACCCTGTCTCGGGAGAAAAAATTACCACAAAGCTACAACAATCAAGAATGTGTACAATATTTGAGAAAGAATAAAGAGCATAGAGAGAAAAGACAAGAACATAGGCAGGAAAATATCATTAACTATTAATCAAAAGATCAAAGGAAACTTAGTCAGAATACATGTGACCTTGAACAATGTTAGCCAGCTACTTATGTGTAGAGAAATTAAATAAAGACTTCACAACATTCACAAAATTACCTCAAAGTGACCATTAAACTGTTGTTTCTGACCCTACAGCTACTGGTATCTCTTCCAAACAGAGAGGCCCCATGCTCTAGAACCCTCTCTGTAAAAAGAGATGACCTCCTGCTCTGCAGCCCCTTGGGTCTTGTTGTGTTTTCAGGTAAACCCAGCCCCACTGATGCCCAATACCAAAGCAATATAGAAAAATTTCTGTTTCCTGTCACATGGATTATAGCACAAGATATAGATTCTGCCCTATCTACCTGCCCAATACCATACACACCTAAGAAACCTCTGCAGCTCAGAAACTCTTTTTATCACCTGAAACTAAATATCACTGAATGACATCATTGTGGCTAGTGGTAGCAGACAAGTTAGACGCATTCTAATCATGTATTGCTAAAAGACAATCAACATCACTATAGTTCTACCAGCTTTTAAATTATTTAAAACATTTATAAGACAAACTTGAAAGTAGAATGTAATATTCAGAACTTCTAGAAATAAGACAATCAGTTTTCAAATCTGTCTTCCCACTGCACACCAAAAGCATGACTCTGTGTGGACACTGGACAGTGATATTACAAGTATAATATTCTATCATGCCAGGGCTGCAGAGTGTCACTCTTCCCAGGAAATCCATATACAGGGAGGCACAGATGACAAAGACCACTGCCCAGGTCATTACATAGGGCAACAAAACCACAGCCTGGCTCATGGTCCATCCAAATCCCAGCAGATATGACAGTTCAACAGACCTTCTCTGAACACCCTACACTCACCATGGCATAGCTTGTGGTATTCCTAGGGCTGGAGAGATGTCTCAGTGGCTAAGAGCACTGACTGCTTTTCCAGAGGTCCTGAGTTCAATTTCCAGCAACCACATGGTGGCTCACAACCATCTGTAATGAGATCTGGTACCCTCTTTTGACATGCGGGCATACATGGAGGCAGAATTTTGTATGCACAATAAATATAAATAAATCATTAAAAAACAAAATAGTATAGTTTAAAAAAAAACTCACTACAATAAAAGTAGAAAAGAATCCTGAAAAGAATCTGCAAGCTACCTGCCACTATTGTTCCTGATTGCTAAGACTTTCCAGAACCCCTCCTTGGCTAGGGCCATCCAACTTGGCCTTAGAATAATGTCAGCTTGACTACTGGGTGATCAAAGATCAAATGACTCAGATAGCACAGTACTTCCTGTTCTGTCCTTCCAGCCCAGTGGACAGGGCCCTAGATAGAAAGTTAGTATTTTAGTAGATAATCCTCCACTTTCAAAGAGCATATCCTGTTCCTCATACAAAGCACAGGGTCCTTTGTGTGCACATCCCTATTACACACTCAATGTGCACTGCAGTCAATCCATCGCCTCATACCTGGGAAATCTTGCAGCCAAACACAGGTCACATTTACAACTGCTTTAAAGAAAAGTGGGCCATGAATTAGAAGACACTGAGGGATTGTGGTAGGGCTTGGGAACAGAAAAGAGAATGTGGATACAATACTGGAAAGAACCTGTAAACTATCTCCTGCTGGGGCTCCTAATTGCCAACCAGAGTCCCTCATTAGCTAGGCCCACCCAGCTGGGCTTCAAGACATTGGCAGTTACCCTACTGGGTGGGCAGAAACCAAATGTCTTAGAAAGCAAAAATCCTCCAGGTTTGTCCTTCCACACTATGGTCAGACAAGATCCTAATCTGGAAATTTTGTGGTTTAGTAAAATCTTCCATTTTCCCAGAGCACTTCCTGTTCCTCCTCCAAGGCACATGGTCCTATGTGTACACTTTCCATTACACACTCAAGGTCCAGAGTAGCCAACCCCTAACTACATAGCTGGGAGGTCTTGCAAACAAACACAGGTCAAAAACAGTAATTGTTGTTAAACAAAAAGTAGCCATGAGAATTAGAACACAACAAAGGGTCTATGGGAGGGCTTAGAGGCAAGAAAGAGATAGTGGAAATAATGTATTTATACTCCTGAAAAATTTTGTTAAAAAGTTGAAACAGATTTTATGGTCATGTGCTCCAGAGACCAGGGATTTGTATTAGAGCACACCAAGTACTACTCACATCATTTCTCTCAGAGTATACATCTTAAACCTGGAAAATAAATTATGGTAGACAGGGACACACCATTTTATGCAGCTCTTCTACTTTACTTGAACTACTCTAATTACAGTAATTTGGTTTAATGATAAGTTAAGCTCTATATATAAATTCCTGTTTGCATGGTCTGTGGACCCACGGAATGGCAAGTCAGCACATTTATAGAACATTTAAAATTGATTACCTCACTACTCACTGCTAATGTCAACTATTGTCACAGCAGAAAGCTTTTGCACTCCTTCTTTCTCATCCCTTTTTCTGATGTGACTACGCTGGCTTTAAAATTGGTCAGTGAACTCAGTTATTACACAGGTCCCACTTCACTTGTGAATTCACAATAAAATCTAGATAAATTGAAGGATACTCATTCACCGATCTATTTCTCCTTCACACATACCAGTCAAGATCCAGTTGCTGGACTGTGTTTGCAGCACTATGTAGCAGAGGCAGGATTAGGTGTTCACAGCAATTCTCAGTTACATAGTATGATGCAATCCTGAGCTATAGGAGACATTGATCTAAACCAGTTTTCTCAACCTTCCTAGTGCTGTGACTCTTTAATACAGTTACTCATGATGCAGTGATCTCCCCACATATAAAACGATTTTCACTACTACTTCATAACTATATTTTTGCTGTTATGCATTATAATATAAATATCTGTACTTTTTGATGGTCTTAGGGCCTGTCCTGTGATAGGTTCATTTGATCCACCAACATGACCCACTAGGTTGAGAATCACTGCTCTAATCTGATATAAATAAAAAAGAAGAAGAAATAAACAGCTCTTAAAAATAAAATGAAATTCAAAACCTGGGAAACATTAGAAAATACAAAGATTATAGTAGTCATTCCTTTGAAGAAAATGAAATCTAAAATATGACAACCATTAATTGACTTCTTAAAATAATAAAAAAAAAATAATTGAACACT
>CAWTZB010000013.1:0-12471 GCA_963919705.1 Alexandromys oeconomus | reverse complement strand
AAAACCGGACCCCAAAGTCAACCATTTTCGGCTCAGGGCAGGGCCACTGTGAGGGAATTCTATGCCCAAATCAGCACAGCCTGTGGCTGACCAGAGCCACCAGAGACTCAAGTGGCCCCACAAACCAGGCGCCAGCTGTAGAAGTTCAACTCAATTTTGGAAATAACCAGGCCTGCTTAAAGATAAACAATTATATTTTTACTTATTATAAGGGGAAACTCATGCCACAAGAAGAGAAGCCCATGTTCCACTGTGTCCCACAGGAAACACCCAGAGAGAGCGAGCACCTGGTCTGCCCCATTTTTTCTTCCTGGGCTCCAGGTAGCATGCCTTAACTAGGTTCCACTTCTTAAAGATGATTGGTGAACAAAGCTTTCCCCCATCACAGTGGGAAACACGAAGGCAACTGAGGGGGTAGGGAAGCTGGTACTGAGGCATTTGGTATGGAACACTGGCATCTGGTGAGACGTGGAGGTTCCCAGGAGGCACTGAGGCAGCATCAGGGACTCAGGAACCCCTGCAGTACACTGAGGGACTTGGGAGAAATGCCAAAGTAGCCTGTGGTCTGCTAAAGAGGGTCACTGGGACACACTAAGGCAGCCTGGAGGAAAATATGGCAATTAGGAAGACACCAAGTCAGTGGAGTGTAACACCAAGACAACCTGGGAGACACCGAGGTAGCCAGGAGAATACCAGGGGGGAGATGACAGGCACTGAAGTAGTCTCAGGGACACTAAGGCAGCTGGGAGAGACAAGAGGGAGCTGGAGGGCACCAACGTGGCTGGGGTGGGGGAAACTGAGGTAGCTGGCGGGAGGCACTAGGCATCCTGGGGGGACTACAAGGGGACACCAAAGCAGCATGGTGCTTACTGAGGCACTCAGGGGTGGGACATGTTTTCATCAAGGGGAGTACCATAGCAGCATTGGGGAAACAGTTAGGCAGCCAGGGGGGACTCCCCATGCAGCCTGAGGTAGACTGTTGCAGGTGGAGGAGTGCTGAGGCAAGGGTGGGAATGGGCTTGGGGGCACTGAGGCAGACAGGGGAGGGAAACTGAGGCAGCCTGGAGGACATTGAGGTAGCTATGGGGCAGGAAATGTGGTTGGAGTCTAGCAGAGTCACTGTATAAAGGGTAAACATCAGAACAGTTTGGAGCAGGGAGTTTTGGCACACACCTTTAATGTCAGCACTCTGGAGAAAAGAAGATCCTGAGTTGGTGATCAGCCTGGTCTTCAAATTGAGTGCCAGTACAGTCAGGGCTGCAAAGAGAAAACCTGTCTTGGAAAACTGAAAACAAGGAGGAGAGCCTTGGAGAAAGGGCCAGAGCAGTGAATGTCCAGGGGCCCAGTCATTACATCAATGACCTCTGTTGAATGAGATGTGGGGCTGCGTTCCTGCCACCCAGCTCCCAGCCGCCTGGCTAGCTTATGCCCCAAAATAACACACAAACTGTATTCATATAAACACTGCTTGGCCCATTTCTATTAATGTGTGTAGCACCACGAGGTGGTGACTAATCTTGCCTAACCCATATTTAGTAATCTGTTTAGCACCAGTCTTACCGGGAAACATTCAGCATGTCTGAGGTGGTGGCTTGCTTCATTGCATCTGCCCTGGAGAGCAGAGGCATGGCGTCTGAGCTCCCTTCCTCTTCCTCCCAGCATTCTGTTCTGTTTACTCCTCCCACCTATGTTCTAACCTATCAGGCCAAGCAGTTTCTTTATTAATTAACCAATGACCTTCCTCCATCATTCAACCTTGGTGAAGCCAATGTACAATAAAGGTAACAGAACAAGTTATTTAAACCAACAAACAAACATACATACAAAACCTTCCTGGGGTTAAAGAAAAAAAGAAAGTCTGGCGAAGCAGTGGATATTTGTTTCATTTCAAGACAATTATATTTTTGTGTGTTTATGTCTAATTATTTAATTTTACTTTTACATTTCCTCTCCTATTTTTTTTGTGTGTGACAGGGTTTCACTGTGTAGTCCTGGCTGTCCTAGAACTTGCTCTGTAGATCAGGTTGGCCTGTAACTCACAGAGACCCACCAACCTCTGCCTTCCAAGTGCTGGGATTAAAAGTGTACATCACCACCACCTAGTTACATTTATTTTTCCTATCTATCTACTTATCTATCTATCTATCTATCTATCTATCTATCATCTATCTATCTATCCGTCTGTCTGTCCATCCATTCATCCATCTATCCATCCACCTATGTCTATCATCTATATATCTGTTTGTGTGTCTGTCTGTCTATCTACATCTATCTGCATATCTATATCTATCTATCTATCTATCTATCTATCTATCTATCTATCTATCTATCTATCTATCTATCTATCATCTATCTATCTATCATCTGTCTATCTATCTATCATCTATCTATCTATCTATCTACCATCTTTACTTATTTATTTATTAATTCATTCATCTATTTTTTCCTCCCAACTCTCCCCTCCCTACACAATTAAAAACATTAACCTGATATTAAAAAATAATAGATAGATGGATAGATAGATGAGAAAGAGAAACAGAGAGACAGAGAGATACAAGCAAAGGGGTTGGGGATGGAATGAAGCTTCAGGTGTTAGGTTGAAAAGCGGAGCTAATTTAGAGTTCTGTTCTCAGCAGTGTGTGTGTACACTGCGGTGCACACTTTTATTTCCAGTACACAGAACAAAGCAAGTTCTGGTGGTTGTTGGGACTTGGGGCAGCATGAGAAGAAGCCTAGATGCTGATTGCAAAGTGAGTATTTCTTTTTCTTTTTAATAAATAAAATTAAAAAGAGACTTGAATGGCATGAAGCTGCCTGGATCCCAGGGCTTGGGGGTACCCTAGACCAGGGCTTATCCCTTCCTTCATAAGTGAGATCCCCAGCACGGCTGTCTCTTGTTTGTTTTATTCCAAGTTAATTATATTCATGTGTGTACTTATCTATTTTATTTTAACTGTATTATTTATCTTTATTTATCTATGCCTGTCCACTCCAATGTCTCTGGCCTCTCTCAAGGTGCCTACCCTACTTTTTTGTTACAGAGAGATATTACTTATTTATTTCTTGTACCTAGACTTGTGTGGGTTCTTGGATACCATACCCGAATAAACCTTTTTGTGGGGTGTGTCAGAGAAATGAGCATTAGAAACACTGGATTCAGTACAGTAGAGCACATATTCCAATAACTGCTGTGGGGTGGGGTGGGAAGCTGGTCCTCCATTTTCTAGCTCCTGAATGCTGGGATTACAGGCATGGGCCAGCACATCCAGTTTTTGCAGTACTGAGAGGATAGAATCCAGGGCTCCAGACACCCTAGGTTATATGCCAGATTCATAGGACTGCTGTCTCTCATTTGTTATTTTTATTTTGAGTCAATTAAATTTGTGGTTTTTTTTTAGATTAATTTCTTTTCATGTGCATTGCTGTTTTGACTGTGTGAAGGTGTCAGGTCCCTTGGAACTGGAGAATAATTCATAGGGCTGGCTGGCTACTAGATAAAATGAAATCTAATTAAAAAGTGAAGTAAAATCAAGTAATCTAGAAAGACACATGAGCATGGAGTTCCCTCAGAAAGCTGAAAAGAGCTGACTTTGGAAAGCAGCATGGAAGGAAGCAGCTTCTCCCCACCCCATCTGCTTATTTCCAGTGCCTGAGTGTTGGGGGTTGCAGATATTGACCAGCACACCAAGTTTTATGCAGTACAGAATGACAGAACCAAGAACTCTGGGCACTTAGGCCAGGGCTCCCTCCTTCCCAATAAGCCAGGCCCCCAGTACTGCCTTCCTTTGTTTGTTTGATTCCGTGTTTATAGATTTTTTTATTCAGTGAATTAGTTAGGACCGGGACCTATCTACATGGCCTGGGAAATTACTAGCTGGATCAGACCAGCCTCCAATTCACAGAGGTCCACCTGCCTCTGTCTCCTGAATGATGGGATTCAAGGTGTGTACCACCACATCAGGCTTCCTTTTATTTCTGTAACTCCAGGAAGGTTTTCCACTCTGTTTTTAATTTCTTGTTCTGTTACTTTATTATACACTTAGTTAGTTGTTTGTTTTTGCTATTGTTATGGTTTTTCAGGACAGGGCCTCTCTGTGTCACCCTGGCTGTTTTGGAACTCACTCACCACCAGGCTGGCCTGGAGTTCACAGAGATCCCCCCGGCTCTGTCTCCCAAGTGCTGGGATTAAAGGCACACACTACTGCCACCCGGCAAGAAATGTGGATTTACAGATAGGAAAAAAACAGCAGAACACAAAACAAAACCAACCAACCAAACAAACAAACAAAAAAAACAACAACAAAAAAAAACCAGGAGGTCATGGAGACCATATGGCAGAACACCAACGGATTCCCGAGTTTAGCCACTGGTGATCACTCAGACCTGTGTTCTCCACATTCTGGAGGCTGAGGCTGAGTGTTGGAGGGCTACAGAGTGAGTTCTAAGACAGCCAGGGCTACATAGAGAAATCCTGAGAAAAGAAGAAAGACAGACAGACAGACTTTCATTCAGTACCTAGGCTTCTTCTCATTCTATCCCTACCCCCAAGGCTTTGTTCTGTGTGCTGTGGCAACACCACACTTTATGCACTGCTGAGGATAGAAGTTGTAGGGTCGCCCTAGTCAAACTCAGTTCCGGACCCAACACCACTGGATGCCTCATACCACTCCCAGTAGTTTTCCTTTGCTTTTATTTACTTTGTAAATGCCACGTTAACTGATCATTTTAATTTTTATTATTTTTAATTCTGTGTGTAGCTTCACTCACATAAGTACAGGGGCCCAGAGAGGCAGAGCCATTGGGTTTTCTAGAGTGGGTAGGCATAAAAGAGAAAGAACGAAAGAAAGAAAGAAAGAAAGAAAGAAAGAAAGAAAGAAAGAGAAGTAGAATTAAAAAACAAATATAATTAATTTGGAATAAAACAAACAAAAGAAAACAAACAAAGTACAGCAGTACTGGAGACCTGACTGATGAGGGTGAGGGGAAGCCCTGGGTTACATTTTTAGTGCTGCATAATTGGGGTGAGCTGCTCCATTCCTTTAATCCTAGCACTCAGCAGCTGTGAGGAGAACCCAACCTTTTCCATACTGATGACTGTGGTTATCAGCACCAAGGTCAATGTGGACCTTGATGATAATGTTCTTGAGTTACCCTGTGCTCTCTGTGCAACGTTGTCTTTTTAGCCTCCTTCTGAATTTGTATTCTTCCTTTTAAAACTGAATTCAGTTATTTACATTAGCCAGGGACCTACTGTTGAATTTGGCACAGATCTCCAGCCAATCTGGGACGGAGGGAAACCCCCTGCATAGTGTTCCTTCAGCTCACTGGGTCCAGTCATTCATACTTCACTAGCCAATCAGAACCTCCCATGGACTCGACTGTCAGAAAGGAAGATTCTTAAGGGCTCCAGGCTCTAATCCTCTGATGAGGGAGTAGGAAGTTGTCTGGTGTGCTAAACTGTGGGCTTCCCTGTAGGAGAGTGCGGGCAAGCTTGGCAACCGCGCCATGGTGAGTGAGCAGCTGCTGTCCCCAGACTGGAAGGAGTGGGAAGAGTGGCCGGCCTTGGTGAATGAGTGGCCGCTTCCCCCAGAGTGGATAGAGTGGCCAGCTGGACCGCGGGAGCCGGTTTGATGGGTCCTTCCCCACCTGGGTGGGAATAAGTGGCCAGGCGCAGAATGGGGCATGCTTCTGCGTGGTCCGTCCCAGGGACTGGCCAGCAGCCTGTTTACCTTCACTCCATGGGCTGCATCTGTGCAGGGCATTGGGAGCGGGACTGCGCTTAGGAAAAGTTTTGTTGATGTAAAGGAGGCAGATTCGCCAAACTCGGAGAGCCCTGGTCTCTCTAGTATCTTCCAGAAGTTCTACATTTTTAACATTTAGGTTTAGGATCTGTCTGGAGTTAATTCTATGGAACGTGTAAACAGTGTCTCCTGTGTAGAGTAGCACTCCACTGCTAAACTGTGATGTGGAACAGTAGAATTGATGGTAATAAAATTAATGGTATAAGAATTCAACAATTCTTAGGAGCCAGTAAGTCAAAACTAGAAGTAAATTAAGGGAGTGCTGCATCCCAAATACCCCAAAGTAGTAGCTAACCATGTCTGTTAGAGTTTAGTATGATAAGATGTGTTTGTTCACCAGAATTAGCTGGCCATTAAGAAATGATTCCCATAACAACAAGATAAACCGGATTTACAACCAGCTAAAAAGCCCACCTCTCCATCAAAGGCTTCTAACATGGTGCTTAAAGGGCCATTAAACAGTCACAACCAACATTAAGTCCCATGTGCCATGAAGATATATTAATTCTAGAAGAGCTGCGATTCCAAATGTTTTCTTGAAAAGTGGTTTTGAGTCAGTTTCCTATGTAGATTGAGGTGGACTTGAACCCATTCTGGAACCCTTTAAATTCTTGGTCTGTAGCACCACAGAGTTCTAAAATTACCAGTTTGAGTCACATAGTGGACTGTTCATTGCAGTAACAGGGAAAGGATTTGCATATGGAGCATGGCTTCTCCCTTCAGACCTGAAGAGGGGGTACTGTGTACTGTGTACACCACAAGGGGAAACAGACTAGGTGGTAGCTAGGTAGCTCACAGACTGCAGTTTAAGGCAGTGAGCTAAAGAGGTCTCCATCATAAAGAAGGGTCTGATAGGGCAGGGTGAGTGACTTTCTATGAAATTTATTTTTTTTGTATTAATTGCTTCCATGTTCATGAAGGCAGACAAAATTGGTAGGTGTACAATTTAGGGGGATAGCTTGCTTGAACTACTGAGTATTCACTTTTCAGTTAGGGAACTCTTCTACGCAGATGTGTGCAGTCCTGGTTGACACAGACAAGTCAGCTCAGAGGTTGAGACTCAGGTCATTGTGGTGTGTCAGTTTACAACAGGAAGCAGCTGACAGTTCCATACAGGACAAAGTCGTATAATGTCTTACTAATAGCATTTTCTCTACCAAAGAAGTGCTTAGTCTTTTTCATAGTCAGTATAGGTAAGTGTACTTCTCGTTATTTTATTGTTTTAAAAGTCAATTATTAGTATCATTTTTAAAATTTCATTTTCTTTAATGCATTACTGCTCTAATTTCTGTTTCCCAGTGTTTCCTGGTCATTAAGGAATTTTATTCCATTTTTTTCCTTTAGTGCTATCTATTTATTTATTTGTATCACTTTAGAGCAGTGGCTCTTAACATGGGGGGACTAAGGCTCCCTTTGAGGATCAAATGACCTATCAAGTGAGTTACTTAAGACTATTGAAAAGCATAGATATTTATATTACAATTCATAACAGTAGCAAAATTACAGTTATAAAGTAACAGTGAAAATAATTTTATAGTTGGGGTGTGGTCACCACAACATGAGGAACTATATTAAAGGGTCAAAGCATTTGGAAGGTTGAGGACAACTGGTTTAGATCATTGTCTCCTATATCTCAGGTTTGCCTTACACTTATTGAGAATTTCTTTGAACATTTAATCCTTCCTGTACTGCACAGGACTGGAAAGACAGTTCTGCATCTCCTTCCAGTCTGGGCCTTGACTGGTCTGTACAAAGGAAATATAGACCAATGAGTGAGTGTCCTCCAACTTCTCTGGCTTTTTGGGGAAGCTTAACAAATGAAAAGAGACATGTGTAAGAATTGAGTTCACTGACAAACTATAAAGCAGGTATAGTCATAGCACAGAAAGGGAGAGGCAAGAAGGAAGGTGAAAGTTTTCCTGCTTTGAAAGTAGTTGATATTAGCTGTAGTGATATTTCTTTCTTTCTTTCTTTCTTTCTTTCTTTCTTTCTTTCTTTCTTTTTTTTTTTGTTTTTTTTTTTTGTTTTTTGTTTTGTTTTTTTCGAGACAGGGTTTCTCTGTGTTTTTGGAGCCTGTCCTGGAACTAGCTTTTGTAGACCAGGCTGGTCTCGAACACACTGTAGTGATATTTCATTTGTATTTCAATAAATAGATAAAGCTTGTCTGAAGATCAGAAAGTAAAACAGCCCCACTGGCCTACCTTACAGACTAGGCAGTGGTAACACACACCTTTAATCCCAGTAGCCACACTAGTTGCCATAGAAAAAGGTTGGTGCATGCCTTTAATCCCAGTGGTGCACACCTTTCATCCCAGACCTAGAGAGGAATATAAAATGGGAGGAAATAGATCCCACACAGTCTCATTCTGAGATTCATGGAGACAGGATTTCCATTTTGAACTGAAGTAGAGGTAAGAGCTAGTAGCTGCCTATTTTACTTTTCTGACCTTCAGGTTTGAAGGCATAAGTCACGAACAAGGCCACACCAGTTTGAGTTATGATTAATAGGGTGTTATTTATTTAAAGGGGAAAACTTACAGATCACCGTCCCAGACAACAGCCATCTGCACAACCAGGAAGGGAGTCTAGTCTCCAGCGGAGCAGGAAGTGAAGAGAGCGAGCAGAGGAAATAGCCGCTTTTTTAAAGGGAGAGAGACCACGCCCCAATGGGCTGGTATCACAGCAGCTATTGGTTGGAGGGGCGGAAGGATTTCCCGCAACACCTCCCCCTTTTGTTTAAGTAAGAGAGTTCTAAACCTACTATGAAATTATATACAATAAGTACAAATATACTATTCTAACTAGCTTAGGTCTTGTATAATAAATAACTTGGCCAAGTCGTGAGAAAAAGGTAACTATATTTATATAGTCTTCTACCCCATCAAAGATCTGAGAAGGGAAATAATGTTAACTGGGTAATTAGGAAGTTCAGTAAAACAACTTCCAAAACATGCAACAAATCACAGAGGCAACTAGCTACCTGGGCAATCACCCAAAGTCATGTTTGCAGCGTTGAAGCAACCAACTTTGGCTAAGGCCTAACATAACTGACATACTATTTTCAAAGGCAAGCAACTTTTCAAAACTATCTTACCCTGTCTTGGCAGGATATGACAGTCCTGTTTTATTTATTGATGCACGCTCTGTATCTCTGTCAGTTGTTGAGGTATGGGCATTTCTTTGCCCCAAGGCCGTTCTGCCCCTACAAATGAAAGGCTCCAGGTGGAGTGTCTTTGGTGCTCAACATTCTCTCGGGAATAGAGCGGTGTTGCCAGGAGCAATTGTGTCTCACTACCATAAAACTCTGAGTTAGATTAAAGGCCATATTCTACAGCTCTTCAAAGAGGTTGAAGATTATCTATCTATACTGAGTATAATCTCTATATATCTAAAGAACCTGATTAGTCTAATTATAAATGACAAACTTAGATGACTATTAATCTATATAATTCTCAATATCTATCTAACTTAAAGACTAAGACAATAAACAACTGTGCAATATATGGAGACAATGATCTTCATCTGTAAACAATGTCATTACATATCAAATGTAAACAATGTTATTACATAAATAGTATCAGAGGTAGAAATGTACATTGTGATATGGTAGATGTATCAATACAATATAAGCATACTCTTATACAAAAATAGAGGTAGGAACACTCACATTCAATATTCAATATGTCAATATACAGGAAACAGTACCAATACAGTTTTCTAAAAACAGTAACTCACAAATACCAATCATCCCATCAAACCAGTTAATCCCCCCCCTTTTTTTTTGAACATACCCCTAATTCCATAAAACTTTTCCCCATCCCCTCAACCCCAAACCAACGACTAAAGATGTCCCTAACCCTGAAGGCAAACTCTGTTGGGAGAGGGGACGTCGTCCTCTAAGATTGCTTCAAGCTGACATGGGGGCGATGTTCTCCTTAGGGGCTCCTGTGAAGCAAATGATGGTAAAAATTCCCAAATTAACCTTTGACCTAAGAAAAGTATAACTAGTCCCTGAGCGCTTTGAGAAGGCCCAGCCAGAGTGTTGTCAAAAATGTGCACCATTCGAAATTGTCTTGTGCAGTTGGTACCAAAAAAACAGGTTTCATACTAGCGCGTAAAAAAGAGAAAAAGAAAAAAATATTCATGACGTCATAAAAACCAGGTTGAGTTGATGTTGTGGGGCCCCATCTTCATCCTGGAAACTTCAAAAATTACTGTAGGGAAATTTGTTGCTTGTTATGGGTTTAAACATTAACAACAAGGACATATTCTGACATATAAAGAAAGACACAGATATGAGGAAAAGCAAAGAAAGTTTATCAAGTATATGATTATCCTCATTCTGTCCCATTTCATGGCTCCTGATCTGAGACAGAAACTCTGATATAACTCTTATCAGCAGGCTTGGAATTGAAGAGGGACTGAGCCATAGTCCAACTCTAAAACCAGCTCTACATTTTATAAAGAAGCGTTCAAAGAGAAAAAGAAAATATATATAAAAATATGTAAAAAATCAATACTTACAGAATGTATTGTGTTATTGTTGATCGTAACTATTTTCCATCCATCAGTTATTAAATATTCAGGGTCCCTTAAATTCTTTGAAGATCAGTATTTTCCTGTGGGAGATAAAAAAAAGAACCCTGCCCCCCCACCTATCTGTATTCCTTACCATCAGTATGCTCGCCATCCTTGTGAATGAATTGTTATTTATCTTTTCCAAATGGCTTTTCTTCTTCATACCGAACCTTTATTAATTTTGACAGTATCCACAATTGTTCCTCACCTGTGGAGATAAGAGCAAAACCCCTTCCCCAACGCAGCACATCTCCTGGCTTCCATTGTGAGGTCAGCACATCCTTGAAATAAACTGGTTGATTTAGTTCAGTAGACTTTTCCATTATCCAATGTCTTTCTGCAGCCGTTGTCCCCTTCTCATTAGCGTTAAGAAAATTCAAGGTTAACAAAGCATTATGTAACCTATTTCTGGAGGTGTTTTCCACCCCTTTCTGTTTATTCAACATATCTTTTATAGTTCGATTTGATCTTTCTATGACTGCTTGACCTGTAGGATTGTATGGTATACCTGTAACATGCTTGATATTGTAATAATCAAAAAACCGTTTCATTTTCCTAGAGGCATAAGCAGGACCATTATCTGTCTTTATTTGTGTAGGTATACCCATGATAGCCATGACTTCTAATAAATGAGTGATTGCTGAATCAGCTTTTTCTGAACTTAAGGCAGTTGCCCACTGAAAGCCTGAATAAGTGTCAATGGTGTGATGAACATATTTTAATTTGCCAAATTCTGCAAAGTGAAACACATCCATCTGCCAGATTTCATTCCTTTGGGTGCCCTTTGGATTAGCCCCTGCAGGCAGTGGCGTTTGGTTATAGAAAGAGCAAGTAGGACATTTCTTTACAATCTCCTTAGCTTGTTGCCGTGTGATAGAAAACTCTTTCTTCAAACCTTTGCTATTAACATGATGTTTTTTATGAAATTCAGAGGCTTGTAGCACACTACCAATCAATAATTGATCAATTTCTGCATTACCTTGTGCTAGAGGACCTGGCAGACCCATATGGGATCAGATGTGTGTTATGTACATAGGGCAAAGCCTGTTCCTGATCAAATCTTGAACCTGGATAAACAATGAGGTTAGTTCTGTATCATCAGGTATAAATTCAGCAGTTTCAATATGTAAAATAACTCTTTCTGCATATTGTGAATCTGTAACTATATTAAGAGGTTCTTTAAAATCCCTTAGCACCATAAGAATGACATATAATTCTGCCTTCTGGACAGAATTATAAGGGCTTTGTTCCACCTTACTCAATTCATCTGACTTGTAACCTGCTTTCCCTGATTTATTCGCATCAGTATAGAACGTACGGGCTCCAGTTATTGGAGCATCACATACAATTCTAGGAAGAATCCAAGAAGTTCTCTTTATGAGGTTAAGTCTTCCACTTTTGGGATAGTTGCTATTAATTTCTCCCAAAAAATTAGCACAAGCTCTTTGCCATGGTTCATTGTCTTCCCATAACTTTTTTATTTCTTCAGTAGTAAAAGGCACTATAATTTCTGCTGGGTCTATACCTGCTAGTTGACAAAGTCTCAGCTTACCTTTTATAATTAACTCAGAGACTTTTTTCCACATACGTTTTTAATTTTTTACTTGGTTTATTAGGTATAAATATCCATCTAAAATAATATCTTCCCTCTGCATTAGATCGCTGTAGGAGAAATTCTGGAAGGCAATATGACTAGATGCAGCTAAGATTTGGGTTCACCCTATCGACATGTGCCTCCTGTAATTTTTCCTCAATCATTGTCAGTTCCTTTTCTGCTTCAGCTGTCAGTTTTTCTTGGACTATTCAAATCTTTATCACCATCTAAGGTTTTGTTGAAATGAACTATGATCAGGTGTTATCCCAACAGCTGGTCGTAGACTGGAAATGTCTCCTAACAATCTTTGGAAGTCATTAAGAGTCTTTAACCCATCTCTCCTAATTTGTGCCTTTTGCGTTTTAATTTTCTCTAACCCTATTCTGTAACCTAGGTAATTAATAGAATTTCCTCTTTGAATCTTTTCAGGGGCAATTTATAATCCCCACTTAGGCAAGACTTTCTTGACTTCTTCAAACATCCTTTCTAAAATATCTT